>CM052701.1:22975209-23033625 GCA_028551405.1 Uromys caudimaculatus
ATTCTAAGAGGCTGGGCATTTTTAAAGGAATTGAAATTTTAATATGTAAGAATTTTCAAGGACTGTGGGACTTTTAAAGTTATTTAGATCTTGGGGATGAATAAGAAAGTAAGGGTCAAGGCTTAATAGTGATGTGTTTGTGTGTCAAGTTGACAAGGGGTCAATTGTACTGGCTGGTTTTGTGTTAACTTGACACAAGCTGGAGTCATCACAGAGAAAGGAGTTTTAGTTGAGAAAATGCCTCCATGAGATCCAGCTGTAAGGCATTTTCTCAATTAGTGATCAAGGGGGGAGGGTCCCTTGTGGGTGGTACCATCTGTGGGCTGGTAGTCTTGGGTTCTATAAGAAAGCAGGCTGAGCAAGCCAGGAGAAGCAAGCCAGTAAATAACATCCCTCCATGGCCTCTGCATCAGCTCCTGCTTCCTGATCTGCTTGAGTTCCAGTCCTGACTTCCTTTCGTGATGACCAGCAGCATGGAAGTGTAAGCCGAATAAACCCTTTCCTCCCCAACTTGCTTCTTGGCCATGATGTTTGTGCAGGAATAGAAACCCCGACTAAAACAAATCCCTTCTCTTTGAACACCGTGATCACAGCCTACATAGTGAAAGCCTCAGACACAGAGACTCAGCAGCTGAGACTGACTGAGCAGACGCCTGCTCCAGAGCCAACTATCTCCCCATGCTCAAAGATCCTCTCTGAATGAGTGCTGAATAGAATCATCTACACTAGTAGAAACCCCCTCTCCCAGCTCCCCTCACTCACAAGGTAGGTACAGGTGGCCGTGACTATGGAAAGTAAGTGCAGAATTTGACTCTATTGTAGGCCTTCATTGAGGGACCATCTTCCCTAGGAAAGAATCTTGGTCTCTGTCTCTTTTCTCCATTTTCTCACCAAGTTTTACTTTATGTTCCCCTAAACAATTTCCTTGTTGCTGTTGTTGTCATTTTGCTTTTCAAGACAGTGTAGCCCTGGCTGTCCTGGAACTCACTCTGTAGACCAGGCTTCCCTCAAGCTCAGAGACCCTCCTGCCTCTGCCTCCCGGGTGCTGGGATTAAGTGTGTGCACCACCACTGCCGGGCCTCGCTTTCAGTGGAGCGGTCTTCCTGCTGCCTGCACCCTCCTGCTTTTCTCCCCATCACAGGTTACCTTGTTCACCTTGTCTCTCTCTCAGCTGCTCCTGACTCTGGCTCTTCTTTCCTCCAGGGCCCGGTCCAAAGGCTGGCTCTAGCACTTCTTTCTTCAGCCAGACTAACCCAAAGAGTATGCTCTCCCCTTTTGAAGCCCTCTTTGCCCTTAAATGCAGTGCCATGGACATTGTCCAGAACCTCATTGTTCTTTAATTGCTCACAGGGGCTGTTCTCATCAGTTAGACACAGTTCTTTGTATAAAGTAGGTAGGACAGTGAAGTTGAATGTCGGATCTGTGGTTGGACATACGTGACTCCATCACTTTCCAATTAAGGGAGTATAGAGGGGAGAGAGGTCCTCTCGACCCCCTCTTAGTTCTTATGTAGGCTCTTTGGCTGGATCTAGGAACCCAATTCATTGTATAAGAACTGATTAATAAGAGAAAGAGCATAAAGTTTTATTAAATTTACGTGCATATGGGGATCTTCACAAGAGCATAAAGTTGGAAGAAGTGCCCAAAGCATGATGCTTTTATATTCTCTAGACAAAGAATAATAAATTTGTATAGTAACGACAAGACAACTGGCTATCTGGATGAGAGGAGTCAATTAGGGGACTGTGGCTAAGAGTGCTGAGGGATATATGGGTTGAGGGATATCCTGAGGCAGAGGGGTTGCTGCAATTGAGAAGCTTCAAAAGGCTTGCTGAGGCGGCAGGTAGACACAGGGGGATGAGACTTGTAAATGATGGTAAGCAGCTTGCACAATATTTCCAATTGAAAACGACTGAAGAGTGTGGGTGGGAAAAAAGACTTAATCAGAACCGCGCCATAGGAAAAAAATCCCTCTGGAGGCCACACGGGGATGGGAGGATAAGAACGGGAGGGAGACACTTGGGACCAGGGCCCTTCCAGTCTGCCCCTGCCATCTTTCCAGCCTTATTTTTCCTAGGTTAATTTTTACATACACCACATGCTCACTGGAACTGAGTGACTGTTTAGAAGTATGACGTCTAGTCAAGCTTAGCTGCTTCCTGGCCCTGGTATGAAGGTCATCTTACCCTACTTTTTTCTTTTAAACTTGTTTGTTTGATTGGTTGATTGTTTTTTGTTTTGTTTTGCTGTCTGACTAAACTGGTCAGCAAGGTCAAGACTGGCCTTGAACTCGGGGTGATCAGGCTGACCTGGAACTTGCAGCTACCCTCCTGCTTTTGCCTCTCAGATGCTGGACTGCAAGTGTGTACCACCACGCCCATTTTTCCTACCCGTTACTTATGCCTCACCACAGTACTCAGCTCATTTTATTACAATTTATTTATTATCTGTTAATGCTGAATTCTCAGCATCTGTGCTCTGTACATCAGATACCGTTCATGTATTCTGTGAACTAATGGCTTTTACTGTCTTTGTTTTGTGTTATCGGTGGCCCTGGTGAGACAACTCAGGGCCTTATACAGCACACTACAACTGAACTATAGCTTAAACTCCTTTTTTTACATTTGAAGTCATGGACTCACATTCCTGTAATCCTAGCATAAGGAAGACTGAGGGAAGAAGATTCCTGCCTGCCTAATAGAATGTAAGAAACACACACACACACACACACACACACACACACACACACCTGGCAGTCTGACACTAACAAGCAGGTGTGGGGCTGGGGTGTAACTTAGTTGGGAGGTGCTTGCCAAACAAATAGGGCTTGGATTTTTCCACTTCCCACTTCATAAAGATGCATACCTACAATATCAGCATTCAGGAGGCAGGAGCATTAGACGTTCTAGATCTTTCTCTGATGCATATTGAGTTCAAAGCCAGCCAGGGACACATGAGACCCTGTCTCAAAAATAAATAAAGGGAATCTTTATATGTGGTTCAGTCAGTGGATAAAGGCGCAAGCCTGGAGACCAGAATTTGATCCTTGGACTTTACATAGGCAGGAGGGAGAACTTTCCTCTGAGGTCACACCTATGCTGTGCCTCACATGACTGCCCGAGGAATAATAAGAAAAGGAAATCTAAACATAAATAAACAAGGAGCTGAGGAGATGGCTCATTGGCTAAAGAGCTTGCTGTGCAAACCCGAGGACCTGAGTGTGGGTCCCTAGCATCCACTTAAGAGCTGGGGGGAGCCTGCCTGTAATCCTAGAGCTGAGGTGAAGTACTGGGGTGCAGGGGAAGCCAGAGTCCTCAAGCTTGCTGACCAGTTTAGTCAGACAGCAAGCACCAGGTTAAAAGAGAGGCTGTGCCTCTCAAACTAAATTGGAATCCGGGCATGGTGGTGTACACTTCAAATTTCAGCACCTGGGAGGCAGCTGTAGGCAGATTTCTGTGAGCCTGAGGTCAGTCTGGTCTACAGAAGTGAGGTCCAGGCCAGTCAGATTACAAATGAGACCCAGTCGATAAAATCGCAAAATGATATAAAACATAAATAAAAATAAAAACAACAGTGATAATGTGGAGAGCAGTACAAAAAGCCAACTAAAGTGAACCTCAATCTCCAGCACACATAGAACAGACAGACAGACAAGGCAGATGTGATCTTGTGATCATTTGTGCTTTTTTTTTTTTTTTTTCTTTTCGAGACAGGGTTTCTCTGTATAGCCCCGGCTGTCCTGGAACTCACTCTATAGACCAGGCTGGCCTTGAACTCAGAAATCTGCCTGCCTCTGCCTCCCGAGTGCTCGGACTAAAGGCGTGCACCACCACTGCCCGGCTCATTTGTGCTATTATTAACCAGTCATATTTCTCATTAATATATCGGACCTCAGATTAATATAGGGTTGTGTTGTAATGAGATAGTATTCAAGACTGGTAAGTTGTTTTTTGTTTTTTTTTAAGAATTATTTATTTCATGTATGTGAGTACACTGTAGCTGTCTTCCAGACACACCAGAAAAGAGCATCGGATCCCATTACAGATGGTTGTGAACCGTGTGGTTGCTGGGAATTGAACTAGCAGTCAGTGCTCTTAACCACTGAGCCATCTCTCCAGCCCCCAGGACAGATAAGTTTTGATAAGGGCGCCAATATCTTCCAAAACCAAGTTTATGTTTAACCTTGGCCTCTAAGTGTGCCAAAGAGACCCTCCATTCCCTGAATAGCAGAGCTGTAGCATCAGTGAGTACTAACAGGAAGAACGAATGGATGGCTATTGGGTGGGTGGTCTGGGGACAGCTCTGACGCTAGAGGCAACACCTCTGGCCAGGAAGCAGTGTGGCTTTCTTGAGTTCTTTACCATTAATGGTGTTGTCGCACATGCTTACTATGAATTCCTGCAAGGAAGTAGAAGGGTGGCTAGGAAATCAGAGTTAGAAAAGGTGAAGAAGGATTTGGGGGAAGATTAATTGAGACCCAGAAACAGAGCTCATGAGACTGAGCATGCATGATGGGGTTGAGTCAGTAGTTTAATCCAAGGATCAGAGGGACTCGTGAGCAATATGTAATGGGCAACAGTGTTGTCTGTGGGGCCTGAGCATCCATGCTGCAGCCAGAGCCCATGTGTATCACCTACTCAGAGCAGCTGGTAAGTAGAAAGGTCTTTGTCAGCAGAGTAGTCACTGAACCCTGTGCAATGGGCAGGGAGTGGGGAGACCTGACCAGGTCAGATGCCCAAAAGAACTCGGGATACACAATGGATGATAAAGTAAAAAAGGAAAGTTCTCCTGATAGATTTAGAAACTTGGGCTGAGTTTTCAAAAGATAAAACCTCAGTATAATTAATTATATCTGGGTGTTGGGAGAGGGTAAAATAATACAGAACTAGAAAACAGGTGTGTTTAGGATCCTGAGATCATACATTTTTTAGAATTTATACTTTTACGGATTTTTGAAAAACAATGATCACCTATATATTATGTTGAACCACATATAAAGGGTCTAGGTGTACTCACTCAAACAGTTTTGAGAGTTGGACAGATGACATTTGGAAGGCAGAGGCAGGAGGATTACCCAAGGGTTCATAGACAGCTTGGTCTGCATAGTGAGTTCTAGGCCAGACTCTGTCTAAAAAAATTGATGTTTTCACAGCAGAAAAAGATGGAATATTTATAACAAGCAGGATAAAGACTTTGAATTTAATACTTTTGATTCAGAACAGAATTTGTTGTCAAATGAATTCAGGTAAAGTCAGATTTTGATGGCAAATGAGTTACCAAAGGTGAGAGAGGAAGTGCAGTCTTTAGAATCCAGAGTTCTGCGATTGGATGTAAAGAGTCACAGTTGTGTACAAGTCCTCAGTATGTTAGTATTGGATAGTGATTGCTCACCGCAGGGCAGCAGGCTGAAAACAAGGACTAGCAACATTTCTGTTTCTCAGAGACGATTCGTTCATGGTGCTTCCCTCTTGAGGACAAGGGTTTCCCCTCTGACAATAAGCCTGATTTCTGGAAATAGATAATGATTTGCAGACTATTCTGGTAAAAATAACTGTTTTTTACTAAAAAAATGAGGCGTGGCCTAAATCGTGGGGATTTTAATGAAAGAAATAACTGTAATTTGTAGCTGATGAAACCAGAATTGTGACAGTCGAGTTGAGTGCTTTTCCCCAAAGCTGTAAAGCTTGAGAAACTGTAAATTTGCTCAAATGTTGCAAGTTGCTTAAAATATCTTTGGATTTCAGACACATCTTTAGAGGCAACTTAATAGTCATATAAAAAAAAGTGCCATAATAACCAGGAGTGGTAATAGCCTTCTGGTAATCGCAGCAGGGGGTGTGTTGCCCAGACTAGAGGCTTGCTTTGATTCTGAGGGCAGCCTAGGCTAGACAACAGGGTGAGAGCTACAGAAGACTCTCTCTTGGGGCTTGTGGGGTGGGGTTCAGTAGAAATGTCCCTCCTGTGCAGTGGGAGGACCTAATCCCTGCACCCTGTAAAAAACCAGTTGTGGGGCCTGTGCCTGTAATTCCAGTGCTGGGGAGATGAAGAGAGTTGGATCCCTTGGGTTTGCTGACCATCTAGTCTAGCCAAATCTGTGAGCTCTGAGTTCAGTGAGAAACCATGCCTTTAAAAAAAAAAAAAAAAAAAGGTAGACAATGGTAGAAGAAGAAACCAGATATTGACTTGAGTCTACAAGCACCAGCACACGTGTACTTACACTTACACATACACTCAATCACACACTCACACACAGACACATACACTCTCACACACATGTGCACCCATGCGTGAGCCCAAATTGCACTATTATGACACTAATAATTTAAAGCTACAGAGAACACACACTCCTGAAGAACTAAGCAATATTATCACAAGGAAAAGACCCGAGATAATCATAATACTTCAGATGAATACGCTGAATTAATTAGACACTAGCAAGTATGGAAGACAAAGATGATCCAATGTGAAGTCAACTAGCGTCTGTGGATTGAGGGATACAGCACATAAAAGGGTAACATAACCAAAGCAAAGCGAAGCACGCTTACCCTACCAGCAAGGCAAGGGAGTTTGGACTTCATGTTGCTCACCCCTAAGGAGGCTCCAGCCCACTCGGGTAGAAAAGGAATGGGGGAGGGGAGAAAAAGCTCAAGATCAGTCCACATCCATCAGCATAGGGTGTTGTCAGGCATGAGCTAACGTGCAGTTGCGGTATCACTGTCTACAGTTATTGTTGGGCGTATGGACGAGAGCAGAACTCGGCACGTCTGCTCTTAGTGCCTTCCAGTTTGCCATGGAGACCCTTTTTATCTTGTCTAGGATGTCCTGGCTATTTTCTGTCTCCATCTCTAAGTTCTGCCTTTCCCTTCAGGAGCCTGCTCAGGTTCTTAGCCCCTTTGGGTTCTCCGCTCTGGTGGACAGGAACACTGTCTCTCTGCAGGCTCCTGTGGAGTGCCAGCCCACTTACATTGTTTGAAATCTGCTACTTAGTGATTCAGGTTACAGAAGGTCCAAGCTCATTCTAGCTAATGTCCTCTCCAGGCAAGTACCTTACCACTGAGCTCTGTCCCCAGGATAAAATGGAATTTAAAGCCATCCCACCTCAAAATATCCACCTTTATTCACCCAGTTGCCACTGCATGTTTTATGGGTCCCTGAGGTCATATGACAAATGACCTCGGACACAGTTAAGCTGGTAGCAGTTTGTGCTTCTGGATTACTTTTCTCTTTCCCCAAAGGCAGTGCCCTGAGGAATGCTGTCAGGGGGACACATTCTGCTGAGGTTGGGAAGGGGACATTTAAGGGAAGAGGGGACTGACAAAAAGAAGCCCTGCTCATAAATGGTGCTCACTTCTCAAGACTGCCTTCTTAGGAGCAGGTCTGAAGAGAGACAACTCAAGGCATGGAGCCCAGAGTTCTGAGGGATAAGTCATGACTGGTAGGGAACACTGGAAAGTCAAGGCCCACTAAGTATGAGAAACTTGTTGACATCTGAGCTTGTAATTTTGCTGTCACAGGTTAGCCCAATCCTAGAAGTTACAGCTGAGTGACTAACCAAAAACTTACAACTACCCATGTGAAAACTGGGTGTGCTGGTGCGCATCTGTTACCCTGGCACTTTGGGAGGTAGAAACAAGAGGATGCCTGGGATTTACTGGCCAGTCAGATCTAGCTAAACTGGCAAGATCCCCATATAGAGTCTCCAAGAACCAAGGTGGAGAGAGAGAGAGCCAGGCACTGATGCGAGTGTCTGGTCTCCACACACGTGTGCACACACGTAGCCCTGCATACCTGTGCACATGCTCGACACACATGCACACAACTTTTAAAGAGAGCTGTTCACATAAAAATGTAGTGTAGAGATAACGTTTTCCTCATACTACGTAAGATTATAAAATGTTGGAAGCATTCTCTCTGTCGATCTAACAGCGCACTGGAGAGCCTCACCACCCCAATAAGACAATAACAAGAAATAAAGTTGTAAGGATGGCGGTCTGAGAGATGGCTCCCCAGCTAAGAGCACTCGCTGCTCTTGCAAAGGACTCAGCTTCAGTTCCCACCACCTACATGACAGCTCCCAACAACTCTTAACTCTAGCTCTAGGGAATCTGATGCCTTCTTCTGACTTCCTCAGGCACACCCGTCGTAAACAGACATATACGTAGGCAAAACACTCGTATACATAAAATAAAAATAAATTAGGAAAACCTTTTTAAAAAGAAAAGAAAAAATCCTCATGTCACAGTAGGGAGATAGCTTGGGGGGAAGTGCTCTCAGGTCAAACATGGACATCCAGGTGAAAAACGGGAGGCAGTGAGGGTTGAACTCTTGATCCCTCAGGAGTACTGGGATTGCAGGTCTCTGAAATAAAATTCACATTTCCTATAACGTCTTGCTACCTTCTCTGAGTTTGTTTGCTAGCGTCCCCCTCTAAACCCTCATATTACACACATGTAGTGGTACTTTCCTTTGGTGGGATATACCAAACTCTCAAAGCTTTGCCCTTGATCCTTAGTGTTCTTTTCCTGGCATTCAGCTTGATTCTTCCACCCCTTTAGATGGCTAGATCATTGGCTAACTTTAGCACCCTTAACTGCCAACAACTCAGCTTGTTTTGTACATCATGGTGACCTGAAACTTGATAGATAGCCAAGTGTAATCTGGAAGTCCTGATCCTCCTGCTTCTATCTCCCAAGTGCTGGGATTATAGGAATGTACCACCATACCCAGTTTATGCAATATTGGAGGATCAAACCCAGGGCTTCCTGCGTTCTAGGCGCGTTCTACCATTGACTAACAACCCTAACCTCAAGAGACGTGTTTTAAATAAGCTCCCAGGTAAGTGTGATTTGTGAGAAACACTGATTTGGTTCCTCTACCCAGGTTCCACAGGAGTAGGAAGGAGGGTAGAAATGTAGGCGTCCAGATCATTGTAGTGTGCTCTCGTTGTAAGAAAACTCAAAACTATTTACTCAAAAACAAACAGGACCACAAATCACAGTAGCTACCATTCGAGGAGAGCCTGCTACATGGCAGACTCTGTTGTAGGTAATTATACACATTTAACCCCCTTCAAAAGGTATTCGATAGCTCTTGGGGCAGGAGTGATGACCCAGCAGTTACGAGCATTTACTGCTGTTGCAGAGAACCAGGTTCAATTCTCAGCCTCCACATTCCAGTTCACAATTATATGTAACTTCAGGTCCAGGGGATCCAACATCCTCCTATGGCCTCTGAGGACTCCCCAACACCCACACAGCTACAGATGGGGCAATGGGAGATGGAGATTGGCTCAGTAGGTAAAGGCACTTTCTGTGTGAGCCTGAAGACCTGTGTTTGATCCCTGAACCCCATCTACAAATCTGGATGCTGTGTTGCCCCATCTGTAACCCCAGCACTCCTATAGAGGGATAGCAGTCAGAGACAGAAGAATTAGCCAAGGCTCAGGGGCCAAAAAGCCTGGAGTACAGCACAGCAGCAGGAACAAGAGAGTCCCTGCCTCTGCAGAAGGAGAGAACCAACTCCTAATGATACCCTCGGATCTCCACACTCAAATGCTACTCTCTCACGCACATTTAAAAATAAAAGGTTTAAAAGCTACCTACCACAATGGTGGAAACGGAAACTCAGTGTGCAAGGTTACAGAAGCATCACAGCAGAGGGTGGAGTCGATCCTAAATCTGACTCCAGAGCCACGTGAGAAAGGGAAGGAGGAAGACCACCAGCCCAAGGAATGGTGTTCCTCACCCGCGTGCAGTCCCAGCACTTGGGGGGCTAGGCAAGAGGCTCACAACTCTGAAGCCATTATGAGCTACCCAGTGAGACTGCCTCAAACAAGACAAAAAGACAAAAACAATCTCCCACAACAAAACAAAGCAAGCCTCCAAAGAACCTGCAATCCCAGCATTCAGCGCGCGAAGGCCGTATATAGTTCAAAGACATCCTTGGCTGCGTGTGACTCTGTCTCAAAGATGAGAGCCAGAACAACCCAAACCCTCGACAGACTGTAGTTTCCGGTCCTGGCCAAGTCCAACTTGTTATGGAAGAATTAAAACAAAACCAGAACAGCTGCTGTCTTCTGGAGGCCTGGTTTAGCTCTATCCACACAGGGGACTCTGTCAGATGACTGAAGAAGTGCCAGCGAAAGAAGAGTTCTGATGGGCTGTCAGGGATGGGGCTTCACTTCTGGGAAGCAAGCTTCTCTGGCTTCCTCGTCAGGGACTAGACTGAGTGAGAAATATGTCTGCCTGTTGAGAGGCCAAATCTGGAGTCTGCAAAGTCTGCCAGTCTCAATTTTCGTAAGGAGAGAGTCTGGGAAGTCTGAAGGATGGAAGGGGCTGGCTGAGGGAAGCAGGGATCTCTCTCTCTGTGTCTCTGTCTCTCTCTGTCTCTCTCTGTCTCTCTCTCTCTCTCTCTCTCTCTCTCTCTCTCTCTCTCTCTGTCTCTCTCTCTCTCTCTCTGAGCTGAGCCAGGCAGCAGAGTGGGAAGGAGAAGGCTGTGGATCTGACCAAGATTTTCTTCCTAACCAAATTTCAGCTAGGTCCTTCTGGGCCTGTTCTTAGTAGGGCTTCAATCTTGACCTCAGGTCTTGCCTAGCTCAGGTTTAGTAAGAGTCCTGCTAAGTCAGTTTAGCAACCTCCCACAGTCTGATACCCAAGTTCCTAAGCCCCCTTGCCTGCTGTTAGCAAATATTCCACTATGTTCACAGGAATCTCCTTACAGTTGGTGTTTCCTCTAGGGCAATGGTTCTCAACCTTCCCAATGCTGCGACCTTTTAGTATAGTTCTTCGTGTTTTCTGATGGTCTTAGGTAATTCCTGTGAAGGGGCATTCGAGTCCCAAAGAGGTTGAGGCTCACGGGTTGAGAATCAGTACTCTAAGTGGGTTTCACCCATTGTCTCATTATCTTCTTTACTCCGTTTTATTCAGTTGCCTTTGCTGTATTCAGAGTTGAGCACAATTTCTCTTCTGTATCAGTACTTTTTTCTTTAGTACTGTGGATTGAACCTAGGACCTTGCACACGATAGGCAAGTACTCTACTTCCCCATTACACCCCCAGATCTCTTTTAACTTTATTTTGAGACAGGGTTTTAATCAGTTGCCTAGGCAGGACTTGAACTCATTCTGTAGCCCAGGCTGGCCTTGAACTTGTGAACCTCTTGTCTTAACTTCCTGAATATTTAGAATTATAGACCTTAGCCACCAGGAAGACTGAAATACTGTTGAATAAACTCTTTCTTTTTCTTTTTTTCTTTTTTTCTTTCTTTCTTTCTTTTTTTTCTTTTTTCTTTTTTTTTTTTTTTTTTTGGTTTTTCGAAACAGGGTTTCTCTGTATAGCCCTGGCTGTCCTGGAACTCACTCTGTAGACCAGGCTGGCCTCGAACTCAGAAATCTGCCTGCCTCTGCTTCCCAAGTGCTGGGATTAAAGGCGTGCGCCACCACTGCCCGGCCGAATAAACTCTTTCTTACCAGGATATATTTTTAACAATATTAAAATTATTTATGGTCCCCTGAGCAATATATGTCTGGACTAAATTGACTAATTGTGCATAATGGATGCCAAGGGAAATGGCATGCCAGTGGGTGCTGTGATTATTCGAGAACTAGTAGCTAAGTAGCAGGCCCTAATCAGAGAGGGCTTCAGCAGGGTGGAAGCACACTGAATGCCCTTGCTGCCTGGGAGTCAAAGGCAACTGACATAGCCTGGATCAAACCCCATGCCCCTTACCCAGAAAAAGAATGACTCTTACCATGTAGCCCAAGTCCCATATGGCCCTCTTCCCACCTTCTGTCATGTGGCACAGTAATGTGGTAACTCAGCCTGTTTCCCCCAAATGCAAGATCTCACTTTCCCTCAGAGTCCTTTAAGGGAAGGTGCCGTGTCAGGTCATGGCTGACATCTTTGCACTAGGAGGCAGAGGCAGGAGGATCTCTGTGAGTTGAAAGCCATACTGGTCTAGTGAGTTCCAAGCCAGCCAGGGCTATACAGGGGGACCCTGTTTCAACAAACAAACACCACACATACACAACGAATAGCCCCTTGTGTTGGCAATACTGATGATTCTTTTTTTGTTTTCCTTCTCTCTCCAGCCCAAAGATTTATTTATTTATTATATGTAAGTACACTGTAGCTGTCTTCAGACACGCCAGAAGAAGGCATCAGATCCCATTACAGATGGTTGCTGGGATTTGAACTCAGGACCTCCGGAAGAGCAGTCAGTGCTCTTAACCGCTGAGCCATCTCTCCAGCCCCAGTACTGATGATTCTTATTTCAGATACTGCTATACTGATTGCTTCAGCATTAACAAATCTCTTGCCTGAAGACAATTTGACTCAGCACCTCTCTCTTGAATCCTGGCTCCTCTCCCTTCTCAAAACCAAAAACAGCGATGTTGTAAAACATATATTTGGCTTCCTACATACAGCTCTTAGGTCTCAGAAACTGCTGAAAGAAGCATCTTTTTTGTACGCTGAGTGCTGGCTGGTTAGGGAGGGACCAAGACAGAAGTCATGTATTGGATCTTTTGGCTCTATGCCCTCCAACCTCCAGGGGAGAGCAGCTAAAGGAAAAGTTGGCCAATTAATTAGTTAATCAATCACACTAATGTAACAAATGCTCCGAAGAACAGGTGCAGGGATCAGCTGGACAGCTGATCACAGCGAGGTTCCTGGAAGGCGGTGCACCTGGAAAGGGTTAGTAGCTCTGTGTGTCTTTCCCCCACGTACCTCTTCATCTGCGGCCGTCAGTATCCTTTATAGTAAACCACAATACCTTAATAATACTCCTGAGTTCTTAGGAGGGATTTTTGAAAAATCCCAGCTCTTTGGTGGATGATTAAACACTGGGCAAAACAACCAGAGGCTTAGGACTATCATCTGGACATGCCCTTAACTGTGGGATCTGGCACTGTCTCTATGAGTATCACAACTGAGTTAAAAGACACACAGTTGGAGTCTGCTTCAGAACTGTTGGCTTGCTTGGTATATGGAGGCCCTCTCACTGACATCTGTCACTCAGCTCTTCTGTTGATTATTGAGTGAGCATACAGGAGAAAATGAGTCCGAGGTTATTTTTTTCCTGCGTCCTCGGGTAGTTCAGGTTTTAGGATTCAGCTGAGGCCCAGGCTTGGCTTAGAGACCCTTGAGTTATAACTACAGAGAAGATTCAAACTGTGGCCTTTGTCAAAAAGCAGAACAATGAGAGTTACCCAGGTTTGTTAGTGCAGACTCTGCCTCCCAGGTCCCAGACACTCATTCCTGATGTACAGGGAATCCATTACAGGTAGGAGCTGAGGAGATGACCACTTTAATACCCCAGACTCCGTTCTCATCAGCCTGCTCACCTATCACCTTTAGAAGCCATGTCTCCACTTCCGTTCCCTAGTGGTCATACTCTCTTCTGATTTTCTGAATTCCATTTATTTATTTGTTCATTTGTTTGAGATACAGTCTCATAGCCAAGGATGACTGAACTTCTGACCCTCCTGCCTCTACCTTCCAAGTGTTGGAATCACAAGCATATACCTCCTATCCAGCTGGTTTCTTTTCTTTTCTTTTTTGAGACTATGTAGCCTTGGCTGTCCTGGAACTCACTATGTAGATGAGGCTGGCCTCGAACTCACAGAGATTAAAGGGGTTGGCCACCATGTCTGGTGCTATGTGCAGTTTTATGTTATGCTGGAGATCAAACCCAGGGCTTCACGCAGGTTAGGCAGGTACTCTACAGAGCTACAGCAAGCCTCTCTGAATTCCTTTCACTTGGAGTGTGTGGTCAAAGTCAGTGATCTTCTCAGCAGCTCCCCACATTACAGCAGGAGGAGGGAGGGGGCTTTGATGTCAGATGCAATTTCCTGCTGGAAAGAATCAGGTCAGAACCAAAGAAAGTCAACTGAGCAAACCTTCAGAATACACACAGACCTCTGGAGAGAGCATGAAAGCCAGCAGAGCACTGGTATCGAGCTTTCTGGAGTGGGCTGAGATGCTCTTGGTCCATAAGGTTTCCCTCAAACAAAGAAAACCAAAAGTGACATCACTGTGTCCTCCACTCAGTCTCCTACACCTCTCCAGAGCAAGCAGTGGAACAAATATCCAATGGCACTGAGACTTAGTTGACTCATCCCCAGTTGCAGACATCGTTCCAGCTTCTACCTAATGGACATTTAGTCTAACTGGATATCAATTCTAAAAAATTCAACACATATAAAGGCAAAGGAAGATTGCAATAGCTGACATTTGGGTGATTGGCTTTGCCTGTAATGAATACAAAGTGAACTAATTTACTCAGACAGATGGATTCCTAAGTGCTGAATTTTGCTCTGTGTGAGTGGGTTGAACTCAGATCTCTGAGCAACTCTCTGAAGAAAATCTAAAGCAGCATTCCAATGTGACTCTGGGTCAAAGCTGACACTAAGGAGTACTTCTTAGAATAATGTGCTTTTTATGGTTTTACTGTTAGGGAATGGCAAAGCAGGGTAAAGAGAAGCCAGGAGTGTACTTGGCTAGTGAGCAAAAAGTTGCTTGCACCCTTAGTGCTAATCTCCTAACTGCTCTGACCTCCATCTGTGAATCAAATAGACTCGTTTAACTTTCCAAGGTGATGAAGAAGTTCTGGAATCAAAGTTGCCAACTGAACTCCCATGCCTCCCAACAAAGAGCGAAGGCCATCTAACCAAGGAAGCTTGCCACCTGTCGTTTGCTACTTAAAATGTAAGACCAAGAAAACACAACTGCAAACATTATTCCAAATTTCACTCTGTCTCAAGCGCAAGATGCTGGTGGATCCACATTGGAAAGAGGCAAAAAGCAGCAAGCAGAAGCCGAGAACATAGTCAGTCTACAGTGCAGCTCAAGTTAGGACCAGATCTCCCACAGCACAGGCTACCTGAAAGGGAACCAGACAGAAGGAGGAGAAGATAGAACCCCCAAAGCCAACAGAAAAAGACAATAGTTTCCTCCTACTTACAGTGCAAGTGACTCTTCTCTGAATCAGCTTCCCTAAGGGAAGCCAGGCCAGAATGTCTTCCCTGTCCTTGGGTGGCAGAGGCAAGGAGCATTGCTGTGAGACATTTTAAAGACCCCAGAAGTCCCTGGTAGCTGCCTTCCCCATCTTACCCCCTTTGCTTTCACCCCAGTAAACGCAGTGGGTTCAGACTCACCCCAGCAGCCACAAGTTTTGTGGTCTGTGTTCCCTATATTTCTCCGGAGTCTTAGGAACTGAAATTGGTGTTGACACGGAGATTAGGAGAGGATGGAAGAGAAGGGGATGCACTGAGGTTACTCCCTAGGCAGAGCTAATGGGGATTTAATTCAGAATTAACCCCAGGGGACACAGAGAAACCTAGGCCTAGTAACTTGACCTGGAAAAACCAATCCCACCAAGGCACAGTTTAATTGAGCTTCCCTGGGAGATTCTGGGTGGGCTAAGGAACAGTTGGTAGAGAAACTAAACCAACTAGGTAGGCAGATGGCTGAGGTCTGGCCTGCCCGATTGGTAGATTCTCTTAGGGGATTATCAATACTGGTCTCATAATTTTCAAATTTCTCAAATTTTCACCACTGGAAGGAATGGCTCTCATGCTGACTCTGAAGGATTAGGCTGCGGCTCTCCTCTCTTCTCTGGGTTTTCCCTTGAACCAGCTAGAAGTTATAAGATCACAATTTATGACCCTCTGGATGACATGAATCTTTTTGCTTGATTGTTTTTTGAGACAGTGTCTTATATAGCTCAGGCTGGACCAAGGTTAGCTTTCACTCTGGATCCTCCTCCTCCTGCTTTTATCTCCCATGTGCTGGGATTACAGGCATTAGTACAGAATAAAAATTTTCACATAAACTTAAAAAGGGAGTTTACAAAAAGGACGTGAGAATCCCTCCCCCCCAGCTCCTCCCCCCTCTGTGTATCTGTGACATGCATGCACATTCATGGAGTTAAGAGGGCGACTTCATGTGCTTTGGGTTTGTCAGTTTTCACCTGGATGTCCATGTTTGATCTGAGAGCATGTCCCCTACCAAGCTATCTCCCTACTGTGACATGAGGATTTACTTTTTTTCTTTCCTTTTTAAAAAGATTTTTCTAATTTATTTTTATTTTATGTATATGAGTGTTTACACTCGCCTGCATATATGTCTGTTTACGAGGGGTGTGCCTGGTGCCCCGAAGAAGGCATCAGATTCCCTAGAGCTAGAGTTAAGAGTTGTTGGGAGCTGTCATGTAGGTGGTGGGAACTGAAGCTGAGTCCTTTGCAAGAGCGGCGAGTGCTCTTAGCTGGGGAGCCATCTCTCAGACCACCATCCTTACAACTTTATTTCTTGTTATTGTCTTATTGGGGTGGTGAGGCTCTCCAGTGCGCTGTTAGATCGACAGAGAGAATGCTTCCAACATTTTATAATCTTACGTAGTATGAGGAAAATGTTATCTCTACACTATATTTTTATGTGAACAGCTCTCTTTAAAAGTTGTGTGCATGTGTGTCGAGCATGTGCACATGTGTGCAGGGCTACGTGTGTGCACACGTGTGTGGAGGCCAGACACTCGCATCAAGTGCCTGGCTCTCTCTCTTCACCTTGGTACTTGGAGACACTGTACAGGGATCTTGCCAGTTTAGCTAGATCTGACTGGCCAGTAAATCCCAGGCATCTTCTTGTTTCTGCCTCCCAAAGTGCCAGGGTAACAGATACGCACCAGCACACCCAGTTTTCACATGGGTGCCAGAGATCTGAACTACGGTCTTCTTGCTTGAACAATTGTCCACTCATCACCCCTACCCTTTTCCAAGACAGTGTTTCCTGTGGTCTAGGCTGTCCTCACATTCCCTGTGTCCTTGAGGATGATCTTGGGCCCCTGCCCTTCCTGCCAAGTGCTTTGATTATAGGTGTATGTCGCCACTCATGTCTCTTTTTAGATGACCATGTCCTTTGTTAGATTAAGAAGAATTTTATTCTATTGCCTTTAAAAAAATCATGGGGGCTAGAGAGATGGCTCAATGGTTAGGACAGGTGTTGCTCCTGCAGAGGACCCCTGTTCAATTCCTAGCATCCACATCAGACAGCTTATAGCTGCTTGTACCTCCAGTCCCAGGGGATATTATTTTTTAAAAAATCAGGAATAGGGGCCAGAGAGGTGGGCTCAGTGGGAAGAGGCACTTGCTATTAAGCCTGACAACCTGAATTTCATTCTTGGAATCCACATGATAGGAGAGAAATAACTCCCATATGCTGTCCATCCATGTCATGACACACTGTCTTGAGCACACACACATACAGAGAGAGAGAGAGAGAGAGAGAGAGAGAGAGAGAGAGAGAGAGAGAGAAAGAGAGAGGGGAGGGAGAGACAAGTAAATATAAAAACAAATCACAAATAGATGTTGTATCTTTATCAGTTGGTAGAATCAAATGATTTTTCTTTTTTAATCTGTTAACGTGGTGAATTAAATTAATTCCTTTATTAAATATATGCATTTCTAATACAAATTCAAGAGGTCATTTTAAATCTCTTATAGTTTGCTAGATCCAGCTAATATTTAAAATTATTTCATTTATTCATGAGTAAAAATAATGTGCTTTTCTTTATTTTACTGTTTTTGTAAATGAGCTAAGTGCCCCTCACTCCGGGATAGGGATTAAACTCAGAGGCAGAAACCCCCTGGAGCTGGAGTTATAGGAGTTGTAAGTGCCGAGCGTGGGTGCTAGGAACTGAACTCAGGTCCTCTGCAAGAACAGCATGCTGCCCTAATTGCCAAGCCATGGTGCCCTCTCTCTTTTCTTTATATTTTTTGGGAAACATTGTATATGAATATATCACACACACACACACGCACACACACACACACACACACACACACTGATTTTCTCTTTGCTTTAGTAGAATTTATCAATCTAGGCTGATCAGAGTATATTGTTACAATGTAGCCTATTACTCATTTTATTGTCATAAGACAATTAAGGTTTTTCATTCCTTCTATTTTTGGCTTGAGATTGTCTGCACTGGTCTTTTTTTTAATATTTATTTTATTTATGTGAGTACACTGTAGCTGTCTTCAGACACACCAGAAAAGGGCATCAGATCCCATTATAGATGGTTGTGAGCCACCATGTTCTTGCTGAGAATTGAACTTAGGACCTCTGAGCCATCTCTCCAGCCCTGCACTGGTCTTTTAAAACTCTTTATTACTTATCATAGGGTGTCTAGCAGTCTGAGGCAGCATGCCAGGAGTGATAGTCTTCTGTTTGTTTGACTTTTGGTTTTGTGAAACAGGGTTTCATTCTGTGACCCAAGCTGTTGTAGAACTCACTTGTAAAGCTCTGGCCGGCCTGTTCTGGGATCGCAGATGTGATCTCTCACCCCAACTGTAAAATGTGTGCTTTCTTCTTCTGTATTTTGTTTATCTTGTCGATTGGTATTCATGAGGAGAAGCAGCAAGATCGTCTTTAATAATTTATAATAGTGTTTATTTTAGTCTCCCTCCCCCATAGCATCTCATGTATCCCAGACTGGCCTCAAATGCTCTGGAATTTTCTGGCCCCATTGCTTTTTATCTCTTTTGTGCTAGAATGACAGCCTTGCACCAGTCTCTTGGTTAGCTTTCTCTCAACTTGACACAACCCAGAGTCGCCTAGGAAGAGGGAACCTCTCCTGAAAACTCTTCTTGATTAGATTGTCCTGCATGGGCATGTCTATGGGGCACCAATTTGACTGATGTGGGAGAGCCCTGCCCACTGTGGCTGATACCATTTCTGTGGATAGGAGAGCTAACAGCGTGAAACAGAGGAAGCAATCACCAAGCAGGCATTCCTCTATGGTTTCTGTCTTAGCATCTGCTTGAATTTCTTCTACCCTCGACTTCCCTCTGGAAGACTTGTAAGGGTTGTAAGTTGAAAGAAACCTTTCCCCCACCAAGTTTCTTTAAGTCACAGTCTTTACCAAAGCAGCAAGAAAGCAAACTAGGACAGTCGCCATGGCTGGTTCACGTAGTGCTGGGTTCAGGACCCAGGGCCTGGTCCACACTAGGCAATCACTCACCTGCTTTTCCATTACACCTCTGGCCCTTGTATTAGAGGCATTTATAAAAACATCAGTTTGGGACTCTGTCAACCTCCTCTATGGGATGCTGCCTGCCTTTCTCTTAACTTACCTCTTTTGTATCATAGTTTTCTTTCTTTGAACTTATTCTGTTATTATTTCTCTTAAATTTATGCCCTGGATATTACTTTCATTCCTTTGGAGCACTGCTCTGCGAAAGTGTTCATACTGATTTATAATCCCATAGGAATGTGTGACACTTTCTGTTTCCTTTGTTCCCACCAGGGGTTGGGATGTCAGGCTTCCAAGCTTTCACATTAGCTCTGGTAGAAGTATGTCTTGTTTATCACATGTCTAGTGCTTAGCCCAGGGCTTGGTGCAGCACAAAGTCTGTGTTAATCATTACTTATTGAGTACATCTTCAAGGAAATAGTTTACAATATAAAGAAGGATTTTAGCTAGGCATGGTGGCGCATACCTTTAATCCCTGTAATCAGGGGGCAGAGGCAGAAGGATCTCTGAGTTCGAGGCCAGCCTGGTCTACAGAGTCAGTTCCAGGACAGCCAGGGCTACACAGAGAAACCCTGTCTCAAAAAAAAAAAAAAAAAAAAAAAAAAGATTTTATGATTGAAATTGGCCTAAGACAGTCTGAGTTGTACATTGAGGTTCTGTTCCCCTAGTACCAAGGGTTTGGAAGCAGAGGCTGAAACACAGCTTGGAAAGGCTGTAGGAGAATTAGTAACTAACTTAGTTAAATGCTAGAGACTTTAGAGTTTGAATAAATTCTGAGTTTTAAAGAGATTCTATAGGTTTGAAAGAGTGAGATTCATATTGGTTGGTAGTGGTACTGAGACAAGGGAAAGGTTGGAAGCATAGACCCCAGGGCAGGTTCTGGGCGGGGCGCAGGGCGGGCTCAGGGCGGGGCTCAGGGTGGGGGCTCAGGGAAGTTGGGGCCTGGGCTGACATTGTAAACACTGAGGGTTTTCTAGGGAAGGTGGGGTAATAGTAAAGGCAGCTCAGATTACATTGTAATTGGCTGTGTCTTGCTCCAAATGGCACTACCATGACAGAGGTATCCTGATTGTCTTATAGATGACAAAGTCTTTTTTATCTTAATAGTGAAGAAGAAAGTTTTATTATTTTTAAAACAAGCACCATGATGCTACATAGCAATTTTATATCAAATGTCAACTATGCACTGGAAAAAGCCAAGAAGTATAGTGAAGAATTTTAACCAGAGCAGCAACAGAATAATAAATTTTGGTTTTGCAAGAGTAAAGGCATCAGAAGTTAAGAAACAGAGACCAGTCCTAGCCTCAAGCCATCTTTGGGGACAATAAAGCAAACCTAATTATCACAGTATGTCTTACAAATGTGAACAGTATAAAATCTGGGTAATCCATTTACATAAATACTATAGCAGCCATTACATAAATGTACAGCAGCCATTATATTAAATAGGGAGGGCAGAGATATAAAGGTGAATTATTTTCTATATTCTAAAGATTCATTATCTAGTTGGACCCAAAACCTAAAGTAAATCTGATCAGAATCTACAGTTAAACTTGGACAAGCCGGAGTGCATTCTATTGGAACGGGATGTTCCCAAAACTTTTTTTAAAAAGGATTTTATCTTTAATTGCATGTCAGTGTGTGTGTGTCCATATGTGGATATGTGCTTGTGGGTGGAAGGGAGTGGAAGGGCCAGAGGAGATCAGGACAGGATTTTGGATCCACTGGGTCTGGAGAAACAAGCGGGTGTGTACCATCTGAACTGGGTGCTGGGAACCAACCCTGGTCCTGAGGAAGAGCGCTCCGACTCTGAAGCATCTCTATAGCCCTGATATCCCCAAGACTTTATCAACATTTTGCTCCCTAGTACTGAGGATTGCATTTGAGCTCTCAAACATCCTAGGCAAGAACCCTACTACCGAGCTACACTCCCAGCCTCTCTTTACCTTTCATTTTAAGACAGGGTCTTATTTAGTTGTCCAGGCTGGCCTTGAACTCACTCTTATATCCCAGGCAGATCATGAGTTTATCATCCTTCTGCCCCACCTTACCAAGCCCAGCAATTATCATCATTCATATATCTGAAATTTGCTTAATGATTTTATGGTGTCAAATTCAAGATACTTCAAACCAAGACACATGGGCTGCTACACCTTCAAACACTGAATACAGAGGTTCTCTTTGCTCTGTTTGCGCCAGTGGCGTGCTGTAGAGTTAGGCACTTGTAGAATGTATCGTTATAGAGGCTCTGCTCACTGGAGAGATGGCTCAGTGGTTAAGAGCATTGACTTCTCCTTCCAGGAGCCATGGACTGTTTGATTTCCAGCACCCATATGGTGGTTTACAGCCATATATAACTCTAGTTCCAGGGGATCTGATATTCTCTTCTGACCTCTAGCACAAAGCAAGCACATGGTGCACAAAGGCATACATGAAGGTCAAACACATAAAATAAAAGGAATAAATCTGATTTAAAAAGAAGAATTGCAAAGATGTACTATACAAATTGAAGTTATTTCTGTAACGCTGGACTTGAGTCCTGATGACAGAGGTAAGAAAACCCCACCTCTCCCTGAGGCACTGGGCTGTTGTTAGGCACTTTAAAATCTGTTTTTAAAAAATCGTGATTTGTGTTACTACTGTAAGCACTTCTTCTGATGTTTATTTTCCTATAAATAAACAAAGATGTGTGGGATGGGGCAAGACTCCCTAATTGGCAGCTGTCAGATTTTTCCTCTGCCGCAATAGGAATGTCAATCAAATGGCCACCCTGTGGCAGCACCAGTTTGAACACCCCCTGAGAACACGCCCTGAGAAGAGTATGTGATCGTCATAGCTGATTATCCTCAGATCCTGAAGACATGGCTTCAGCCAGGGCTGTTTGAGTTTTTGATATCACAAGCCTGGGAGAAATCTAGGTGGCCCCACAATAACGTCTACCTCAGCCAGAAGGAGAGCTCTTTCCCAGGGTTGCAGAGACACTTCTGTAACTGATGCGAAAGAGGCAAGGCCGGCCAGGATGGTTTAACTGTGTTGAAAGTTTGGTTTAGAACCACATGGAAACAAACCGCTGGGCTAGGGTCTAGGATTTAAAACGAGGAGAGAGCTAGCTGAGCAGCAACGTTTATCCCTCTGCTTCCTGACTTCAGATGCAATGTGACCAACTGCCTCCAGCTCCCCGCCGTGGCGATGGACTGTACTCTCAAAGTGTAAGCCAAAACAAACTTTTCCTTCCTTACGTTGCTTTTATCAGGTCATCTGTCACAGCGGTAAGAAAATATATGGTGCAAGTACAAACCTCCACAACTGTGACTCTTGCTAAAGAGGCATGGCTGTGATTGGTCCAAACGCCTCTTCTGTGGTTACAGACATGAACAGTCCTGGCTCACATAGTGAGCGGCTGGGAAATGCTTTCCTGAGCTGCCTTGCCTCCTTACTGCACCATGAGTTTAAATAAAAAGGTCCCCTCTAGTGCTCCTTTCTTCTTCTGTGACACAAAGAAAGAAGAAGAAGCAGAGACAACAAGTGTAGCGACAGAAGAGACGGTGGCAGTGATCCCTGAGCAGTCAATGGCAAAGCAGCCAGCCAACTGAACAGTGCAGGAACAGCCTGGGAAGGAAGAGCAGCTGAAGCAGAGGTGGCAAGAGAAGCCGAGGAGTCCAGGCTGAAGGATAAAAGGGCGTAAGGTCCTGGCCTCTAGAAGCTGTCCCACAACTTCAGGGCCATCGGATCTTGGGTCAACAGCTGTAACACTAATGTTAAAAGCCAAGGACTGTTGACGTCCTAGACCTATACAAGAGTTATGACTTTGGTTAAGATTAAGGGTCGGAACACCAGAGGTCTGCTCTAAGGGCATGTGGCCCTGTGACAGCTCCTACCTGCCTATTGCAGTAGTGTAAACAGCGGAACCCTAAGGCCAGCACTCACAGAGCTGCTTGCTTACCTGGTCAGAGCAAAAGGACCCTTAGCCAGGTGATTGGCAACACCTAGGCGACGGGCATAAAGTCACTGGAGTCAAACACCTGCTCCAGAAATTGTGTGGCGAGGTCGGTCCCGTTATGGCTTTAAATCCAGTTTTTCCTAGTACTGCAGCCAACTTCAAAGCTTCTGGCTCTGAGAGAGAGGGCTGCAGATGTTGACGCGGTTCACATCAAAACACCGTTGGTAGCTTTTCTTTTAAATCCTCAGTCAAGCCTTAGCCTTCTTTTTCTTTGCACTTAGGACATGACATATCAGAAGTCTGTGTGTTTATGTTTAGGATTATGAAATTATTCTTTGTTTTTAATTCCCAAATAAAGACTTTTATTCATGAGTTTTTTGTTTTGTTCTGTTTCCCCCTTTTAAGGTTTTGGACAAGGTTTTATTATGTGTACCAGCTTGACCTCAAACTCAACCAACTTCCTGTTTCCACTGTGGGAGGCCGAGGAAGCCCTAAATGTGTTAAGTCCCGGATGAATGTTTACTGTTGGCGTGGGCACACCCATGCCTAGTACCCTAAATGCCTCAGACCTACAGAAAAAAGCAAAGCTTTCCCAGGGGTTAAGCTCAAGGAAATGGCAGGTCCTTCAAAGCTTCCTGGTCCGAGTGTGATGTTATGAGTGAAATGTTCACCCTGGAGCCCCAATCCCGTGTTAATGGTCTGAAGACTCTTCTTCCCTTCAGAGATTGTTCCTACTAAGATTAGTTAAGCTGCCTCCAGTTCATATATAATAATCCCACCTTCCTGGTCAACCCCATAATAAAAATCTGAGCTTCCAGGCTGGGCAGCTTCTGTACCAGAGAGCTTAGTCCACCAATCCCAGCTTTTCTTCCTGTGTTCTGTTGTCTGACCCTTCCTCACTCCCTCGCTGCCCTACAGGAGCGGTTCAGGTCTGCGGCACCCCCCAACCCCCTTCTGAGTGCTGGGATCACAGGCGTGCACTGGAACATCCAGCCGTTTTGCTGAAGGCTTGTTTCTTGTTTGATTTTCACACAATCTTCAATACCAGAGATTGTTCTCATAGTTTCCAGCAGTTCTGAGACCATTTAAAAATCATGGCAGTAAGCCCGGCAGTGGTGGCACACGCCTTTAATCCCAGCCTTGGGAGGCAGAGGCAGGTGGATTTCTGAGTTCGAGGCCAGCCTGGTCTACAGAGTGAGTTCCAGGACAGCCAGGGCTACACAGAGAAACCCTGTCTCGAAAAACCAAAAAAAAAAAAAAAAAAAAACCAAAAAAAAAAAAAAATATCATGGCAGTAGAAGAGATGATTTCTTCTGATGCTTTGGTACTAACTCCAGTAAGAACACCTCCCAGGACGGCTACGCCATTCCAGAGTTGCCAAGCACCCTTTTGCTAGGCTTCTTAGAGTCACTTTGATATGTTTGCATCTAGACCTTCCCGTCTACCTTGGCAACACTTTATACTCTTTCCCTATCCACATTTGTAGGTTGGGGTTTGTTTGGGTTTTTCGTTTGTTTGTTTGTTTGTGTTTTGTTTTGTTTTTATTTGTACAACATCTCACTGTGTAGGCCAGATTGGTTTGGAATTCTCTATGTAGACCAGATTAGTCTCGAATTCACACAGAGACCTACCTCCCTGTGCCTCCCAAGTGCTGAGATTAAAGGTATATACTACTACAACAGGCTTCTTGTAGATTAAGATATCATCTTGCCCACCTGTGGTCTGGGACTTGGTAGATCATTAATGGAGGACTGGAATTTTTCACAATAACTGTGTCAATTGTTAATATGTCCAGGATTACCTTGTACCTGATTTAGTGGGTGTTAAGTTTGTTGAATGAAAAAGCTAAAACAAAATGTAGTATACTTTCAAGACAAATGTATCTACTAAACATAATCAAAACAGAAGGTCTTGTTTAAATGATTAATAATACTAATATACTCTTAGCTACATTAAGCATTCAGCCTTGAACTTATCCTATAGGGAAAACAGAAAAAGTACATTTTGTCCTTAATTTTAAGGAGTTCATCTTTTGTCTAAGAAGAAGCAGGCAAATATTTCAACTGAAGAGCCAGTTAATTCCAGCACTGCAGAGGCAGAGGCAGAGGCAGAGGCAGAGGCAGAGGCAGAGGCAGAGGCAGAGGCAGAGGCAGAGGCAGAGGCAGAGGCAGAGGCAGGAAAGCAGAGGGGCAGATGGGGTAGAGATAGGCAGAGGCAAATGGATCTCTGTGAGTTCAAGGCCAGGCTGGTCTACAGAGTAAGTTTCAGGACACCCAGGGCTACACAATGAAATCCTGTCTTGAGAGAGGAGCAGAAATTATCAGTGTCACCTGCAGTCACACTGTGAGTCAGGGTCAAGATGTGAGCCCCCAGGTGTTGAACTGTCACCAACGCCAATCCCAGGACTTCCGCTCTACCCCAAGTCCCAGCTTGATTTTTGCTCCATTTTCCCTGAGGCCATGAACTCTAGAGGCATCGTGGAATTGACAGTCTCAGTTTGTCTAAGACACAATGTGGGGAGAGTTTGGGGAACCTGCCTCAGGATTCTCCAACCTGATGCTTCACAGAGTGTGAGTTGAAGCTGAGAGTAGAAGAAAATGACTCTTTTCAATGATGGGGAGAAAACCCTTAGGAAAAGGTTTCATGCCATCTCAGGGACTGCTGGAATGAGAGGCCATCTATTTGAGGCACCAAATGACAGATTATCCCGCCACAACCATTTCCTTTGTTTTTATAGACCTAACTGGCTCATAAATTGCTGAAAGATTTAGCAATACCTAATGAATAGGAACACACTACCACCAGATTTTACATGGGTCTTCTAAACTTGTGAACTCATTGGAGATGTCCAAGAGTGTTGTGGTTCAATGCTACTGTTTATTATTTGAATTCTTAGTTACAAGCTGGGACAGAATGGGCCATAAATGTTAGTCTCGTTGCTGCCTTAACACATTGTACTGGTAAGAGCTGCCTTTTTCTCTCATGGCAATCTGTTCTTTGCTTAGAAAATAAATATATGAGATTTTTATTTCCTTTTTAGAGTGTAAGACTCATCATGTGCACAGAGACGTTTAAGTGTATTAAGTCTCTAGGTCGTAGTGTAGGGCCTGGTGCTAAAATGGGAAATTCATGTCCAATGAAAGACTAAACACGTGGCATGAGAATTATTGGGTTTAAGAACTGAGAAGACTTCCAAGTCGGCTTTGTCTGACCTTTCAGTTTGTATGGAGTAGGAAACAGATTCAGGGAATTGGAGAGCTTCCTTCATTGCTACGCAGAATCGTGGAAGGGGGAAGATTCACACTAGTCCTCTTAAATATTTTCTTCTTCATGTTGTTGGACTCATGCTTGATTAACAGTTTTATATCAGCGATTTTAATTTAATTAAAAGTTACCTTCGCTTAATTTAATTTAAATTGCACTGACCAGAAACTATAGATGTAGTAGACTGAACCCCGTTCCCCAACCCCCAACATTTGTTTCTACAATCGGCTATTTCGTATTAAGCTGATTCTTTTGGTTTGGTTTTGTTGTTTTTGTTTACTTATTTGTTTGTTTTGAGACAGGGTCTCAGGTAGTATAGGGCCTTGAACTCGTTATGTAGGAAGGCTGGCCTTGTGCTCATCCTCCTCTTTCTTTCACCAAGTGCTGAGGCGGGCCATGTGTCTGACTTTTTGATTTTGTTTCACAAAATGTTTTTGTTCACGTACTATAAATGTGTTATCTCTAATATGTAAGTGGATCCTGTGTTTAGGATGATATTCTGATTTGCTAAAAAGCCAATGACGCCACTTGTTTTGTCAAACTCTGGATGACGATAATAAAATAATTAAATTAATTGACAATTTTCTGTATGGTGGGCTTTGTGATAAACCCACATTCCCTCACTCAGTCTCCACAGTAGCTCTCCATGCTAGCATTCCACAGATGAGGGAACTGGAATTTAGAGAGATCCAGAGTTTTGTGGCTACAAAACCAATAAAGCTGGGTCAAACTTAAGCAGTACCCCAGAAATATTTCTCTTAAACAGTATTTCATAATCAAAGAGAAGTTCAATGCTGTTCTTTTTAGTCCACAAGAATGATGTGTCTGCTTTTTTGCTTAGAACAACTGACATTTTATGTATTTCATTATTAAAATGTACAAGAATCAAGGAGAAAGATTGACTCCTAGTGATTGAATACCCACAACTAACGACAAGTCAATCATACAATCATTTGAATGTATTTTCTTCCAAATTTACTTTCCATGCAATGAGCCATATATGGCCTTAAAAAACAAGAGAGGGACATCAAACTACTGTTGGGGAATATTATAGTCCACTGAGAGCCTCTGAATTCAGTCCTTGGAATAAAATTCAATTATAATTGTGGTTTATAGTGCTGAAATGAGCCGAGTCCTCATGTCATGGCCCAGTTTCCCTTCCCCTATCTGTCTATCTATCTATCTATCTATCTATCTATCTATCTATCTATCTATCTATCTATCATCTATCTATCATCTGTCTATCTCTATCTTTATTATCTATTATCTATCTTTATTATGTATCTGTCTGTCTGTCTGTCTTATGGTTTTGTTTTTGTTTTTTGAGACAGGTTTTCTCTGTGTAGCCCTGGATGTCCTGGATCTTGCTCTGTAGATCAGGCTGGCCTCGAACTCAGAGATCTGCCTGCCTCTGCCTCCTGAGTTCTGGGATTAAAAGCATGTGCCATCATGCCCAGCTTTCATCTGTCTTTAAAACATTTTTTTAAATTTTATTTTTCTCCCCCTGACTGGCCTAGAACTTGCTATAAAGAACTCATAGAGATATACCTGCTTCTGTCTTCTAAGTACTGGTGTTAAGGCTGTGTACCAACACACTTAGTCTAAATATATTTTTTAAGGGCTGGGGACACAGCTCAGTGTAGACTGCTTGCCTGGCACGCATTAGCCTTTCTTTGTTACTGTGTGTAGCAATAGTTCACCCTTACATTTTATGGCTAAAAAGTAATCTCCTCCTGCATGGCTATTCCATCTGTTCATCCCTGTTCATAGAAGTTTAAATCATTTCTAGTTCTTAACTGTTACAAATAAAACTGCTACTAATATTCATGTAAGAGACTTTGTGCAGTGACACACTTTCATTTCTCTTGGGCAAATCCATAGGAGTGGAATGACTGAGTCATATACGAAGTATATACTGGAAACTGCCAAGTCGTCAGGGCGATTGTACCGTTTTGTACATCTTTCATCAGTATGTTGTTGTGAGACACTTTCCCAGCATTGTCTTGCTAGGTGTGCCAAGAGTACGGAGGACTGACTACCATCCACCTAGGTCATGTCTCAGGACTGTGCTTGTGTTGTGAGCAGGCTTGAGTGGTGTGGTATTGTCACTGTCCGGGATAAAAGCCAGGCTTACTACACCGCTTGCTATAAACTGGCAGGTTTTCTAGGCTCTAGTGTCTTGGTTAGGGTTTTACTGTTGTGAACAGACACCATGACCAAGGCAACTCTTATAAGGATGGCATTTAACTGGGGCTGGCTCACATATTCAGAGGTTCAGTCCATTATCATCAAGGCAGGAGCATGGCAACATCCAGGCAGGCATGGTGCAGGAGGAGCTGAGAGCTCTACATCTTTATAGTAGGCTAGGAGAAGACTGCTTCCAGGCAGCTAGGACAAGGGTCTTAAAGCCCACACCCACAGTGACACACCTACTCCAACAAGGCCACACCTCCAAATAGTGCCACTGCCTGGACCAAGCATATGCTAACCACCACATCTGGGTTCCTCTTCTATAATGTAATCTACTGTATGCAGTATGTCCCCTGGACCATCCACGTGACGTCCTCAGCACTCAAAGGGCTTGGATACCAACGTAAGCATGAGATGCTTGTGGTGTTTGCCGTGTAGGGAACACGACCTTTGACTTGGACCCCCGAGTCCTGTTAGTCTACCAGCATTCCTGAAACAGCAACATTTAAGCATTGGTTTGTAAATAGGATGAATCAAATCTTAGTCTAAACATTTTTATTAGTCTGTGTTAATGGTACAGAACACTGGGTTCCACGTATTTTGATTACAAACCCCCCTTTACTCCCCTCTCTGATCCTCCTCCTCTTTTCCCCTAATAGTACCTCTAACTTACACTTACATGGCCCCTTATCTTTTTCTAGATTCCACATACAGTAGCAGGCCCCTCAGGCCTTAGCACAGCTGGCTCTCTGAGGGACGTACCATTCAGACCATAAAATTCAGCATGTAGACCGCCATCTGCTAAAACTAAAACAAAGGCCTGACCCGTCAAAGCTCATAGTTCTAGCGACATCACTAAATGCACTAACCTTTTGGCTTCTGTAGTTCTGCTTCCGGCTAACTGTTCTTGTTAACGGAAGTATGTCACCCAGAATATATATTTATGCTTAAAAGCTCACCCTGGAAAAGACTCATTACTATACTGGGATCCCAAACACCTAGTGTAGTGACTGGCCAGCCGGCTAATAAAGGCTTTTTTATTGGCTTAAACCTATGTCCTAGCAATCTTCTCTGGTGGACACCCCACAACAATATGAGAAAATGTGGGATACTTGTGTCTCTGAGTCTGGCTTATTTTGTTTAACTTGATCTCCAGTTCCTTCCATTTTCCTACAGGCAACATGATTTTGTTCTTTCTAGTGGCATAGTAACACTCTGTATTTTCTTTATTCATTCAGCTGTTTATGGGCACCTAGGCTGACCACGTGACTTGGTGCTTGTGATTGGTGATACCACAAATAGTGCTCTAGTGTGCAGGATCACTAGTGGGGGATGGTTGGGATTCCTTCAGGTATGTACCCAGGAGTGTAGAGATGCTCTAATTTAATTTTATGAGGAATTTTCACTCTGATTTCCAGAGTGGTGTGTTACTTCACTTTCCCACCAATAGCACGCAAGGTTCCCCACCTCCACTCTCAGCAGCATTAACAAAAGAGAGAACCCCCTGTAGTCCAGAGAAGTCACTCTTGTAGCTGAGGATGACCTTGAACTCCTGACCCTGCCTCTCTATCCCATGTGCTGGGATTTTGTGTCACTCCACCTGGCTGTTGTTTGAGAGTTTTTCTCCTCCTTCTTCTCTTCCTTCTCTTCTGTGATAATTGTAAATCTGACTGTGGTGGCTATGAATCAGAGGGCAGTTTAGATACGCTGGTGGCTAAAACTGTTGACATGCTCTTCTTGCTGTTTGTCCTTCCTTTGAAAATTCTGCAGTTCATTGCCCACTTACTGGGTGGATTATTTGTCCATTTGATGTTTAACATTTTGGATTTCTTTCTTTCTTTCTTTCTTTCTTTCTTTCTTTCTTTCTTTCTTTCTTTCTTTCTTTCTTTCTTTCTTTCTTTTTGGTTTTTCGAGACAGGGTTTCTCTGTATAGCCCTGGCTGTCCTGGAACTCACTCTGTAGACCAGGCTGGCCTCGAACTCAGAAATCCACCTGCTGCCTCCCAAGTGCTGGGATTAAAGGCTTGCGCCACCACTGCCCAGCCATTTTGGATTTCTTATGCATTCTGGATCTTAATCCTTAGTCAAAGATTTTTCTCCCACTCAGTAACTTCCTTACATCCACCTTTCCTTCCTGTCTCTCTCTTTTTCATTCTTCTCCCCACTACTTTGCCCTGATAGGCTGCCTTTTCGTTCTGGTAATTGTTTCTCCTGTGGTTTTTATTTTTAAAACATGATCCCCTTTGCCAATTCCTGCTGTTTTCTATGCTATTGGAGGGCAGAAGGCCATCGTCTAGATCCTGAAGTGTTTCTTAATGTTTTCCTTGAATAGTTCAAAACTCTCAGGTGTTACTTTAAGCCCTGTGATCCACTGGGGACTTGTTTCTGTGCAAAGTGAGACAGGGACGTAGGTTCAGCCGTCTACACGCTGGCACCCAGCTTCCCTAGCACCTCTTAATATGCTGTCTTTCTCCGGTTTGTGCTTTTGGCACCTTTGTTGAGAATCACATAGTTGCGTTTGTTTCTGGGTTCTTTGGTTTCAAATCTTTGGATCCAAGAATTTTGACAGTGAGGTGCTGACAGAGATGTGAGTTTTGGAAAGCAGATGATATGGCTCTCTGGGGAAGAACTCAGGGTTCTGAGGGTATCTATGGATCTGGTGGTGAGCGCTCTTAGTAGGTGGATAGTAAATGTTTTGATTATCCTTCTTCTTAATGATGTTGAGTAGGGGGAAGTAAAACAAGCCATGTAAATGAGAAATGCCAGGCAGTGGTGGCGCATGCCTTTAATACCAGCACTTGGGAGGCAGGGGCAGGCACATTTCTGAGTTTGAGGCCATCCTGGTCTACAGAGTGAGTTCCAGGACAGCCAGGGCTACACAGAGAAACCCTGTCTCAAAAAACCAAAAAAAAAAAAAAAAAGGAAATGCCCTTTCCTGGACTGACATTTGACCTAGATGAAAAGTTTTGGTACAGGTGGAAAAGATTTGGAGAAAACTGCTTTATTATTCACTGCACAGAAAAATTGAAATGACAGTCCCTGGGTTGTGACGTACCGGTGTTCGGTGACTTTGGTCATGCTGTGTATAATAACTGAGATTACCTTGGACTGTATTTTGAACATCTAAAATACAGCCTACCAATCCTCCCAGGACTTATTCATAGTCCAGGCTGCTGGATCTGAGGTCAATTCTGCTGCTGTGTAGGGTAAACAACGTAATTGACTCCAGTCTCTGTCAATCAGATTAATCTGAATGGCTTATAGTGTGGTATAATCATGAGAGGAGAATCTGCCAGAAGCCAACGTGACAGAGTCAGGGGTAGATGAGAGACTTGCTGCCATGGGTCTTGACATGCCAGCTCATCTTACAGAGTAATCAGGGATGCAGGCATAAGATTTGCTTCAGCTCAGAGTAATTTTTTTTCCAGCAGCATCCGCAGCCTTGAGATAATCTCCTTAGGACAAAAAGCAGGGTTGCAGGCTGCCTGCCTCTGGCTCTCAAGTGCTGAGATTAAAGCATGCACCAGTCTGCCCAGCTCAGCCAGCATTTTTATACAGCCCAGGACCACCACCTGTCCAGGGGCAGCACTGCCCACGGTGATCTGGGCCCTTCTACATCTATTAACAACCAAGAAAGTATTCCCATAGGCTTTCCACATGACAATCTGATATAGGCAATTTCTCAACTGAGAATCCCTCTTTCAAGTTCTAGCTAGGTCTGTATCAAAGCAAACATTAGGCACAGAGAGAGACCAAATCAGAGATCATCATCAGGTCCCTCCTCTCAGAGCTTGGGGAAACCCTCAGAAAGGGAGGAGGAAGAATTGTAGGAGCCAGAGGGTTTGAAGACACCAGAAGAACATGGTTCACAGAATCGGCTAAGCAGGGCTCGTAGGGGCTCACAGAGACTGAACCACAACCATGGAGCCTGCATGGGTCTGCACTAGATCTTCTGAAAATAATGTTATGGCTGTTAGCTTGGTGTTTTTGTGGGACTCCTAACAGTGGGAGTGGAGGTGTCTCTGACTCTTTCCCCTGCTCTTGGGACCCTTCTCCTCCAGTGGGCCACCTTGCTCAGCCCTGATAAAAGGATTTGTACCTAGTCTTACTGTGACTTGTTAGGCCATGTTCAGTTGACATCCCTGGGAGGCCTGGGAAACAGGCCTCTGTTTTCTGAAGGGAAACAGAGGAGGAATGAATCTGGGGGAGAGGAGAGGTGATGGGTTGGGGTGGGGGAGACTGGGAAGAGAGAGAGGAAACTGCTGTCAAGATGTATTGTATGAAAGAAGAATTTTTTTTAAAAAAATGGGGAGAAAACAGAAAGACAAAAAAAAATAAAATAAAATAAAACAAGTCAAAGTAACTATGAGAGTCTCAAAGGATGACTTTGAACTTCGAATATTCCTCCATCTACTTCCTGATGTTGGGGCACAGGCGTGCTCTACCATATCCAATTTATGTGGTACTGACACCTGAGGCCAAGGCTTTGGGCATAGGCGAGCATTCTGCCAACCGAGCTATGTCACCAGCCCCTGGCCAGTCTTAGAAAGTCTGGGCTAGGCCATCTCAACACTTTAGAGGAGGAAGACTGTCACAAATTTGAAGCCAGTACTGTCCCTAGTGTTACTATGTTTAGTTGAAATATGAGATCTATGTTTTAAAATATGTGTAGATCTACAGGCCAGTGAGATGACTCAGAGGGTAAGAGTGTTTGCTGCCAAGCCTGACGTCCTGAGTTCAATCCCCAGGTCTTACATGGTAGGAGGAGAGAGTCAACTCTTGAACGTTATCCTGTCACCTCTACATGTGCACGGTAGCACACACTTGCACGCACGCGTACACAATGGATTAATTTATTCATTAACTTTTTATATGGCATGAAGTTATAGACCGAAGTTCATTTTACTACATGTAGCCAATTATTCCAGGATCATTTTCTGAGAGAGATAGAGAGAGAGAGAGAGAGAGAGAGAGACTACACCTTTGTTGGCAATTGGTCGGCCATACCTTTATGTGTCTATGCTGGACTCTGTTCTGAACCATTGACTTGTCTACCAAAATCTAAACAAATAGACAAAATCATGGCTTTGGACATAAGGTATTGAACTATTTAGGCCTGAAAAGATGAAAAAGAAATGAGCCCCAGTGAGCCGAGAGCATGATTTGTAATGTGAAGCAAAAAGCATAGGCATTGTAAGGAGCACACCAATGAATCTATGGGGTGCAGTTGGAGGGGGGCTGTAGAACGCTTCCTCCTATGTACAGCAGGCTCGGGGCTTGATCCCCAGCACCACAGACAAACAAACAAACAAACAACCAGGCACGAGGTCCACACCTGAAATCTCAGCATGAAGGACGTAGAGGCAGAGGACCAAAACCTCAAGATCATCCTCAGCTACATAGGAAGTTTGAGGCCAGCCTGGGCTACATGAAGCCTTGTCTCTAATTAAATAAACACATAAAGTTATATGTGTTTTTATATAATTTATATATAATATATATCAATTTATACATTAATCTGAATAAGTTTTGTTTTATAATAGTCATCACTGAAGAAAATGGATTGTCTTATATTAATTTTTTCTTGTATCTCTCAGAGTTGATAGTGTTTTCAAAATGTATTTTACTTGTATATGTATGGATGTACTGCTGGCAAGTATATCTGTGTGTGCCTGATGCCCACGGAAGTCAGAAAAGGGCATCAGATCTCCTGGGACTGGAGTTATAGATGGTTGTGAGCTATACTGTGGATAGTGGGCACTGGACCAGTTCCTGTGGAAAGGCATCCAGTGCTCTTAACTGCTGAGCCATCTCTCTAGTACTGGTAGTTTTATTCATATAGAATAGTATAATGCTTAAGTGTATTCTTAATTTCTATCATTAGTAAGATCTTGTCTTAGTTACTTTTCTATTGCTGTGACAACACACCATGACCAAGGAAACTTATAAAAGAGAGTATTTAATTTGGGGCTCATGGTTCCAGAGGGTCAGAGTCCATGACAATTACAGAGAGGAACGTGGCAACAGGCAGGCAGGCAGGCAGGCAGGCATGGCACTGGAGCAGTAGCTGAGAGCTCACATCTGATGCACAGAAATGAGGCAGGCACACACACACACAGAGGGGGGGGGGAGAGACAGAGAAACAGAGACAGAGAGACAGAGACTGAGAAAGTGCTAACTAGAAATTGTGGGAACTTTTGAAACCTCAAAGCCCACTCCTGGTGACATGCCTCCTCCAATAAGGCTACACTTCCTAATCTTTTCCAAACAGTTCCACGAACTGGGTACCAAATATTCAATTAGATGAGCCTCTGGGACCACTCATTCAAACCACCATTTTCTTATTCTTTTTTTGCCATATACAAAACCTTTGTGTTTGTTTGTTTATTTTTGAGAGGGTCTCTCTACATAGCTCTGAATGTCCTGGAACTCACTTTGTAGACCAGGTTAGTCTCCAACGCACAGAGATCCCCCTGCCTCTGCTTCTGGAGTGCTGGGATTAAAGGCTGTGTCACTATGCCTGGCCAAAACCCATGTATTTTAAAACAACTATTTCATAACAGGATCTTTAAAGTTTTTATTTAAAAATCACATTTATTTATTTACTTATTTGTATGTGTGTATGTGCATGTGTGTGACCGTGCACAAGCACCCAAGGGTGATGTCAAGAATCATCCTTGACCTCCCTTCCACCTCATTCACTAAGGACAGTCTCTCATTCAAACCTAGAGCTTGTGGCCCTGGCTCTTCTTTCTAGCCAGCTTGCTCTGGGAATTGAAAGGGACTCTGAGGCTGAAATTACAGGTGGGCCACCATCCTGGTCAGGAATTTACAAGGGTTCTGGAGATTACTCCTGGGCCATAAGCCACTTAAACCGCTGTGCCCTCTGCTAGTCTTTGCTTTCTGTCTTTGTTGGGTTTCACCATCTAGCTCAGGCTAGTGTTGGGCTTTCTGTCCTCGCGCCTCCTCTTCCCAAGTGCTGATGTCGCGGCTGCACACCACCACACCTGGCATAATTTTAAGTGTTTTTGTTTTTTGTTTTTGAAAACTAACTCTAGAATTAACTTGAGAGAAACTGTGAGAATAACCAGGAATAACGTGGAAAGCACAGTAGTGGGATGAATACATCCTTTCAGAAGCCAGAACGGACCGTGGAGTTGCAGTAACTCTGTGTGGTACTTGCAGAAACTAGACAAGGTCCAGAGAATCACGAAGCCCACAGATGAACTAATAATATGAGGATTGTTCTCTGAAGCAAAAAGGGGCATGCAGGGGCCGCGGAGAACATGGCGATCGAAAAGGAACATGCCTCTAATCTGCAGAGAGGGTTGAGCTCGGGGTACGATTTGTAACATGAACTAAAAAGCTTCAGTGGCATATGGGGCATAAAATTAAGGAACTATACAAATTTTAAAGAAAAAGAAGAAAACGTCTTGGTTGTCAGCCCACCCTGGTTGTGCAGTTTCAACTGGGATTGGGTCAGTGCGGGAGCCATGGAGGCCGGTCCACCACACTGCTAAATCATCTCATTAGAGTTGCCTCAGAGGTTCTGGTGGGGCTGTCCCAGGAGTCCTCACTGGATGCTCTACTTGCCAGGAAGCCCTGAGTCTGGGCAGCTCGTTCTCTCTAGTTCCACAGGGTCCTTTAGGAAGAGCTATAAGCGCTTCTGACTCATTGCTATTAGGATCACGCTCGTGAACTCTCCCGGCATCTAAGTGGCTCAGGAGCTGCTCAGCGGGTCTGTGTGAACTGCACTCCTGGAGCACGAGAGATGCTGGTGGTGAGTGGTTTGATGGACGAGGATTTGGCAGTCACAAGGTTGGGTAGGGTGAGGTCGCTGGAATTCTGAGACGGCACATACATGACGCCAGTCCCTCCAGCCAGAGAGGCCACCGAGGCAGCTCAGCTTTCCCTGAATGGTTCGGGAGGGTCTCCTGTATACCTTCTGCACTGTATTCACTTCAGAGCTTGACAAACACTCCTGAGTCCCCTCTCCAGCTGCTTTTAACATGCGCACTAAGTGTTCCGCTCTCTGGTCTTCAGTGTTATACAATCTAATAGAGACTGCCCGATAGACAGTGGCTCTGAGCTGAGGTTCAAACCTGGTTTTTAAAAAGATGCTTCAAAGGGGCCCAGTGAGGTGACTTAGCAGATAAAGACATTTGCCACCAAGCCTGATAACCTCAGCTTGATCCCCACAACCCATACAATAAGCGGACTGATCCCCGAAAGTAGTCCTTTGATCTCCACTTATTCCACTTATGCCCTCTGGCACAGAGGAATCTCTCTACACACACACACACACACACACACACACACACACACACACACACACACACACACCCCAAATAAATAATCATAAAATTGTTAAAATAACTTTTTAGTGTGTATGTGTGTTTTGCCTGCATATATGTATGCCTACCCGCATGTGTGCAGGAGCCCTTTGGTAATAGGGGAGCATTGGATCTCTCAGAACAAGAGTTACAGATGGTTGTTAAATGCTTTGTGGGCACCGTGAAACAACCCCTGGCCCAGTTTGGGCTCCTGCATGCGTGTGGTACACAGACATGTACACATAAAATAAATACATTTTAAAAACATCCTAAGTCTAAATGTCTGTATTTGTTTTCCAGATCCTTTATAATCTATTTTACTACATCAGTAGATTTATTTTTCCCAAGTGCATGTATGGACCACCCGTTTACTGCCTGCACGAACATCCTATTGATTTCAACTTAGGGCTAGATGTGCCTCAGTGTCCCTGTAGTGTCAATGACAAGACTGGGGGCCAAATCAGTGCAAGACAACAGAGCACAGCTTACATCTCCCCAGCTCCTTCAAGCCTCACAGTCTGCTTGAAGGTCATTTCCCTTTCTCTGCCTCTTAGGACTCCTTCAGTCACTGGGTATCAGGGATCGGGGAATAAAGAAAAGAAGGAAGGCTGGGGGATGACTGCAGGGAAAACCATGTGTTGTACAGGTGAGAACATGAGTTACACTCTCCAGCAGAGCCACTTGCGGCTGCTGGAACCTGTAATCCCAGAGCGCTTACATCAAGACGGGAGGCAGAGACAGGAGAGTCCGTGGAAGCCCGGGGCTACCTTGCTCTACACAGTGAATGGCAAAGAGATGCTGTTCCAAACAAGGTGGAAGGTGACTCCCAACACCAGAGGTCGTCTGCTGGCCTCCAAGTGCATGCTGTGGCAAGCATGCACTGCATTCATGCACACATACTAATGCATGTGTGCGCATGCACACACCACACATACATAATACACACACTGGCTTTTTTTTTTTTTTTTTTTTTTTTTGAGGCAGAAAAGAACAAATAATTTCCCTCACTAATAGCAACAAAAAACCCAAAGTCACAGCAGAGAAGAGCACTGGGCCTTGTAAAACCAAGGCAAGAGAAAAGTGAGCGGCCTGACCACAGTTGCTGCAGGTGCTCATGCAGCGCCGTCAGTGCATGAACGAACCAATCTGAATCTTCCGTCCCAAACAGATGTGTGGCAGTGTCCCCTGACAGGCATTTCCAGAGACTTCAGCCTGCCTCCCCATGAGGGTGGTTTCCTCCTGCTTCTTTGATCCCTCCTGCCCCCTCCATAGTTCTGTGCATTGATTAATTCTTTTTTGCTGGGGCAAAAATGCCCCATGTGCATTGATTAATTCTTTTTTGCTGGGACAAAAATGCCTGGCAAAGGCATTTAAGGAGGAAAGGCTCCTTCTGATTCATTGGTGACGTCATAACCATAGGAGCTGAGGAGTCAGTCACAGGGTGTCCCAGGAAGCAGGGAGATTTAGCTCAGCCTCCTTCCTCCTTTTATTCAGTAGAAGGCACCACTTAGAGTGAGTCTTCCCACCTCAGTTAACTAGAGGGTTGTCTCCTAGGACATTCTAGATCCTGTCGAGTTGACAAACTAACCAGCATGCTGTAGTTACTAAAATTTTTTTTAAAAGATTATTGTATATGTGCGTGATCATGGCGGGGGTACGACGCCCTGTGCGTAGGGGTGGGGGACACTTTCTTGGAGTTAGTTCTCTGTCTACGCCACATCAGTTGGTCACAGTGCCTTTCCTTTACCCGCTGAACCATCTCACCGGCCCTGTACTGTTCCTGCTTTTAGCTTGGTTTCTTGTAATGAAAATATACATGTACAAACTTGATTTCCGCTAACACTGAGTTTCATGGGATAAGTAAGGTCCAGGCTTACTTGTTTTATATTATTTTGTTTGCTTGTTTTTGCTTTTCAGGTCAGTGTTTCTCTGTGTAGCCTTGGCTGTCCTGAAACTCACTCTGTAGATTAGGCTCGCCTTGTACTCAGAGACCCACCTGTCTCTGAGCCCTGAGTCTGGGATTAAGGTATGTGCCACCACTGCCCAGCCACTTGTTTTATATTCTTTGCACTTTTTACAGGAAAGAAAATTTTGCGTTCAGGATAGATAAACAATTGCTGAAGTGTCTAGGTTAAAAGAGTTTTTAAAAAATGCATGAAAGCCTTTCTTTTTAAAGATTTATTTATATGAGTACACTGTAACTGTCTTCAGACACAACAGAGGAGAACATTGGATCCCATTACAGATGGTCATGAGCCATTATGTGGGTGCTGGGAATTGAACTCAGGAGCTCTGGAAGAGCAGTCAGTGCTCTTAACTGCTGAGCCATCTCACTTACCTTCTGAAAGCTTTTAATCCTAGCACTCAGGAGCCAGAGGCAGGTGGGTCTATGAGTTTAAGGCCAGCCTGGTCTACAGAATGAGTTCCAGGACAGCCAGAGCTACATAGTGAGACACTGTCTCAAAACAAACAAACAAACAAACAAACAAACAAACAAACATGTGGAAGATAGGACCTGTATTTTATGTATCTCTTCCTCATGTTGTGAATGCTACAGTTTACTCTGTTATCTGAGTCATCTGTGTTAACCTCACCCTCACCAGGAAACACCTCCAAATGGAAGATTTAGTATGTGTGTGCTCAACAGATTGCTATTCACAGAGAATAACGAACGCTGAGCCCATGGGAGGGAAACCCTGAACAAACACTGTGATTATACCTCTGTCCAGGGACTGTGTGCCAGGATTTCATTTAAGTAAAAACGTTTGCTTCTCTTTCACACTTTTTTGGCATCTGGAAGAAATGGATTTGAGTCTTTGGCCTGCAAGGCACTAGCTATCAGACCTTGGATATGGTTTTTAAACTTCAGATAGGTACTTAGGAGATGGAGACGGGAGGATTGTGATCAGAGTAGTTTGGGCTACACAGGGAAAACCTGTCTTTAAAGAAAAAGAGAGAGGAGAAAGGTAACAATCACTGTGAGGACTGAATGTGTGCCTATATAAAAGATACCATCCATAAATTCTCTGCCTTTATAAAAAGAGGCCTTAGGGCCACCAAGATGGTTCGGTGGATAAAGGTTCGATGGCTTGAATCTGAATGGCCTCCACAGGCTCATTTATTTGAATGCTTGGTCACCAGGAAGTGGCACTATTAGGTGATGTGTCCTTGTTGGGGTAGGGTGTGGCCTTCAGAAGTTCAAGTCAGGCCCAGTGTCACTCACTCTTCCTGCTGCCTGCTGATTCAGATATAGAACTCTCAGTTCCCTTTCCAGCACCATGTCTACCTGCATGCCACCCCAATTAAGTATGTTCGTTTGTAAGAGTTGCTGTGATCATCTTGTCTCTTCATAGCTATAGAAACCCTAATTAAGACAAGGTGCTCACTGCTAAGCCATGATCTGAGTTTGTTCCCTGGACCAACATAGTGGAGAAAGCATGCATCCCCTATCCCACACAAAATAAATAAATATAATAATTTTATAAGGTGCCGTAGCATCATACTTGGTGCACAAGAAGCATCAACAAAAATTAGGCCTTTTTCCGTAGTTCTGTTCTTTCTGAATAGTTATTCAGGTGACTTCTTTCTACACAATGTTCAGTAGGATTGTGTGTGACATTGTCTAGTTGGACATAAGGTTTGACTTCCTGATGCTACATGACCAGTTCCTTAGGAGTTTTGAGTGTACGTCTAGATACATTAGGCACGTAATATGGACGTGTTTGGAGTCTTCAAAGCCACATGTGGCTACAGCTCAGTAATAAAAATTGATGAGTAGATGACGCCACTCTGCCTTAGTGGGACTGGATGAGGGTAATGAGCAAGGGGGACATTTTCTCTGGCCTTCCTGTTAGGGGATGACGGTGCTGGGGGAACAGTAAATTCAGGAGGCACACCAAGTAGCCTTGGTCTCAGCTTCCAACAGCATGTTCTGCCTGCGGCTTCTCACTCTAATTTGAGGGTCTGTGGTAGTTTTTCTCCTTAACAATACTGGAACCAAACTTCCAGGCTAGCAATGCCCACCTCTCTGAGGAATTTCCAGCTCTTTCCAGAATCATTAGGGGAGCATGAACATATTTTCCAAAACAAAGTTAATTTTAATGAGCTTAAACTTTTACGAAATGTATGCCGTGGAGCCATTTGCAGCAAAGCCTGGCTAATTAGCCATTTCAGACAAACTTCTTGTGAGAACAATTTGAAAAGTTGGACAAAGTATAGGTTTTAGACAACAAGTCCAAGGCAAGGAAGAGCTACCAAAATAATGAAGATTTGCTAGTTCGAGATCTGGAAGGAAATGGAGGCCAAGAGATGTGAGGCTAGTATCAGGATCCTTCACCCCGAAGGTAATTGACAAGTTATAACCCCATAAAGAGTTCTGGGAATGTCCCAGCTGGATCAACAAGACACACCTCCAGAAAGAGGCTGAGAAAATGAAAAGCCACGTGGATTTCCAGGCATCTGAGAGGTACCAGGCTCCATCCCAGAAATCAGATGATTGCAGTAGTCCAGCTCTTGTAAGCTCAGCTTTGAGTTTCTCAGACTAGGTGCCCAGTTGTCAACCTCTTTATGTGACAGAAACACAGGTAAGTTCTCTCTCAGGACAGATTCCAGGGTCTGGAACTTCATATCATCTACAGAGCTCAGTGGGTTCTTTTGGAGATGCTGACAATATGTGGTTCTAAATTGATGTGGAAATGCAAAGAACACAGGACAACCAAAACAGGGCTGAAAAACGCAAAGAATACCGACTCTGAGTTCAAAATTTTCTGCACAAGAAATTGGACTAATGGAACAGGATCAAGTTCGCAGTTAGAGGGACACATGCAGCCAAATGATTATGAACCGGCGGCTACATCAATTCTGTGGGGGAAAGAAAGTTTATTTAATCTTTGCTGCAACAACTGCATGTGTGCGGGAAAGACAGCTATGGGCCCTGTGGCACCCCTCATATGCAAAACTGAAGTCAAGATGGATGGTAGCCCAAAATGTTTAAAACTTCTACATGAAATAATGGCAAAAGATTTCATCTGGGGAAAAGTTGGTGAACATGAAGAGAAGAAAGCAAAAGAGTTCTGCAGGGCATTGTTTCTAGCTCTGGGAAGGACACTCCCCCATTTTGAATTTTGTTTGTGTGTTTCATGGCGGGGTGTGTGTGTCCCACAAATGTATTTTAAAACTATTTACAAGTATTATCTCAATAAACATTGGAGAGAGAGAGCCTTAGTATCTACCCAGACCTACAATACAAAATAACACGCACTTTCTTTTGATTTAAAAAAGGATGTTTAATTTGTTTTAAGATATGTGTGTGTGTATGTGTGTGTGTGTGTACACATATATACATGTATGTGTGTGTGTGTGTGTGTGTGTGTGTGTGTGTGTGTGTGTGTGTGTGTGTCTATCTGGAGGTAGAAGGGGAATTGGATCTCCCTTTTTCTGTGGGTGCTGGCAACTGAACTCAGGTCCTCTGGAAGTGTACTAAATGCTCTTAAACACTACCCTGGGGCACTGCCCATCATGAGTTTCCTTTCCAGAGTTCAGGACTATAAAACCCCAACTAGTTAAGTCATCTTCTTGGAAGCATCGTGTTTAGCTTGGGGTTTCAGAAGTGCTACTGTCCCCCAGCTATGAGAGAGGGGGTTAGGAATTTTTTTTGTTGTTGTTTATTTGTTTTAATTCTACCCAGTCACAGTCACTGACTTTTTACAAATGTCTATCCAGGGGCTGGAGACATGGCTCAGAGGTTGGGAGCACTGACTGTTCTTCCAGAGATCCTGAGTTCAGAGGTCCTGAGTTCAATTCCTGGCAGTGACATGGTGGCTCACAACCATCTGTGATGGGATCTGATGCCCTCTTCTGGTGTGTCTGAGGACAGCGACAAGATACTCACATATATAAAAGAAATAAATCTTTAAAAAATACTTTTAAAAATGTCTAAGCAGTTAATGTAGATCTTCTAGACCACCCACAAGATGTTTTCTTCAAGGGGATGTCATGACACTGCCTTATACAGGGACCTACAAAGATCTATGTCTAAGTCCCCTTTCTACCACTTTCTGGCTCTGTGACTTCAACTCTGTTTGTCTCTCCCGTTTCCCTTGCTTACCTCAGAAGCTAACTACAATGAACAATGTCTAAAAAGAACTGCTTCCTGCTAACTCCCTCTCAACCACACCTGCGCTCCCAGTGTACTTACCAAGGATAGCCCGGTGTCTACTAAACTGTGTGAACTTTAAAATCACCAACTCCAGCTTTGCCTCTGACATTTACCAGAGTAAATGTTTCCAAGATTTATTGATTGTTAATATCAGGAGAATCTCATTTTATGTTCTTATAATCCCCCCCACACTTTTATGGAATGACAGGAGATTTTATTTGCTCCGGGGGGGGGGGATCTATTTTCATTGTTAAATTTATGATTAAGTTGTGGCTAAACAATAACATTAAAAACAAAATAATATATTTTCTTCTCAAAGAAAGAACTTCTTAATGATTTATAATTTTTTTATAGAAAGGAAAAACTTTATTCATAATACAGAAAAAGTATCTGGGGCACGAATTTGAACATTTTAATTTCTATTCATGTTCTTATTAGTATGTATAATATAATTTGTGCTCAATCTAAACAAATAAGATTATAGCATAGGAAGATGGAGCCTGATAAGTCTCTGTGATCTGGGTAAGAAGAAGCAGGGCAAGACAATTTGTTAACAGCACCCTGCAGGGGTGTGGGTGGAACTCAGTTGGTAGAATGCTTGACCAGTCCACATAGAGCCCTGGGCTCAACCCCAACATTGCATAAACCTGGGCACAGTGGGATGTGCCTGTTGTCTCTGGTCCTCCTGTTTCTTCTGCTTCCCACAAACAGTGCTTACTATAGCTAAGATCCTTACTTTATTTTAAATTCTTTTTGTGTGCATATATGTACGGCACACATGTGCACACTCATGGCTGTGCACAGGCACGGAGGGCAAAGGTTCACAGTGGTGGTGTCTTCCTTAATCACTCTCCACCTTATCTTTTGAGACAAGATCTCTCAGCAAACCTGGAGCTCGTCAATTTGGTTACGCTGGCTGGGCAGCAAAGCCCTAGGATCCTATCTCTGCCTCCCCAGGGCTGGGGACTAAGGGCACCTGGCTGTTACTAAGGTGCTGGGACTCGAACTCAGGTCCTCTTGTTTGCACTGTGAGCACTATTGACTGAGTCATCTTTCTAATTCTCTTGCTAAATTCCTTAGTACATTATCTTACTTTTCTTCCACGACTCACAAGAGGCACTATAGTTGACTCCATAGTACACATAGGAGAGTGGCTCAAAGAGATTCCGTAGTTGAGCGTTATACTCCAAATGCATCTTAACTGTCATCAGACACTGTACCACTGTCTTTTTTCTTCCTGTCTTAGTTGTATCACACCCTGATACAGTCTTTGAAGATTTTTTTTCAGTCTGGTTATATTATTCACCATTTTAGCTATGTCTTCTACTTTTGAGCCATAGACTAATTCTGTAGGCGTAGGTTATTAGCTTTCTCTGATCTGTTAATAAAAGATGTTGTAAAACCAGATACACTGAACCCAGTGGAAGAGAAAATGGCAGATAGCCTTGAATGCATTGTCATAGGAGACAATGTTCTGAATAGAGCAGGCACTAAGCTCACAACTAATAAACAGTACCTCATGACACCAAACAGCTAAAAGACAATAGACACCACCAATCAGACAAAGTGGCAGCCTGCAGAACGGGAAAAGATTTTTACCTACTCCACATCCAGAATATATAAAGAACTCAAAAAACTAGATATCAAAAAACCTCAAATAATTAAGTAAAAAATTGGGTACAGATCTAAACAGAATTCTCAATAGAGGAATCTCAAATGGCTGAAAAGCACTTAAATGTTCAGTATCCTGAGTCATCAGGGAAACACAAATTGAAACTATTTTGAAATTCAATCTTACACCTGTCAGAATGGCTAAGATCAATAATAAGTGACTGCCCATTATGGTGGAGATGTGGAGCAAGGGAACACTCCTCCATTGCTGGTGGGAGTGCAAACTCTGACCGCCACTGTGGAAATCAATATGGCAGTTTCTCACAAAACTGGGAATCGATCTACCTCAAGACCCAGCTCTACCACTCCTGGGCATGTCCCCAAAGGACGCTTCATCCTACCACACGGACACTTGCTCAACTATGTTCATTTCAGCTTTATTCATAATAGCCAGAAAAAGGAAGCAACTTAGATGCCCCTCCATAGAAGAACTTATAGGGAAATGTGGTTCATTTACACCATGGAATACTACTCGGCTGTTTAAAAAAATGACTTCATGAAATTTGTAGGCAAATGGATGGAACTAGAAAAAGTAATCCTGAGTGAGGTAACCCAGACAGAAAGTCAAATATAATCAGTGCCTTAACCAGTTGTCATCAGAGAAACTTCCTTTGGCAGCAGATGGGAGCAGATACAGAGACTCACAGCTGGACATTATGAAGAGAGAGAGTCTAAGTTGGAAGTCCCTCCCCTTGGAGCTCTGGTAATTCCATGGAAGACAGGGCAGAAAGATTGCAGAAGTCAGAGGTGGTGGAGGGCACCAGGTGCCTATTCAGTCAGCTAAGCAGGGCTCACATGGAATCACAGAAACCGAGGCAGCAAGCATGGGGCCTGCAGGGATCTGTACCAGGTCTTCTGTGTATATGTTGTGGCTGTTACCTTGGTGTTTCTCTGGGACTCCTAACTGTGAGAACAGTGTGTCTCTGACTCTTGCCTGCTCTTGGGACTCTTTTCCTCCTGTTGGGTTGCCTTGTCCAGCTTAGATGTGAGGGCTTTTACCTTGTCTTACTTTGTTTTGTTTGTTATATTTGGTTGTCTCTTGGAGGCCTGCTCTTTTCTGAAGGGAGATGGAGGAGGGGGAGTGGATCTAGGGAGAGGGGAGGTGAGGGGATCTGGAAGGAGTGGAGAGAGGGGAACTGTGGTTGTATGTGAATGTGTTGTATGACAGAAGAATCTATTTTTGAGAAGGAGGAGGAGGAGGAGGAGGAGGAGGAGGAGGAGGAGGAGGAGGAGGAGGAGGAGGAGGAGGAGAAGAATTAGAAGAAGAAGAAGAATTAGAAGAAGAAGAAGAAGAATTAGAAGAAGAAGAAGAAGAAGAATTAGAAGAAGAATTAGAAGAAGAAGAAGAAGAAGAAGAAGAAGAAGAAGAAGAAGAAGAAGAAGAAGAAGAAGAAGAAGAAGAAGAAGAAGAAGAAGAAGAAGAAGAAGTTGTTGACCTGGTAAGGCCAAGTGCATTCCCTTTATATGAACTTTTGTCTAGGTTCTTCCTGGACATCCCGTCAACAACCATACAGGCACATAAAAGTCCGTTTGATTTATTTCTCAGTTGTCACTCATTTCTCCCTTGCCCTCCCTCCATTCTCACAGGAGACTTTGCCAAATGTGACCTTGAGTCCAGATACGTGCTGAGCAGTGATGATATGCTTCACCTGACTTTTACCAGCCACGGCAATCAAAGAAATTCAGGCAACTCGGTTCACACTTTTTTAGGCGATGGTTTTAGAACACTGATTGGAGTGTGAATTACTTACCCAGCTGGGCTCCTTTAAAGTGTGAAAACACATTTACTTACTATGCTGGCGGTTATTAACAACAACTCTACAACCTCATTGGTGAAACCTCTAAGAACCCTGGAGAGATGGCTCAGTGGTTAAGAGCGCTGGCTGCTCTTCCTAGAGGTCCTGAGTTCAATTCCCAGCACCCACATGCTGGCTCACAACCATCTGTAACAGGGTCTGATGCCCTCTTCTGGTGTGTCTGCAGACCCAGTGGCTGATGTATAATCACCTCTTGGCATCCTCATCTCTAGCTTCCCCTAAGTATGTTTTCCCTCTCGTTCCTGCTTTCCTAAAATCACATTATCGTTCTATTAGATAACTGCTATAGAAAACACCCCCCCCCTTTTTTTTTTTTTTTTTTTTTTGGTTTTTTGAAACAGGGTTTCTCTGTGTAGCCCTGGCTGTCCTGGAACTCACTCTGGGACCAGGCTGGCCTCGAACTCAGAAATCCACCTGCTTCTGCTTCCCAAGTGCTGGGATTAAAGGCCTGTGCCACCACTGCCCGGCAAAACAAAACCCCTTTAAATAATCTGCTCCTTTTGAATTTCTCTTTTCCTTCCCACAAGGACCCCACATAACCTCAGTAGTAAATGGTCTTTTTGTCCCATTATTTTTTAACTACTTTATTTATACCTTATTTATATTACTTGTCTTGTTTCCTTGGGTATGATATGTATCTGTGTTTATTTTCTGTTTATTAGAGGCTGAGCCTCTTGGGGACAAGAGCCATTATGCGTTCTATTTTGTTTAGTGTCTTCCACATGGGAAATGAATGAACGGCCAATTGAATAAGTGGAGCGGTGGGTGTCTGGTGATAGTCAGCAGCTGCTCTCCTTGTCTTCTGGTTGGATTTTCAGGAATTTTGCTAGTTGTTAACAGTTTGAAAACTGAAGGAAAAAAAAAAAAAACCAAAACAAAGGAAAACTGACCATAGTGGAGACAGTTACACCATCATTTGTCATGAGACATTTGCCCCAGAGATCCAGTAATTAGAAGATTTTAGATGATTCTCAGACATACCTCAGCATGCCATTCTGATACTAGAAACTTGTAAAGTGCCATTGCTTCAGAATGGCCATGGTTGCTGAACAGCAGTTCCCTGAGATGGACAGAGTTTGAGTGGTTACCTTATTCTAGCTGTGTGATGCTTTTATTTTAGAGGGCATTACTGTAAAGTGATTTGTATAATACCAAGAACAAGCTGAAGTCCAGTGAGCTGACTCAATAGATAAAAGCCGCGGTGGTACATGCCTTTAATCCGGTATTTGGGAGGCAGGCAGGTGGATCTCTGTGAGTTAAAGGTCATTCTGGTTTATACAGCCATAGAAAATTCAGGCCCCCCTCTCTGTCTTCTCTACCCTGGGAGCAGCTCTCCTGCCTTGGCCCCTCACTCCTGAAAATGTATGCCCACTCCAAGTTCTTCTCTACCCACTCCCTGATCAGGAGCACCTCTCAGCTTCTGAGTCGTCCACTGTCTGCAGTGGAGTTGAAGCGACCACAGATACCAACAGATGAGAGCCTCAGCGGCTTGGTGGTCCGGCGGCCTCTGACCTTACTTAGCCCTAGCCACAGCTTCCAAACCAGCGCCATTTCAAGGGACACAGCTGCCAAATTCATTGGAGCTGGGGCTGCTACAGTTGGGGTGGCTGGCTCTGGGGCAGGGATTGGGACTGTTTTGGGAGTCTCATCATTGGCTATGCCAGGAACCCTTCTCTGAAGCAACATCTCTTCTACGCAATTCTGGGCTTTGCCCTCTCAGAGGCCATGGGGCTCTTCTGCCTAATGGTGGCCTTTCTCGTCCTCTTCGCCATGTGAAGCAGCCGTCTCCACTTCCACCTCCCATGGTTCTTTCATGTCTCGTCTGCCCTGTATGTTCCCTTTCCTGTACCTCCCCAAGAAGTCTGGGGAAAGTTCTTAGCTCAGGGTTTGACAGAGAGAAGACAAAGAAATACTGTATTAATAAGAAAAAAAGAAAGAAAGAAAGAAAGAAAGAAAGAAAGAAAGAAAGAAAGAAAGAAAGAAAGAAAGAAAGAAAGAAAGAAAGAAAGAAAGAAAGAAAATTCAGGCCCATGCTAGGGCTACACAGTAAGACCTGCACCTCCCCCCAGTAGTACTTGCTATGCAATCCAGATAACCTGAGTTCAGTCGTTGGTAGAGGCAGGGAAGAAACTCCTGAAAGTTGTCCTCTGACCTCTACACATGTCCACATTCACACGAATATGGAAAAGACTTTCTGAGCCATCCATTCTAGATCTCACATCTTATAATGAAATTAAGATATGACCAACAGAGGCACTTTGCCCATGCCAGGTATGTAGTGGCAAAGCAGAGACTGGACTGCAGACCTTAGGTTTCTAGTCTTTTCTTCTCTCATTCTAACACACTGACTTCTTTGTAGCTTGTTTTATCTCTCTCTGTTCCTTGTTACAGCCCTAAGGATGGCCACAAGGTTTCCTCAGGCCTCAGTCATCAGAGGTGTCACTGAAAAGAAACCAGCTTCCTCTAGCCTTTTGTTCTCCTTGCAAATCAGTTTAACAAAGTAATTGCTTTTGGAGAAAAGGCAGATCCTGTTCCTGGGTGGTTAAAAAAAGATTCTTCTTTAATGTGTCTTTATTAGTTCTATGAAAACATGGTTACTAAGTGGAGAATGTGTTTCATTAAAGTGTGCTATATAAAGCCCGGGGTAGTTTTCTCTGTGCATTCTCTCCAAGAATGAGTGAGAATGTCAGGCAGACAGAGTGTCACCATTGTCCCTTCTGTGGGGACATGGTTAGCAGCAATGCTCTTTTTTCAAGAACCTTCCCTGTTGCCTAAAATGCTTACCTTTAGTTTAATTATCTGAGATCAAGCTGCTTGTTAAAATGCACAAGTCCTGAGCCACGGTAACCTCTTCCTCTCTGTTGAGTATACAGGCTCAGCAATGAGAATAGTAACTACATATGTGTTTAGTTTCCGAGATAAGAATTGCTTAGAAACAGCCATACTTAGCGGACTTTGTCAGAAAATCTGTAGGCAAACTAGACTGCTTTAATGGGAGAAGACAGCATCCAGGATTTACCAGTTAACACCATCGAGCCCTCATTAAGTACCAGGTACCGTACTTAATAGTGGAATACACTGGCAGACAAAAGATCAGTGCTCTGGTAAAACTACGTTTTCTCAAAGCTAAACAAATGATAAGCATTGGTTTTTTTTGTTTTTTCTTTTTAGAAAGTGAAAATGTCTTTTAATAAAAAAGAAGAAAGAGGAAGAGAAGGAAGGAGAAGAGGAGGAGGAGGGAGAAGAAGAGGAGGAGGAGAAAGAAAGAATGGGCAAAGGAAATTATACCCAAAATCTGTCAGAAACTGAAAGATACAGGCTCATCGTGTTGGAGGAAGAGGACCAAGTTCTGGTCATAGGCAGCACACTTTACACTTGTCTCAAACTACTAAAAACTAGTTGGGCAGAATATATTTGAGACTTTTTGTGTGAGCCCCAAACCAAGATCCCTGGGTAAACATTACAGGAGATGACTATATAGAGGGAAGTAGGGAATAATTTTCCCACAATATGAACAATATCAAGATGGAATGGGGTCCCTAATTGGCAATAAGGTGTTTATCACATATATTTGACAAGGACACTGAACTCAGAGTTATAGCTTTTATATCATTCATTCATTCATTCATTCGCCACTGGAATTGGACCTTGAATTTGCTCTGTGTAGCACTCCACCCCTGCACTGTATCCCAGCCCTGAACTCAGCATTTTAAAGTTATTTACACTAAGAGGTCTTTAGAATCTCTTCCGAGTTTGGGATTCGCTAATGTGCCATGTTTTAGGGTTTGTTTGTTTTGAGCTCCAAGAAGCTGTTTTATACAAACCAAAGGTTTTGTGAAATGAAGTGGGATATGAAGAAGAGGTAGCCATGACAACAATGACCTCTATCATAGCACTCATCACCCTGACCTTTGGTCTACAGTCTATTGTAAAGACAATGAAACCCATCAGTGCTGCTAGAACTGAATGGGATACCACTTGTTAGAGACTTTGTATTGTGTATGTTGTACTTCTTTATGGCCAAAATGGCAAGTGGCTTTGCAGTCATGATGGCTAGGGTCATGCAGTGCTGACAAACCATATTCAAATCTTAGGGACCTGTAGCAGAAATGGTTTCTGCTTCATTCGCTCCACCTGCCCACGCAGCTCTGATCCACACTTCCTTTACTCTAGGATTAGGGCCTGTCTTGAGGAAAAGGTGGGATTTCTAACTACATTCTGTCTTTAAAGTATCTTCCCAGAAATCATGTGTCACCAGTTCTATTGTCCTGAGAAGCCATTGTTATGTATTTTACTTTTGTTTCCTGTTGCTGTGATAATATCCTGATAATAGGAGCTAATGGGGAAAAAAGGTTTATTTGGCCCACAAGCACTTCGCTGTGGGGACATCATGTGGCAGGAACTTAAAGCAGCTAGTTATATTACATCCACAGCCAAGAGTAGAGAGCAATGGATTAACATGTGGATTCCAGTGCTCAGCTTGCTTTCTCTTCCATTTTATAAAACAGGATTCCCTGCCTAGGGAAACAATGAGTGGGTCTTCCCACTCAGCAAAATCAAGATAATCTCTCATAAATATGCCCATGAACCAAACTAATTTACAGTCACTCAGGATTCTAGATTTCGTCACATTGACAAAACATGACAATTAATGCCACAAGGCCACTCAACCCCAATGCTTAAACCCATGGGAGACTCTCGACTCTTCTTTTTTTTTTTGGTTTTTCGAGACAGGGTTTCTCTGTGTAGCCCTGGCTGTCCTGGAACTCACTCTGTAGACCAGGCTGGCCTCGAACTCAGAAATCTGCCTGCCTCTGCCTCCCAAGTGCTGGGATTAAAGGTGTGCACCACCACTGCCCGGCTCTTGACTCTTCTTCACTAGGACCTATCGGGAGCTGCGATCTTCCATCAGTCCTGGAATGATCTCTCGTGGATCTTCCCGGCTCACTCCCGGACGGAATGACCTCATTCAGTCATTCCTTCAGATGACTGAAGTCTCGGGTAGTATCACACCTGAACCGCACGAGAGACTCTGTACTGGAACGACTCATCCGAACCATTTCCAGGTTCTTGACACACTGCGTGGCAGAGCAGGCCCCTCCCCCCTACACCTTAGTCCACCAAAGACAATGAAGAAACGCACCTGATCCCCTTAACCCAAAGTTCCCAGGCTTTGTTTAAATGCTTGTTCCCCAAACAGGAACACCTGAGACAATGCTTGTGCTTCTCAATCCAAAATTTTCTTGCTTCTTTATTCAAACGTTTATTTTTCTCCCTAGCATTCGTGATGTATGTCCAAAAAAATTTCAACTTGTTTAAGGTTTCTTTAAGGTTCAAAAGTCACCTAATCTACTTCCACAGGTCAAATCAACTCCACTGATCACCATTCTCCAATCCTTAATTAACAACCAGTTTCCTTTTACAAACAAACTGTTACCGCCTATCCCAGACACATCATTAACATGATATTTTCTTCCTCAGCCATCCAGAACAGACTTAAAAGATGCCTTCCAGGACTGAATTCCTCAAACACCCTTGCTTTTCCAGAATCATAACAACAGCCCCTGGTGGCTCCCAAGCAAACTACTACAGGCTTAACCACCCTATGCAGACACCCCCCTGCTGTAACCACCCTATGCAGACACCCCCCTGCTGTAACCACCCTATGCAGACACCCCCCTGCTGTAACCACCCTATGCAGACATCCCCCTGCTGTAACCACCCTATGCAGACATCCCCCTGCTGGGGTTCTGCTCCTCTGTTGTGATTACCCTACTCTCCACAAAAGAAAAGGACAATGCCTGCTGCCACAGATCCAGCAAAGACAACGCCATCTCCTGGGACCTGCCTGGGACAGCAAAGCTGCCTTCCTCCAGACACCTCATCTGACTGAAGACTCTGAGACACATGCTGAGACCCAGGGACACTCGCTGAGTCCTACAGAGGACAGACATGGGACCTTTCAGCTACAGATGAACTCTCTTGCCAAAGTCAAACGGCCACTGAACCGGGGGAAGCTATATGATAGTAAGGAAAACATGATGTCTATCTAGATTAATCAAATGATGTTTAAAACTGTTGCTACTACCCTCAAACTGTACAACCCAGGGAACAATTCATTGATTCAGTAATCCCTTGTCTTCCCAACCCCCACCCTCACCCCTCCTTACCCTCTGGCTCAGTTGTGCTATCCCTCCGGTCTATATAGCATTTTCTTTTGATATTGCCACCCCACCCAAAATGTTTACTACAAATGACACAGTGACTCCAGTGACCCCTTTCTTTTAAAAAAGTAAAAGGGGGAGATGTGAGACTGTGAAAGGCAGCCTGGTTTCTGAGCTAAGGTTTGAAACCTCAGTGACCCAGCAGGGGATCCCCAGCAGGGGATAACCGTGCAAGGGACGGTAGGCATTTTGCCGTGCTCCTGGGCCCCAAGCTTCTGACACAGGGCCACAGCTCTCCATAGGTCTGTGGCCACCAGTCACATAAGGGCAATGCCCCAAGTCCCTCCACAGGTAGAGGATGTGACCACAGGTCACGTAGCCTCAAGACAGATCTCCATTTTAATGAGGTACCCAAAGGCCTGGAGGCTTAGACAATAAACTCCCCTTCATCGCCACTCTTAACCATGACAATTAATGCTTTAAAACCATGGACTGTCTCTCTTCATCAGGATCCGTGGGGAGCAGTGCAACAGGCCTTCATCTAAAGAGCCGCTTCTAGTCTCCTGCAGAAGGCCTCTCAGCACTCCTTTCCCCGCTCTGCCCTGGGCCCCCACTCTGTTCTCAGCTCTTCCACGGCATTCAGTGGCATCTGGGATGTCCAAGAGCCTGAGAACCAGACAGTCCCAGCCTAGTGGCAGGCCCGAGATCCCTGAGCCAGCTCCGTACAGCCCCAGGACCCCAGGCTGTGCTCCCCTACCCCCGGGTGGTGTCCCACGGCTTCCCATAGCCAGACACTGGCTTGGTGGAGGCCTGGGGTAAGTGTGGTCAAACTTCCCTCGTCCCACCTCCCCCAGTGGCCAAGCCCTGGGAAGGACTCGGGACTCCATTTAACCCAACAAGAAGCTGTCAGATTATAAATATTCACCGATTTTAATTGCTAGATTTTAGAATAATACGTTTACAGCAGTATGACTAATGGGTAAGTCCTCTTATGAGTTCAGTAAGACAGGATCTGCAATCCTCTGGCAGGGAAGGCAATAGCAGGGAAAGAATCTGGACTATTGATGAGCAGTACTATCTGTCAGAACAGTGGAAATATTTAAATTCCATTCTCTATGCATTTTCAATAGGCAAGTATACAAAGCAGGAAACAACTCATAGAGCCTCAGAACACGTTTATTCTCACCCCACTTTATTATCTGGCTGCCCCCATAAGCAGTGAGCACGTGGGTGTTTTAAAGCTGGGATCTGGTATCTCTGCCTGACAAATCCCTAACTCTTCACATTCGTAGGATTTCACAGCTCTCCATTTCTATCTTTTCTCTTGCTGTTGTCTCTCCTTAGTCTCAAACCGGCTAATTTACTATACAAGGGTTCAACTCTGTATCTGGAAATGGTGGCTCATGTCTGTAATCTTAGCACCTGGAAAGCAGAAGTAGGAGCAACAAGACTTCAAGGCTAGCCTTGGCTACTAGTAAATCTGAGTCCTACCTTGGCTACATGAAACTAAATACATTAAAATGAAGCAGGGTATTATGGTACACACTTGTAGTTCAGCACACAAGAGGCAGAGACAGGTGGATCTGTGAATTAGAAGTTATCTTGCTCTAAATAGTGAGTTCCAGGGTAGCCCAGATTACATAGTCTCACACACAGACACACACATCACCTGGTATTGTTATCATAGAAATGATTTATCTGGACAATGAACTTTTGACTACATTTGTGGCTAACATGTGGACTAAAGACTCCAGAGAAATTACCCAGGAGTATACACATAGGATTTAGGCAGTAGGGAAATATTTTTTAAAAATCGAAGCTGTAAAATTACAAGTATGATCTGGTGTGAATGATTGTAAAAATAACAAGCCTCATGGATCCCAGGACAGCAGCTGAAAAGTTCTTACAGATTCTGTGCCAGACAGAACCCTGCTGCCTGTAGACAGCTGAGATGGTCGCTGAGGAGGCCATGAGAAGCACCTCACTCTCTCAGTCCTTCCCAGCGAACATATGATTGGTCCTGAGTCTGAATGAAGAGTTCAGACTCATTGTATCTCTTTACCTTTCATCAAGATTTACATGCAATTAGATGGGAGAGAGAAATGAAAGGGGGACGAGGAAGAGGAGCAGGAGGGGGAGGAGGAGAAAGAGAAAAACTAGGACGATGATGAAGGCAACGAGGAACAGTGCCGTCTTCATCCCCCTGATAATCTAACATCCTGATAATGCTGTATTCTTCCCAGGTAGGTCTGTGTTCTTTACTCTGTCTCTACTACTGCTAGGTGAAAGAGAGAGAGAGAGAGAGAGAGAGAGAGAGAGAGAGAGAGAGAGAGAGAGAGAGAGAGCGCTGTCCCTAACTCTTTCCCTCATGAAAATCACATCTTTCACTCACACTAGTATCTCTTTCCCTTCCCCCACCTCAGTTGAGCACCCACAGAGACAGCACGGGAAGAAACGCTGGCCAGTTAACAGTGATTACATATCCTCACTCAGCCCCAGGTGTGGTCTTGCCTATTGCTTATTCAGGAATTTCTAACTGGAAGTTTATATTGTCCTTCTGATTATAAGGGAACGAAAGACTCATAAAAATGGAACAATATACAGAAATAAAGAGTGAAACTCTGCCAGAATTTTATTATGTACAAACAAATACACACACATTGTGTTTTTCTTTTTACGAGACTGTCATCGTAAAGATACATTTTAGTTAATGCTGTTTTTACTTAATAAATTGTCGTTTTCCCATGCCAGTACCAACAGATCTATCTTATTGTTATTAAAGTTGCATAATACGGAGGGGCCATAAAGTCTGGAAAAATAGGCAAATTAGCACATAAAAATGATTTATCAATACGACTTGCGATACATGATATGGTCAATATTTAATGAGATGCTCAGTGGGTTGCCCCTTATTAATGACGAGCTCACTGAGTCAGTTAAAATTGCACCGCACACGGTGTGTTAGATCATGTTTTGGATTTTTTTAATGCGATGGGCTGTCAGGTGTAGCCCAAGAGGAGACAAAGCAGAAATTCAGGAAAGCAATGGTCCTAGAAACAGGAGCCCCGCTGAAAACGCACAGGGTGGTTAGGGTGCGGCAAACAAGGGCAAGGGTGGAGCCTTCAGAGAGGGAGGGCTTTGCAGTGGAGACAAGGCAGGGCAGGGTGCAGGTTCTTGGCTACTTTGAATAGTTGAGCAAGTTCTCTCTCTAGGACTGGTTCCTGGTCACCTGGTTCGGGGATGACGGAGGGGGATGCTAGCCCCACTCCCACTCCTCCGCCAGAATGATTGGGTTAGGTGGAGACAGTGTGGTTTGGGATGAGGTGATTTATGTATTATTAGTTACATTTCCCAATGCTATGACAGAGTATCTGACAAAAGCTGCTTAAGGAAGGAAGGAAGGCTTTACTTCAGACGCAGTTCAGGGCCAGCGACTAGGAACGCCAAGCAGCCATACTGTATCCACAGCCTGGAAGTGGGGATTAATGGCTGCTGCTCATCCGGCTTTCTCCTCTTTATTCCGCCCAGGAGCCCTGTGTCCCCCCCCCCCCCCAACCGCACCAATTACATTTAGGGTGGGTGTTCCCACCTCAATTAACCCTAGAAACCCCCTCACAGACACGCCAGAGTGTCAAATCGGTAATCACAACTTGCTGTCACACATTCGGAAGACAGCAGTACATTCCTAAGGCTAGACCCCAGTAGCAGTTCTTCACTGCCAACGAAAATTTATCTTCTACTAGCCCCGTCTTAGAACCAATACCTGGCTTTATTCCAGGTTTTATCTCCTTTTGTATTTTTAAATTAGATGAAAGAGAGTGGGGGGGGGAGACACAGAGAGAGAGAGAGACAGAGATAGAGAGAGGCAGATACAGAAACACACACAGAGAGAGAGAGAGAGAGAGAGAGAGAGAGAGAGAGATCTTGGGCTTTACTTTCTTAAGAGTTCAATGTGTACTTAAAATGATGCTGATGATATTTTGGTCAGCAATTTTAGATGTTTTATATCAGAAAGTCTTCAGAAAATCTAGACTGGATTTTCTAGGCTGGAAACAGAATGTCAAAGACTTCTGACCCATCAAGTCATTCTTTTCTTCATCTTTCCAGAGTCCCCTAGAGAGAAAATGTGGAATAAAGATGTCTGAGCCGCTCCAGTCACTCCGACTACCTTGGAGTCTGAAGAGCCCCAGCAGAGAACAGTGGACCACAATTCCCCTCATTAGGATTCTATTTAACCTCTGAGGATTTTGTTAGCATTTGGTTTTGCTTAACTTTGCCCATATCCTTTTTCTCAGGAAGAGGCATTATGGGGTCCTAATGGCTTCTTGAACATCAAATAGCTCTTGAAAGTAAAGCTGTGATGGATTGGGTATGAATGAAGCAAACTGGGATTCAATTTCCCCTGAAATACATATGGATTTAATAATTAGCAGGAAAGCTGTTCATAATTAGAAAAAATGTTTGAGAATAATGTCCAAGACACTTGAGAGAGAGAAAGAGAGAGAATGTTCTGGGTCATGATTGTGCCAGACCTCAGCTTTCTTCTGAACTTTCGATGTCACTGCTCTGACCAGGACTCTGGGGCACGGGATAAGTAATTACAAATTTTTGCTTAATCTCCATTTTCCAAATGTTTACTTGGAAATAGCTGACATTTATTCTATGGAGGAAATTTCTTCATACTTATCTTCAGGAGCTTCCACTATTGTACAGAAATCAATGTACAAGAAAATTAAAAACAAAAAAGAATATTCTTGCCTTTTATAGAGAAAAAGGGGTGAGTTAGGTATAACATTCTGCCTAAAGAAAGTAGTACAGATGCTTCTATTTCTCAAATATTTTGGGGCTGAATGAGGACAAAAGTTTTTGCTTGGTGGACCTTGGTGGGCACAGGAGCAGCCTCTGAAAAGACACAGGCTGAGGCAGCTCAGACATATTGAGGAAGTGCAATCAATGCGGTGGCACAGGGCTGCAGAGGATCGGGGTGCACTGAGGGGCGCTGCACAGCCAGAGCCTGGGGACTGATCCAGGACTTTATCCTAAATGACATCACCGCCACTCAGTGCTCTCTTTCTACAGATACATTGTATATAACCGCTAGGTGCGCCCAGTCCCGGTAGGCCTTAGAGACTGTTGACAAATCTACACAGCTGTGAAATCATTACCATTCAGTCTCCAGGATCCTACCATTACCTCACATCTTGCTCATGGCCTTCCAAATCTCCACTTGCACACATCCAGGTGTCCACTACAGTGCATCTTTTTTTCTAAATACTAAAGGCAACCATGCACCGTGCACATTTGAGTCTGCTTCTTTGCTCAGCTTGCTGTCTTTGAGGTTTTCTCAGGTTGAAATGCTCACTCATTTTATTGCTGAGCTTCTTTAGATTGTATGACAGAGTGTTTACTGTGGCACCTGTTGACCAGTTCTGGCTTCGATAACTTGCTATGAACATTTGTGTACAGACCTTTGTCAGCACTCACCGCAACATGTGCTGTAGCTAATAAGTCTAGCGAGACCCCACACCCACCCCACTAACCAAAGTAGATGTGTGTGGTGCTGGGAGCAGGGAAGGAAGAACTTGCTCTGGACTGGATAATCACAGTCCCCCTGTCTCCTGAAAAGAATGCAGCTGGTGCAAGGAGCAGTCTTGTGACCCAGCAATGGTGTTCAGAGTCGTTTTTATGAAGTAAGGGTTTGTTTGTTCTGCTTGGGTTGCTGAAATGCAGCCACAGAAACCTGGAGCTGGGTGCATACCTGTCCACCCTGGGTGCGTGGAGGAAGGGTTTTGTCGTTGTTTACTTGCATAAGAGAATCAGTACCACTCAGAGGAGAGAGAAAGAGAGAGAGGA
>CM052701.1:23043991-23069393 GCA_028551405.1 Uromys caudimaculatus
GGGCCTTGAGAATGTGACTTGGGGATTCAGCTGTGTCCACCATGTCCTTCCTCCTGTGCCATTCGGTCTCTTATTCACTGGCTTCTTCAGATTCCCAGTTCTGTCTCAGTGAGGGCGCTGCTGCCAGGCTTTACTCTAATACCCGAGTCTGTCTCTCTCTCTCTCTCTCCTCTCTCTCTCTCTCTCTCCTTTCTCTCTTTCCTCTGAGTGGTACTGATTCTCTTATGCAAGTAAACAACGACAAAACCCTTCCTCCACGCACCCAGGGTGGACAGGTATGCACCCAGCTCCAGGTTTCTGTGGCTGCATTTCAGCAACCCAAGCAGAACAAACAAACCCTTACTTCATAAAAACGACTCTGAACACCATTGTTGGGTCACAAGACTGCTCCTTGCACCAGCTGCATTCTTTTCAGGAGACAGGGGACTGTGATTATCCAGTCCAGAGCAAGTTCTTCCTTCCCTGCTCCCAGCACCACACACATCTACTTTGGTTAGTGGGGTGGGCGTGGGGTCTCGCTAGACTTATTAGCTACAGCACATGTTGCGGCGAGTGCTGACAAAGGTCTGTACACAAATGTTCATAGCAAGTTATCGAAGCCAGAACCGGCCAACAGGTGCCGCAGTAAACACTCTGTCATACAATCTAAAGAAGCTCAGCAATAAAATGAGTGAGCATTTCAACCTGAGAAAACCTCAAAGACAGCAAGCTGAGCAAAGAAGCAGACTCAAATGTGCACGGTGCATGGTTGCCTTTAGTATTTAGAAAAAAAGATGCACTGTAGTGGACACCTGGATGTGTGCAAGCAGAGACTTGGAAGGCCATGAGCAAGATGTGAGGTAATGGTAGAATCCTGGAGACTGAATGGTAATGATTTCACAGCTATGTAGATTTGTCAACAGTCTCTAAGGCCTACCGGGACTGGGCGCACCTAGCGGTTATATACAATGTATCTGTAGAAAGAGAGCACTGAGTGGCATTTAGGATAAAGTCCTGGATCAGTCCCCAGGCTCTGGCTGTGCAGCGCCCCTCAGTGCACCCCGATCCTCTGCAGCCCTGTGCCACCGCATTGATTGCACTTCCTTAATATGTCTGAGCTGCCTCAGCCTGTGTCTTTTCAGAGGCTGCTCCTGTGCCCACCAAGGTCCACCAAGCAAGATGCTTTCTTCAGGATTTAGTCCCCAAGTGCTTGAAAATGGAGGCCTTTCTGTCCTTTAGTGTCTGAATATTCCATCGGGGTTTTTAAAAATCATTATTATTACTTTGTACATTGTCCCCTTGTAGAATCTCTTAAAAGCTAGTGTGAACAAAAATTTTTATAGAAATAAACTCTGGATTTGGGAAAGAGGCTGGGAATGTAGCTCAGCTGGTAAATGCTGCCTGGTGTTTTGGAAATCCTAGATTTGGTTCCCAGCACCACACAGTCCTGGGACAGAACCTCACAATCCTAGCACATGGCATGGGAACACTAGAGGACCAGGAGCTGAAGGCCATCCTTGGCTACACAGCAAGTTTGAGGCCAGCTTGGGCTACACACAGTGCAAACCAACAGAACAATATACTTTAGAAAATGAGATTTAAAAAAAAAAAAAACCAAAAAACCCTCTGGAAAGCTTGTAGCCATGGCTGGTCTTGAATCCCAACACTGGGGAGGCAGAAGCAGGCAGATCTCTGTGAGTGTGAGGTCAGCATTGTCTACAGAGTGAGGTCCTGGGAAGCCAGCACTGTAGAGTGAGACCTTGTCTCAAACAAACTGAAAAACAAAAACAAAGGCAAAGTTTTCCTGGGGCTGAAGAGATGATTCAGTAGTTAAGAGGACTGGCTGACATTCCAGAGGACCTGAGTTCAGGCCCCAACCTCCAAGTGAGGCTAACAATCTGTAACTCCAGTGCCAGCGAGAGGACCAGACGCCCTCTCCTGGCTTCCACGGGCACTGCATGTAGAGGTACATTTGCGTACATGTAGGCAAAACACCAGTACACAAAGAGAGAAAGAGAGGGTTAGAGGAGGAGAGGGGCAGGGGAAGGGAGAGAGGGGGAGAGGTGGGAGAGAGAGAGAGAGAGAGAGAGAGAGAGAGATGTGGGCTGGAAAGATGGCTTAGTGGTTAAGTCTCTACTGCTTGCTGGATGGTAGTGGTGCACACCTTTAATCCCAGAGAGTTTGAGAGGCAAAGGCAGGCAGAGTTCTGTGTATTTGAGGCCAACCTGGTGTATGGAGAAAGTTCTAGACAGCCAAGGCTACACAGAGAGACCCTGTCTCAAAACAACAACAACAACAACAACAACAACAACAACAACCACAACGTCTACTGCTCTTGTGAATGAATGTTCTGTTCCCAGCCTCCAATTGAGAGGCTCACAACTTCTCAGGACTCCAGCCCTGGGGGGACCCATCGCCCTCTTCTGGCCTGTGTGACTAACAACTGCACTCACATATGCATTACCTCCCCCGTCCCCAGCACACACACATACAAGTACACATTAAAATAAGTCAAAATTTTAAAATAAAATAAAGAAAAAAATCCCCCACCTCCTTGCTTGCGTAAATGCCTGATACTGTAGGCACTTTTTGCTTGGTGGGGAGTAGGTTCCTGCCGGCTGTGGCATCACAGTCCCAGAGCAAGGCCACAATGCTAAGACAGGCCGGGGCATCTCAAGCAGCTGGTCCATGATCCCCAGCCATTTTTTTCTAATTATGAAGAGCGTTCTTGCTAATTATTAAATCCATGTGTATTTCAGGAGGAACGCTGCCCTTGCTTGCTTCACTCACAGTCAATCCATCACGCATACTTTTAGGGGCTATTTGATGTTCAAGAAGCCATTAGAACCCCCGTAATGCTCATTTCTGAGAAAAAGGATGTGGGTGAGCTTAAGCAAAACCAAATGTTAATAAAATCCTCAAAGAATAAACAGAATGTTATTGAGGAAAGTTCTGATACACTGTGGGGGCTCGTCAGTCTCCAGCGAAGTCTGAGTAACTGGAGAAGCCGGCACGCACATCTTTACTCCACATTTTCTCCCGGGGGAACTGTGGAAAGATGAGAGATCGTGTGGTGAGCACAGACGTGCTTGGCATGCTGCACCCAGCCACATCGAAATCTAGATTTTTCTGGAAACCTTCGTGCTGCAGATCCTCACAGACTGCCTACGGAGATAGGCAGCACTATTTTAACTGCACACTGAGCTCTTAAGAAAGCAGACGTCTGGGTTATTTGTGTCTGTCTTTCTCTTTTCTCTGTCCAAGGATGAAAAATATAAAGGCTCCTAAAACTGGAGGAGAAACGCAAATTAGACAGATGAGGAAGTGGAAGACATTGTTTATGCAGTAATAAAGGATCTGATGTTTGAATTTTTAAATTGTCATAGTATAAATTTATATATATAAAGCAAGCAAACAAACAACAAAGGAGGCAGGGACAGAAAATGAAGCTTGAAATTGATGGCTGCGCAGGAGAAACATGGACATTTGGTCAGAGAATTAACTAGATTTTTTTCTACCATCATACACACAGGAGAAGGACACGTCTCAAATGCTCTTGCTCTACAGGAAAGCAGTGCATCCCTTAAGACTATGTCTCCATAGCCTGGGTATTGGATGGTGACGCCTTTAATCCCAGCACTCAGGAGGCAGAGGCAGGCCTCTGAGTTCAAGGCCAGCCTGGTCTCAAGAGTGAGTGCCAGGTCAGCCAGGGATACCAGATAACACCTGTCTTGAAAAAACAACAGGGAGGGGGAGAATGTTATTATCTCTGTCTCCCCATACACATGAGTGCGCGCGCACACACACACACACACACACACACTAAACTAAAAGTTAGCATTATATGAAGGCATTTTACAAGAGCAAATAACAAACCTTTCTGGAGAGATAGACTTAATTCAGATAACAAAAAATTCACACTGATAAGAGAAATAGCTCATTGGTTAAGAGCCACCCTGCTCTTATAGAGCACCAGGATTCAGGTCCCAGGGCCCACCCAGTGGTTCACAGCTGTCTGTAACTCCAAGTCTACGGAATTCAGCACCATGTCTGGCCTCTCTAGGCATTGTGTTCTCACATGGTACACATACATAACTGCAGATGAATACGCGTATGCATAAAATTAAAATAACACGAGATCTTTTTTAAAATGAGCTTTTAAATATTATGAAATGTAACTTTAAGATGATAAAAAAAAAAATGGCAGAGGCAGGTGGATTTCTGAGTTCGAGGCCAGCCTGGTCTACAGAGTGAGTTCCAGGACAGCCAAGGCTACACAGAGAAACCCTGTCTCGAAAAACCAAAAAAAAAAAAAAAAAAAGATAAAATGTGCAACAAAGATGAGACAGCTCGTGAGTGAGACCTTAATTTTCTTTATAAAGGGGGATGGCAGAGGGAAACTGATGCTGAAGACATCAAGACAAATGATAAAGAAGTGTAAATAAGGTGCTATGGAAGTTCAGTGGAGAAAAAATGCTGTCCTACTGACGTTATAGGAGAAAAGAGAACCCGAGGAAGGAAAAAGGAAGAATTCTCAAAATCAGTAAAACAATGGAGAAGTTATTTTTGTTTAGAAGAATTCTCTACTAGAAGTGTGAGGCTGTACGTCTGGGATAACGGGAACCTTCAAAGCATGAGGTAAAGAAGAGAAGTCATTGCACACACAGAACTAGCAAAGACCAGACACCTCCAGTGGGGACGGTTTAAACTGGCAGGAGTATACCGTCAGCGAAAGGGAGCTGAAGTACAACTTAGGAAAGACGACAATAAGAGGACCTTGGTCACTCACAGTCGTGAAGGAACGAAGCTACTCTAGAGAGACACTTAGGCCCTTCCCTTTGACTATTAGAAGCAATGCTCAGCCCAGCCCCACCTGCCATGGCCCTACCAAAGAATTGGAATTTCCCCAGGAATCTCCTGAAAGGGAACAAGAAAGGATGAGGTCCAGGTGCTAGCCAGAGCAGCCCGACTCCCAGGAAAGGATTTCACACAATTCTGACAAATCAGATCACCTTGCAGGACAGAATGGAGACCAGCCAAAGAGACATTTTGGGCGTCGACCACTGGATGGGAAGGAGAGTCACTTTATTCCGGGTTTTTGTTTTTGTTTTGTTTTATCTTTTCTCTTCAGCTCCCTGCTACTTTCTAACTCTGTAGAGACACAAGACATGAATGTTTGGACTCTTCAGGCCCTGAAGCCTTAGCTTTGCTAAATTCTCCTTGCTCCGTGTGTCTTGGCTCTGCTTCCCTTTCATTTGGAAGCTCATTTGAACTATGTGGACTCCGTTGAACCATTTGGATCCTTACAGTGTAATTTTATTAATCTGAAAGCTCTTGAGCAAAGTCAGCATGCTAATCAACTATTTGAGTGTTGCTGCATAACAGGAAAGGTTGAAGGGGGTTCTGGTGAACTATTTGGAACCCAGAGAAATCAGAGTGTTGGGACACTTGTATTTTAATTTGTGTAATATATTCTGTACTGTCCTGGAGAGAATCTGATTGGTCTTCTGTAAACTTGCAATGTGGATCAGAGAGTGTACTGTGAACCAACACACTTGTTTTCATATGTAATTTTGTATATGAATCACATGGGCATTAGCCTTTAAGTTCCTGAAAAGGAAAGAAAGAAAGAAAGAAAGAAAGAAAGAAAGAAAGAAAGAAAGAAAGAAAGAAAGAAAGAAAGAAAGAAGGAAGGAAGGAAGGAAGGAAGGAAGGAAGGAAGGAAGGAAGGAAGGAAGGAAAGAAAGAAAGAAAGAAAGAAAGAAAGAAAGAGAGAGAGAGAGAGAGAGAGAGAAAGAAAGAAGGAAAGAAAGAAAGAAAGAAAGAAAGAAAGAAAGAAAGAAAGAAAGAAAGAAAGAAAGAAAGAAAGGAAGAAAGAAACTGAGAGGCAAACCTCTGGCCTTTGTGTTTTTAAATTTATTTAGATCCCTACTTTAAAGTAAGACTACGTTTGTGTGTGTCCCCACATGCGTGTCTGTCTGGGTCTCTCTGCGTGCACATGTGTGTGTTAGGAGTGATGTCTGGACTATATTAACACAGAGGAGCTGGTACATGTCAGGGTTTTTTCTCTCTTCCTTTGAAAAGGTGGTGAGCTTAAAAAACAAAACAAACAAACAAACAAAAACCATAGTTATTAACTATAGAATTTGGGACAGAAAAAAATTGGTGGCGCAAGGACTCTGTCTTATCCAAGCCTAACTAAAATGCAGATATCGGAAGATTCACTTGGAGTTTTCTGGCCAAATGTTTGCTTCTGATACTTTCAAAATAATTCTAAAAACTGAAGCTGTTCAAGAATGAAACATGAGTTTGGCATTTTTTTTTTTCTTGGCTTTTGGAGGCAGGGTTTCTTTGCGTAGCCCTGGCTATCCTAGAACGCCCTTTGTAGATGAGGCCAGCCTCGAACTCACAGAGATCCTCCTGTCTCTGTCTCCCGAGTGCTGAGATTAAAGGTGTGCACAATCACACCTGGCTCAAAACCTTATAATTTCTAACCTCGGGTCTATGAGGCAGAGACAGGTGGATTCCAAGGGTTTTCTGACCACTCATTTCAGAGACAAAGTGAGCTCCAGTTTCAGTGACGGACCAGTAATATTATATAATATTAATATAATGTGGAAAGGGGATGAAGAACGATGTCCTAGTGTCAGACTCTAGTTCTACACACACACACACACACACACACACACACACACACCCCACATCACACAGATACGAAATAAATACGGTAGGAAGAGCTGTTTGATGTTTTTATTTTTTAAGATTCTATTTATTTCTCTGTGTGTGTCATCACGAACGTAGGCCCGTGTGTGAACCGGTGTATTCCTGGAGGCTGGGAGCAGGCGTTAGACTCCTCAGAGTTAGAAGCAGGTGCCGGTCTGAATGCTGGCTGGGCCTCACAGCTGAGCAGACACCCCTAACTGCTGAGCCGTCCCTCCAGCCCTAAGGCAAGTATTTTAGAGACAATAACTGTATAATGCTCGGCTGAGAGTTCAGTTTGCTTAGATTAAACAGTATTCCTTTGAAATGTTTGAAAGAAAAGGTTTGTTAAGTTATTTAGTTCGTTTGCTGTTGCTCCCGTGCTGAGGCAGGGTCCTACGTAGTCCAGGCTACCCTCTGACTCCCTATGTATCTGAGGATGGCCCAAATTCTACCTCCCAACTGCTGGAATTAAGGCATGAATCATCGCCTGCGGCCTATTGGTTACAAATTCTGTATTGAATACATAGATTGTGATTAGGATTCTCTTGCAAAACAGATTCTAGAAATTAATTTTTCTTTGTAAGTAGTCAAATGTAACAGGAAATGAGAGGATATATTTTATAGTAATCTAAATTCTTCTAAAGGATATTAAAATTATTTTATTAGGTTATTCCTATGGTTTTGTTTTCTGGGACTACTCTCTGGAAATAATATATCAATAAATATTATCGATAAACATAAAACTTTAGAATTAAGGCTTTGGTCCATATAAAATGTTAGATATGTTTGTCAGGTATGTTTATACTAAATTTTCTTCTCATATTGGGAATTATAAGAGATGTGTTTTGTATAATCAGTAACATCAGGATGTGGGTGAACTTATCCTGTATTATTTTTAAAAGGACTATGTTATTAAGTCTTATAAAAAAAAAAGAGAGAGAGATTGCCATTTAAAGGGTGGTTAAACTATTAAAATATGATGCTGACGAGATGGCTCAATGGTTAAAAGCATATACTGCTCTTTAAGCAGACTGGAGTTCAGGTCCCATGACCAGAGCAAGTGGCCCACTGTGTCTGTAACTCCAGCTCCAGGGGATCTGAGATGCTTTCTGGTGTCTGCAAGCACTGCACTCAAGTCCACAAATGTACACCCTATCACACACATTTAAATAAAACTCAAATCTTTTTTTGTTAAAAGTTCAAAAATTGCTTCTTTCAGGGACAGTGCTTAGAGGCACTTGAAGTGGTCCAGGCTTTCCTGAAATCCAGCCCCTAGCAAGACTAGGTGAGCTAGGTTCATCCCTGGAAACAGGGATGTTTGCCTTTAGGCCGAGGAGGCACCAAGATCTGCATGCAGTGTATGCCCAGGCAGATTTGGATGCTTCATGCTGAAGACCTAAACTCCTCATGAGATTGTCTAAAACAGAAGCAGCCAGCAAGGCTTACAATTAATTGCCCCGTGTGCATTCGGTGTGTCTGAGACAAGATAGCACATGCATCCTTACTGAGGAGCAAAAATCATTCCGAAAGTGTTGAAGGCCCAAGCACAGAGTCAGAAAGCAAAATGAATATGACACCATGTAATAAAAATCACGGCTTGTTCTAAAAAGAAGTAAAGCTCAGAAATAGTCCCAATTGGTTTTTTATCAAGCAAATAAAATATAAATGTAAGAAATGAATTTAGGGCTGGCCTATAAGTGCAGAAACTTTTGAATGGTTTCTGAGATTTGCTCCATTTGAAATATACATTTTTTTTGGTCAGTGTTGAGATGGCATGATTGAGCTCTTGGAATAACAAAGTTGTCTTTCAACATTGATTCAATGTTGCTAGTAAGTAGTACATTTTGTAATGGTATAAGGTTGAGTAGTTTCATATTTAAGTTGCTATGTATGTACACTGTGAAATTATCAAGGTAAAAACCAGTACTGCTCACAAAGACAGTTTAATTTTGATCTCTTTGTTCATTGAATCATGAGACACAACATTTATGTTTGTAACAGAAAATGTTTTATAACATACGCAGTATAATATATATAACACACAGTATAGTGTATATAACACGTACAGTATGGTGTATATAACATGCACAGTATACTGTATATAACATACACAGTATAATGTATATTTCACACACTGTATAATGTGCATAATATACACCATATACTGTATATAATATACACAGTATAATGATGCATAAATCCCTGGCAGATGCGACATGATGAAAATATTAGGGGCTTTATTTTCTATGGTTTCCAAATACTTGTATTTTTGTTGTTGTTTTTCTCTTCTTTCTCTTACCTTTCTTTTTTTTTTTTTTTTTCATGCTATGTAACTTCCATCCCGTCAAGCCAGATTTCAAACATTCTTCCTGGATGAAAGGCAATTTTCATGTGCATGTATGTATGCTTTGTGCACAAAGGTACATATGTATACATGTGTGTGAAAGACGTAGGTCAACCTCACACATCATTTTTCAGGCACCATCCACTCTGGGTTTTGTTTTTGTTTGAGACAGGGTCTTGCTACATAACCCTGGTTGACCTGGAACTCTCTATGTAGACCAGGCTGGCTTCTCCAGTACTAGGATTAAAGATGTGAGCCAGCCCCACCCCAGCTATCCCCCCTTTTGGGCACAATGTTTCTTACTGGCCTGCGGCTTGCTTGGTCGTCCCGTCTGGCTGGCCCACAACTGTCTCCCTTCTCCAGTACTGGGATTATAAATACATGACACCACACCTGGTACTTTTTTTACATGTGGGTTCTGAGCCCTGAATTCAGGCAAGCATTTTCTTCGGTTGAGCTGTCTCCCTATGTTTTAAACTTTTTGAGGGGCTGTGGAGATGGCTCAGTGGTTAAGAGCAGTAACGACTTTTGCAGAGAACCTTAGTTTGGTTTCCAGCACCCATGCTGGGTGGCTCATTAGTCATCTGTAACTCCACCTCCAGGGAATCCAACACCCTCTTCTGTCTTCCATGAGCACTGCAAAATTGTATGGACACACAGACACACAAACATATGCATAAACATAAAAAATACAACTAAAAAAAAAAACTTTTGGAGACAGGATTCACCAAGTTGTTCAAGCTGACCTTGAACTCACTATGAACAAGCAGGCCTTGAACTTGTGACCCTCACGAGTTGCTGCCTCAGTCTCCCAAGCAGTTGGGATTACAGGCCCGTGTGACTAGGCCTGGCTTATTTTTTAAATAAATATATAGTGATTACATCTATAAATGCTGTCTATAATTTATAAGGTTTTCAGAGAAATACATCTTATAGAAAAAGATTTATTTATTTGTAATTAAAGTGACTTTAGTAAAAATGCTTAATTCATTAATTAATGAAAAGTAACTAGTTAATTTCATTAATTCATGTAAATTAATATTTAATGCTTTATATTCAAAGCAATTAGACTTTCTTAGAATGTTGATCTGCTTTTAATAAAATTTAAAGAGAGTTAGCATTAAAAGGCAAGAATTTAATGTTTTCTGTTTCCTAATAATTTGTCATGCTTTTAGCAGAATCAAGGCTCATTTAAACTTCTGTTTAGGGAGACAGGGTCTCACTATATAGCTCTGGGAGGACTGTAGCTCACTATGTAGACCAGGCTGGCCTGGAACTCATAAAGATCCACCTGCCTTTGCCTCCCAAACTCTGAGATTAAAGGCATGTGACCCCAGCCTGGAAGGCTGACATCTTTTAATGGTCAGTTTATAGCTTTGTTTAAGAAGAGTAATTGAGATACACACATGCTCCTGGTCCCAAGTCTGTTTATGGTCATTGATGCTATTTTCAAAAATTTTGTAAAGATATTTCTAAATGGCCCTTTCCCTCCAGGGGTTCTAAGAGCTGGGAGTTCCATGAACACATACTCAAATCCAAGAACCATACTATATACAACCATTCCTGCAATGGTACAGAAATGGCATCGCGAAACGCTGATCAAAAAGGTGTTCATTTCCTAAGGGGTTCAACCAAGTTCCTCTGAAAATTTATTTTCCAAGCGTAGCAAAGGGAGCTGGAGAGGGCTCAGGGAAGCAATGTGAAGGCCATGGGTGCCCACGCTTAGGTCTTTGTAAAGTCTGAGGTTAAGCCCAAGATCGCAAATGATGTGGCTACAAGCTCTGTGGAGTTGCCCACCCCAAGCCTGGAAATCCCGTTTACGCCAGCAAAACCAAGTCCTGCCAATAAAAGCTCTGCCAACCAAAGACCAAGCCCCAAAATAAGAACAACACTACAGCTCCATCTCAGGTCCCCAGGCTTAAGCTATTGTCCTGTTTCTGCTCTAGCTCCCAAAAATGCCCACACTCCTGTAAGCCCTGACACAAAAGACCTTTGCCTGCCAATGTGAAGGCAAATGGATTAAGTGACCCAGCTCCCTCACCCAGACCCTCTGGCTACTTGCAGATGGCTGGTGCCTGTGCTATTTTTACAAATAAACAAAACATTTTTTAAAAATAGATGTCTCAAAGTATAAATTTACCTAAGGGATTATATCTAAGTTAAATTTTAATACAGCAATGTAAAATGAAAATCTCTGTGCCAAAAGCAACAAGATTTTCTTTAAAATGTTACTCTGCTCTTATAAGAACCCTGGCTGGTTTTATGTTAACTTGCACAGTCTGTGCTCAATTGAGAGGAGGGATCCTCACTGAGAAAATGCCTCTATAACATCTGGCTATAGCATATTTTCTTAATTTGTGATTGATGGGAGAGGCCCCAGCCCATTGTGGGTGGTGCCATCCTTGGGCTGGTGGTCCTGGGTTCTATAAGAAAGCAGACTGAGCAAGCTATAATGAGCAAGCCAGTAAGCAGCACCCCTCCATGGGCTTTGCATCAGCTCCTGCCTCCAGGTTCCTGCCCTAATTTTCTTCAGCAATAGACTACAAAATGGAAATATAAGTCAAATAAGCTCTTCCCAACTTTTGGTTATGGTATGTTCATTCATCATAGTAGTAGTAACCCTAACTAGGATAATGACATTTACCAAAGGAATTGGCCTACAGTACAGAGTTTATAATTTATTTTGATGATTACAGGGCTGGAGAAATGGCTGAGCAGTTAAAAGCATGTACTGCTATTGCAGGGGACCCCAGCTCTGTTTCCAGCACTCAGAACAGGTGGCTCACAACTGATAGAGGCTTCAGTAGTAAAACAAGGTTTCTACAAGATGGGAAGATGACTTTTTCATCCACCTCTATTCATAGCCTAGGAAGGAATGTGTGCTGGGACAGCCTCTCGCCTTGGGCGTTTTCAGGGAAGAGAGACTGCAAGAAAGGCAGGTAGCCTCCTAAGGCTGTGACAAGTTCCTTTCCCTAAGAATTCACCCATATAAAGGCTTGCAGCCTGCTTTCCCCCTGACAGACCCCTCCGTTCCCCTCAGAAGAGAGGCTGTCCCTCACTGTGTGTGCTAATAAGCACAACTTTGTCTTTTAAAATCAGACTCTTGTCTCTTTTCTGCCTTCTTTATCTTTACACTGCCTCAGAAATCTAACAAGGACTGTCTGTAACTCCAGTTCCAGGGAATCCCACACTTCTGACCTTTCCAGGCCCCTGTGCTGGGGGTCTCTGTGACCTCGATGGCAAGCAAAGTAGCAATCTGTAGGAGGCAAGAAGACAGTTCTGTTCCACTTCATTAAGTAGCTAATGTTAATTCAAACTTCAGGAGTCTGGCCTTCCCCACCAAATGGTTTATTTGGGGTATATTTAAGCACAGCACAACCTGGTGCTTTCCTGGTGGAAATTAACTCATTGTGGGTGGGGCCACCCCTGGGATGGTGATTCTGGATTCTACAAGAAAGCAGACTGACCAGGCCATGAGGAGCAAGCCAGTAAGAGTACCCTTCCCATGACCTCTCCATCAGCTTCTTCCTGTTTGAGCTCCTGTCCTACCTTCCTATGAAGATAAACAGAGCTATGGAAGTATAACCCAAGTAAACCCTTTCTTCCTCAGGTTGCTTTGGTCATGGTGTTTCATCACAGCACTAGGAGCCCTCACTAAGACAGAAGCCACAAACAGGAGGATCTCTGTGACTTCAGGGCCACTCTGGTCTACATAGTGAGTTTTGGGCCAGTCCAGTCTACATAGTGAAACTTGTCTCAAGAAGAAAATCTTGCCTTTTTGCAGAACAGTAAATCATTAAAGGAGTGTTCAGGAGGAAAACTTCATTGTTCTTTAGCTTCATTTTACTTATAAATATCTATGAAAATAGAATCCTCCTGGCAAATTGTTGAGGTTTTGTCTTTTGCTGCTACTGTAATGTTTGTTAAGTGCTAGCCTATAAGATCTGGAGCCTGTATGTAGCTTCTGGAAACCTGCTCCCCCATCCCCATCCCCATTAATTCTGATTGGTTAAATAAAGATGCCAGCAGCCAATAGCTGGGAAGAAGAGAGATGGGCGGGATTTGTGTTTGGGATCCCGAAGAGGAAGAATGGAGACACAGAAGCAACCATGAAAGGATAAAAACAGGCAGGAGAGAGCTGTCACGCCTTCGGAGACTGTGCTGGAGAGGAGAGAGAGCGGTCATGGAGGATAAAGGACATAAGAGGGAAAACAGAGCTGCCATATAAAAGAGCCTAGAGAACCCAGCTCAGAGGGCTGCTCGGTTGGGTCAGGAGCAGCCAACATGGAACACACAGATTAGAAAGTAGTGGCGGGTTGTGGATAGAAAGAAGATTCTAACAGCATGGAGGTTAGGCAGTTGTCTAGCTACTGTACTGCTTAAGCCATATAAAATATAAAGACGGTGCGTGTGTCTTTCATCTGAGAACAAGAATGGTCTAAGGTGGGAAGAGACCCTGCGCCCGCCGGATTTATTAAATTATTCACACTACAGAGAACACACTTTGTCATTTCTGAAGAAGGAATTACAAGGATATCTAATGACATCCTTCCCATGACACCAGTCAACAAGTGTCGAGCTATACTTCCATAGTGCCCATTAAAAGTAGAGCAGAGAAGTAATAGGCTATGTGGGAAATGTCAGGAGAAAAGACAAAGTTGGTACTTTTAAAGTTTTTATAGTTTAATAAAACAGGTGTAATCATTCCTAATAACATACTTGCAATTGAGAGGCACTTAGTAGGAAGCAGTTATTTTTGGATAGAAGAAATAGGAGGGCCAGAGACACCTGGCTAGTAAGTAGAAGGGGGGGGGGACTAAATTTCCTAGTTCCATATGTGATGGTCATATGACACTGACCTTAAGCTAGCTTCCTATTGAACTTGCAGAGCCTCTGTGACATTGGTGCAGCTTGCAATTTTAAAACAGAAGTCAATGAGACTGACATGCTTGCCAGTCCACCTTCTCCCATTTTGTGAAATAGCAATACCTGTGGTGCCCTAAACACAAATTTTATTTGTGATACCTCAAATAAAACAGCCTAGTTAGTACAGTATTATTTTTTATTATTTTCAAATAGCTGAGGGTGTGTGTGTGTGTGTGTGTGTGTGTGTGTGTGTGTGTGTGTGTGTTTGTGCGTAGAGTATCATAACATTATATATCATAGGTTAGATACATACTACAGGCATTAATTCTCTTTTTTTTCTTTGATATGTTAAATACTTATCAAGGTAAAATAGGCTTGTAGAACTACCACCACGTTCATGTTCGTAAGAACTGAAAGTAAAGCTGGGCAGTGGTGGCGCACGCCTTTAATCCTAGCACTTGGGAGGCAGAGGCAGGTGGATTTCTGAGTTCGAGGCCAGCCTGGTCTACAGAGTAAGTTCCAGGATAGCCAGGGCTACACAGAGAAACCCTGTCTTGAAAAACAAAAAACAAAACAAAACAAAAAAACAAACAAAAAAAAAAAAACGAGGGAAAAAAAAAAACAACCAGGAAACAGTAAATCTCATAGAAGAAAAAGTGGAGAATACCCTTGAATGCATTGGTATAGGAGACAATTTCTTAAACAGAACACCAATGTCTCAGGCTCTAAGATCAACAATTGATAAATGGGACCTCATGAAACTACAAAACTTCTGTAAGGCAAAGGACACTGTCAACAGGACAAATTGCCAGCCTATAGATTTTGAAAGGGTCTTCACCAATCCTAAATCTGACAGAGGGCTAATATCCAAAACTGACAAACAACTAAAGAAGTTAGACACCAATAACCTAAATAACCCAATTAAAAAATGAGGAGAGGGCGACACCATAAGAAGACCAGCAGTCTCTAATAACCTCAACTCCTGAGATCTCTCAGAAACTGAGCCACAAACCAGGCAGCACACACTAGCTGGTGTGAGGCCCCTTAACATATACAGCAGGAAACTGCCTGGTCGGCCTCAGTGAGAGAAAATGTACCTAACCCTTGAGAGACTTGAGTCCCCAGGGAATGGGGAGGTCTGGTAAGGTAGGGGTGGGGGATGGGGACATCCTCTTGGAGACAGGAGAGGAGGAACAGGATGAGGAACAGTTGGAGGGCGGACTGGGAGGGGGATAACAACTGAACTGTAAAAAAAAAAATTAAAGAATAATAATTTTTAAAAAAAGAGTTGCCTTGGTCATGGTGTCTGTTCACAGCAGTAAAACCCGAAGACATCCTGACTCAAGAAAAAACATTTATACTGCAATTTTTTGATTTTCAAATGTTAAGTAAGACCTAATCAGGGAGTCAGTTTTGTATTTTCCCTCCCTTTAGTCTTTTGATATTAACATTTAATGTTTTGTATTAGGCTGATGTTTCATGCTAGCCTTATGACTGTATCAGTGTGGTTTATTTTAAATGAATTGTTCACATTACAATTATATTTTCTGTTCTGTATTTTTTGTTCTCGGAATAAATACCTCAGTTTTTATTTGCCACTTTTTTATGTTATGTCATTAATTCTTTCAGATTCTGAAAAGGAAAATATAAAAATGCTCAAGCCACCTTCAACGCCATCAAGCATCACAGGTGCCCCATCAGGGCTGGAATGATTTCCCAGGCCATTCACCCTCCAGGCTGACTGTCCCTGGGCTGGCTGAGGGACCTTGTCTTAGGCCTTGCTTCTCCCTCTCTCCTAAGTTCATCCTGTTCCCTGAGGCCTTCCTTTTGTTTCAGTGGAACACATTGTTCAGCAGTACTCAAAGAAAAGTTACATGTTTGTGGAGGAGACACTTTTAAAAATCATTGCATGTCTGAGAAAAATCTTTCCTTATTCCCCAGACCTGACCAATAGCATGACTGAATGAAGTTCTAGGCTAAAGGGCAGGAGAGATGGCTCAATGGTTAAGAGCACTGACTGCTCTTCCAGAGGTTCTGAGTTCAATTCCCAGCAACCACATGGTGGCTCACAACCATCTGTAATGGGATCTGATGCCCTCTTCTGGGGTGTCTGAAGACAGCTACAGTGTACTCATATAAATAGAATGAATAAATCCTTTTTTTAAAAAGTTCTAGGCTAAAAAGAATTATCTCTCAGAATTATGAAAACATTTGCTTCATTGCCTCCTAGCAACCAATGTTACTGTTAAGAAATACACAACTCTTGGGGTTGGAGAGGTGGCTCAGCAGTTAGAAGCCTTACTGCTCCTGCAGAGGACCAGAGTTCTGGTCCCAGCTCTCACATTCAAGTAGCTCACACCTGCCTGCAACTCCAGTTCCAGGAAATCCAAGCCCTCTTCTGGCTTCTTCAGGCACTGCACTCAAGTGCACAAACCTACACACACACACACACACACACACACACACACACACACACGTCTCAAATAAATAATATCTTTATAAATAAAGAACTCTTACTACCATTTATAAGTAGCTGTGGTGCTTTGAATGAGTCATAGGGTCATATATTTGGGTACTTTGTCCCTGGTAGGTAGAACTGTTTGGGAAAGATTAGGAGGTATGTCCTTCTTGGAGGAGGTGAGTTACTGGAAATTGGCTTTGAGGTTTCAAAAGCCTAGGACATTCCCAGCTATCTCTCTACTCCTTACTTGTGGATAAAAATGTAAGCCCTCTGCTATTGCTCCAGAGCCATGGCTGCCTGCCTACTGCCATGTTCCCTGGCATGACAATCATGGACTTGTTCTCTGAAACCGTAAGCCCCAATTAAACTTTCTTCTATAATTTGTCTTGTTCATGGTGCCTTCTCAGAGCCATGGAAAAGTAACACACACAGGACCTCCTATCCTACCTCCTATCAGCAAGATGGGTTTTAATCTTTATCCACTTAAAATGCACTCACTAGAAAAGCTGGGACCATACACCAGCGCTTTCAATTTTGTCCTCTTCTGTTTGTTTTCCCAGGCCCTCGGCAGGCTCCATCACTCTAGAGACACGCGTCCACTCTTTCTCTTCCCTCTTTGTTTGTGGCATTGGGTAATTGAATGTTTATTTTCTTTCATCTACTTTTTCCTATTTCTAGAAAGCCTGTTAATCTAGTTATGGGCTTACCCTCTAATATTTTCCTCTTATTTTTCACTTCTTTTTGTTCTATTTCCTGAGGGATTTTGCCAGTTTCATACATTAATTCTGAGAGCTGAGACTTCAGCATAGTCGTAGGGTGCTTACTTAGCATTCACAGGCCCTGGGTTCAGTATCCAGCACTTCTAGTGGTGATGGGAGGGAAACTGCAGGGCGGGGAGACGCTCATTGAGTGAAGTGCCTGCCGTGGTAGCATGAGGATCTGAGCTCAGATACCCCTGCACCCACGTGCGCACAATTGATACAGACTCCGTGTTCTTCCTAATCTTACTTCCCCAACGTGCCTGGCAGCTTCAGAATCTGGAGCTTCTCTAGTTGAAAAAAAATTTTTTTCAGAAAATAAATCAACGCTCAGGATTCTGCCAAGGGAAAGAAATCTATCAGCAGTTTAACTTCCTGTAAAGACCTTCAGCCACCCCATCACCCTCTTGAACACCTCACAACAACTCTGCTTCTGCAGCATCTGCTAGCTGCAATTCTCAATATCTTTGTGATATGCAACAGTCTCGCCTCTCTCTTAAAATATTCTTTTTACACCACTCTGCAAATATTTAGGATTCAGTTTTGTTAGCTCAAGTATGGCATTCTATCTTCAAAAAAATACATTGATATTCTTCATCTGCTATTATCTTCTTTCTGACTCTTTGTCCTCGCAGGCTGGTAACATTAAAACTACTCAAAGGCCCAGAGAAATGGCTCCGTGGTTAAGAGCACTCACTGCTCTGGCAGAGGATCCTGGCTCCATTCCCAGCACCCACATAATGGTTCACAACCATCTATAGCTCCAGTTCCAGGGGATCTAATGCCCTCTTCTGACCTTGACAGGCATCAGGCACACATATGGTACACAGACATACACGTGGGCAAAATACTCATAAAATAGAATAAATGAATATAAGAATTAAAAACTAAATATTAAAAATATATTTATTCACAGTTATTTTAACGATTTGGAATTATAATCAAAGATCAGCCTGCACATTGATCTGTGTACACACAGTCAGAATGCAGACTGTCAGGACAGTACAACTTCATTTCCCCAACTTGAGAAATTAAAACTACTGAAAACAAGGACACATCGAGATGAAATTCTGCTCCCCGTGAGGATGATTCAGAAAGAGTAAGAACTGCAGAACCTGAATCCATGTTGAGTGCTTACTGCTTGCCCGACTGCATGCGTCATCTCTAAAATGGCGATGGTCCCTCACAGAGTAGCTTACTTGCTTAAACAAATAAGACAATTGACATAAATGTGCCACAAACACACATCGTTTATCATGAACTCTGTACAAGGACAGGAAATATATTTTGAGGGGCAGTATCATGTAGTAGGAAGGGTTGGCTCCAGTCGTTTGGACCTCAGTCGCAAGCCCATCTCTGCCTCTTGGTTCACTGTATGATTCTGAGTTAGTTAGTAACAAGCGCTCTGAACTCTATTTCCCCTGTTTTACCAACGTGAACAGACAGTAGTGGCTTCTAAATGAAACTGCACAGGCCTGCTGTGGGCCCTGACACCTAATTGCTACTCAATAGTGTTAATTCCTTCTCTCAGCCTCCTAATTCGGGACTGGCTCTTTGAATGTTAACATGAGAATCCTGGATTTCTAGTTCCTCAATTAATGCTAAACTACATTGATAATTAGTATCTTAGATCATCAAAAGTCCTCATAAAAGTTGTTTATTTGCTGTTTCTCTGGAGCCAAATTATAAGGTATAATAACCCAGATTGATGGGGGGTTTGGAATACAGATCCTTTGAAGTAGTCATAGGCTTCGGTTGAGGCAATTCTAGGAACGCTGCATTACGAAATAAGACTCGAAACTTGTAATGAGTAATAAGACTAGGAATGTTGGAATGCTGTAAAGACGACTAATCAAAACATGGTCGTAAGAGTTGTCTTCTTCTTTTTTTTATATGATCTTTATAAAAACCAGAACTTTCAGGCATATTATCCTGATTTTAAATGAAGCAATAGGTACAGTCTTACGGTTTCCATTGCTGTGATGAAACTCAATGACCAAAAATCAAATTGGGGAGGGAAGGGTTTATTTGGCTTAGTCATCCATATCACTGTTCATCATCAAAGGAAATCAGGATAGGAGCTCAAACAGGGCAAGAAACTGGATGTAGGAGCTGATGCAGAGGCCATGGAGGTATGGCACTTGCTACCCTTGGTTTGCTCAGCCTGCTTTCTTATAGAACCCAGTACCACCAGCCCAGAGATGGGACCGCCCACAGTGGGCTGGGCCCTCCAGCATCAAACACAAATAAAGAAAATGTTTTACAGCTGGATCCCTGGGTGGCACTTTCTCAATTGAGGTTCCCTCCTTTCAGATAATTCTAGTTTGTGTGTCAAGCTGATATCAAACTAGCCAGCACACACACTGAATAAAGAAGGCAACAACCAAGAACTGCAGTCTTGGTCTTCTGACATCCTGTTATGTGTCCTTTTAAAAAAATATATTTACTTATTCATCTCTCTCTGTGTGTGTTGCACACCCACAGAGGTCAGACAGAAGAGGGCATCAGATCCCTGGGAGATGGAGTTACAGGCAATTGTAAGCCCCTTGATGTGGGAGCTGGGAACTGAACTCTGGTCCTCTCCAAGAAAAGCAAATGCTCTTAACCACTAAGCCATCTCTCCAGGCTCTTAAGAGCCAGCAACATGGCTCAGTTTGTAAAGGTGCTTGCCATACAAACCTAAAATCTAAGTTCAATCCCTGGAGCCTAATAAGGATGGAAGGAGACAGCCAGCTCCTGAAAGGTATCTTCTGGCACATGCCTGCTCTGGCACATCCATGTCTGAATTTACACACGTGCACACACGTCATACATATGTACACACAATGATAAAAATAAGATGCTAGTGTGGTACAATACACATGTCATACATGTTGTCCAATCTCACTGCTCACTCCAGTTCATTTGCATTGTGTTTTCTTTACCTAAAATTCTAGAATCCTTTTCATCGTACAAACTAAAATCCTATGCTTCTTAGGCAGCACTATTCCTATCCTCGCAGCCCCTGGCAAACAATATGAGTTTCATACTCTGGGTAGCTCATATAAATGTTTAAGAGCACCTTGTAGAAATTAAGTGCTGGTTCTCTTTCCCAGTCCCATGCTTCCAGAAATAAGATGCAGACTGAAAATATATTTACAATACCTTGGCCATAGAGCTAGGATCTTCTCTGACTAGAATCATAGCTTAAGATAACCCATTTATTTTTAAGGTCCATTCTGCCATGTGGCTGGTCACCTGTGCTCAGGTTGCATGCGTCCATCTTGTTACATCTTCCTGGGTCAATCTCCTGCCTGGCTCTATCCCAGAATTCTTTCTTCTCCTGGATGTCCCACCTCTATTTCCTGCCTAAGCCACAGGATTTTAAATGACAAGTCTATATGATACATAAGATATTCCTCTATAATTCCCCTGTTAGTCCAATGAAAGGCTCCTTTTCCTTTTAATATAAATTGAATACAATTATAACAACTATGAAAAGTATAAGGTATGATATACATTTACAATGTCCAGTCTGTAGCATTTGTCAACTTTAGAAAATATTTTATGATCTATCCTATTTTGGTTTAAAGTTCTGCATCTAAATCATTTTCTGTCCTGACTCATAGTAACATCTTTAAAACATCTTCTTAGACCTAGGTCGCTTTATTAAATCTTAAACAACTGAAGCTTATAGTAAGACTATCACTAGCTAGTCTTCAGCCCCATCAGAGACCTGAGAAGGAAATAAATATTACCCAAGGATGCAGGAAGTGCTGGGACACAGCTTCTAAAAAGCATAGAAATGACAGCCAGCCAATCACCTGGGCAGCCCCCAATATTGTCTCTATAACATTGGAGCAGCTGTCTTCAGCCTTCTGGCCCACGATATGTGACAGACCTTTTCAGAAGCAGGAATTACAAAGGTCTTGCTTGCCTTGTCTTGGCAGAGTTTGGCAGTTGCCTTCCCTACATCCATTTGCCCTGTCTGGACAAATTGTAGTTGAAGCATGGGCTTTTTCGTTGCCCAGCGGCTAGCTTGCCACAGCTGAGGCAACTCCACATGGAGGTCACTGATGGATGCTCATCATCTTTATCTGAAGTGGAGTGCGTATGCTGCCAGCAGCAGACCTGTCTCATAGCCAAAAGAACGTTTAATAATGATTTTAAGTGCCATTTTCTGTGGATCTCTGAGGTTTTTGAAGACCAACTATTTTAGTATATCTGCATTGTCAAAAATTGTTTATTTTTAGCTGTTTACTGCCCAAATAACCTTGAAAACATTTTTTTTTGTAATTAACTAAACTGGTGTTTAATATGACCATAAGTTTGACTATCTGAGTATTAACTTGCATTACTCAATATTTTAAACAGTTTGTAATAGCAGCTATTAAAAGGACTGGGACTAAATCTTGTATTTTAAACTTGGTTGCATAGGCAGGATACCTGTACGAGAGTTGAACTATACATATATCATGTTGTAACAAAATTAATCTTAAATTTTGTATCAATATACAAAGATTTATATCAATGAAAACCTTAAACCTATATCAATATACAAAATTTTGTATCAATGTAAGAAAATATAATTTCAACTCTGCATCAAAATAAAAAGATCTCTACCAATGTAAGATTATAGCTATAACATGTCTTGTTTAAGAATAGATTCAAGAGCTGGAGAGATGGCTCAGTGGTTAAGAGCGTCCGCTGCTCTTCTGAAGATCGTGAGTTCAAATCCCAGCAACCACATGGTGGCTCACAGCCATCTGTAATGGGATCTGATGCCCTCTTCTGGGGTGTCTGAAGACAGCTACAGTGTACTTACATATAATAAATAAATAAATACTTTTTTTTTTTTTTTTAAAGAATAGATTCAATAACCCATCCCTATTTGTCTAATTTCTTATAATATTTCTATATCCCCCTTTTCTTTTCAACCCCTATTACTCATCTAAGAAAGAACAGAGAAGAGGAAAGGAAGGATAGAATCCTTGAGTCTAAGCTCTCTATTTTGTTTCCTCCCTCAAGACCATAATTATTTATAAATCATCCCTTAAAATGATGACATATTTATAATTTATAAAGTGGCCAAAACTATCCACTCCAACTTAAGGGACTGGAGTGATGGTCGTCTTATAATTTCTGAATTGGGACAAAGAATTCCTGTTTGGAGGCCCAAAAGGAAATTGGAAAAATGGTTAAGTCAAAAGAAAGTTAGCTGGCCTCATCCGTTGTCCAGTCTCTATGTGCTGACTAAGTTCTGGGCTTAACTGAAGTCCGAGTGGACCAGTCGGGAAGGCTGGATGAGCTGAGGTTGTCTGGGGATAGCAGTCCTTTCTGAAGCTGTTCTAGAAGGAAGTCTCTGGAAACAGCATCAGTCTGAGGCAGGATCCATCAGGGAGCTGGAACAGCGGGTCTCAGCATCTCGGCATCTCTAAGAGAGAATCCTGTTAGGGCTGCCCTCTTGGTCTCCCGTTCTGTAATATATAAATCTTACAGGCTTCTATGACGACATTTGTGTGGAATGTGCAGGGTGCACAGATCAATCAAATCAAGGATGAGTTTTGGGTTTTTTGGTTTGAGCAGGTGAAAGACAACTGTCTTCAGAAGGTAGTCTGATCACATAACTAAACTGCAATATACATCTCCATTCGTGTCCTCTGAATGGAAGATGGTGTGTAATAAATCATGAGAATTCTGTAGCCAACATGATTTATGGCCATGTAAGCTGAAGTTCTGGGTGGAGACATATATATACCCCAGTTTCAGAGTTGTTTCAGTAGAGGGGTTAGCAATATACATTACCAGTGCATTTAGTCCTTTGGATTTTCTCCTGTCTGCAGCTGAGATCTTCAGTGGGTCTCCCTCTACCAAATCTGATCCTTATTACTTTGGAAGGAGTCCAAACCCTTTTACCTGTTAACACAAACCAAGAGCCTTTCTCCCAGCATAGTATGTCACTGGTCCAGCAGTTTGAAGTCATTAAAAGTATAGCAACCACTCTTTTATTTAGATCTGCTCTATTTTGACTTCTCTCATAGATGATTTTGTAATAATATCACAACCATAGAACTTATAACTACCTTTATTTTGTCATTTAAAACTATTATTATTATTATTATTATTATTATTATTATTATTATTAATTGAAACAGGGTTTCTCTGTATAGCCTAGGCTGATTTGGATTTCCTCTGTAGAATAGGCTGACCTATTCACAAGGAACCTATCTGTCCCTGCCTTTGTCTCCCAAGTATTGAGACCAAAGGCCTGGATTTATTATCTATGTATCCTTGAAAACATTAATATAAATTCCCATTTCTTTCTCGCTTTTTGGAGATCAATATCTATGTGAATAAATATGCCTACATTCTCCTTTATCTTTATATAAATTCAAGACTGATGTGTATTTTTTAGATTATTAAAGATATTTCCAATTATTAAGTAAAAAACTACACAGTATCCTTAAGGAAAAAAGTGACATTTTGAATTTTAGACTGTTGTTTGCAAGTGGCTGTATCTATCAGCAGAGGCTCCCACCCTGACTTTATAGTGTAGACTAGACCGGTCTAGAATTCACAGATGTCTGTCGGTCTCTGTCTCCCTCGTTCGCTGTTACGTAGCTCAGACGCTATGCTGGGCCTGGCCGTGCCCCTGTCCCTTTGTTTACAGGGAGGGTGCTCTGGCCTTCCACAGCAGCAGCCCACTTTAGGGCTGTATTCTGCATGTCATGAACACAGAGCATTCGTTCCCATAGGACAGGACTGGGCCGACCTGCCATGCACCTGAAGTGGCTTGTCCACGGCTGTGGCCTCCGGGAAGTCTCCAGAGTTTTGCCATCTGCCTCTGTATCGGCTGCATTCAGTGTGCTTGCAACCAGTAGCTTGGTTCCGCCCCTCAGCTGCCCTTAGGAGAAACTTCAACTTCTGTGTTTTGCTTTTAACTTTAGTAGGGCTTCTTTAAAAAGCCACCTTCCCTACCATCTATCTGGAGGTTTCTGCTCCGTGGCCAGACCCTCCTTCCCAGCCGCTCCTCTTAGGCTATTCTGGGAAGTTTTGGTCTGTTTTTATTTGGGTTTTTTTTTTTTTCCTTCTTTTTATCTTTTTATTTTTTAAGAGACCAGACCTCTTGTCTGGCTACCCTGACTTTTCCTTGCTTTTTACCTGGGCCTTTTTAGGCTGTAAGCTTGGATTCTAATTGCCATAAGTTGAGCACCATTTTGTAGAAGTTAAGTCCCGGTTCTTCCTTCTAGCCCCATGCTCCTAGAAATAAGACCCAGACTCAAAATATATTTACAAATACCTTGGCCATATAGCTAGGATCTTCTCCGACTAGAATCATAACTTAAAATAACCCATTTATTTTTTAACCTACATTCTACCATGTTCTCGGTACCATGTGTCCATCTTGTTACATCTTCCCGGGGCCAATCTCCTGCCTGGATCTATCCCAGAATTCTTTCTCCTCCTGCCTAGGCCATAGGCTTTTTAATTGACAAGTGATGCATCCATACAATACACAAGATATCCTCTCTACATTTGGTACCATGAAAGCTAGTTTCTGGAAAAGGCTATCAGTTCATATTCAGCATGGAGGTCTCTGGAACCTGTTTCTAAGAGTGCATTAGTGGCATTCATGCTTTGGCTGTGACCTACAGCTGATGAGACTTAAGACCCACTCAATAAGACAGAAATCATGCCTTGTACTAGAAACCTCGCCAACTACCCAGGTAGTCAAGTCATAGATCTTAAAGAACCTACAACCATCTTCCTAACCAGCATAATCCCTAACTACATTCTAAATATTTGTCTTACACCCACAGATAAGTATGGTCCTCACCCTCATCCAGGGAACTTCTCTTTGCAACCAAGACTGTTAGAGAAAACCACAACTAGTCAACACGCAGAGTTATGAAACCCAGTCCCAAGTGATATATCTACCACACAACTCTTGCACCAGAAGCTCAAAAATCATTAGCAATGAGGGGTCAGAAAGATTCTATGAAGCTGAGGAACAGGGAGTTCGCTGTAATACTGTGTCTCCAAGAAATATCAGAAGCTACACCCATGAAGTCTCGGCAATATGACCTGAACAAGAAGGACATCAAGAGAGATGCTAATGAGGACGTGGAAATCTCATGAGTCCTTAGCCTAGAACAAAGACCTATAGGCAACTAAGAAATGCTGAAAGCAGGAAAAATAGTCTTCCCAGGGAAGAGCACAATTGATTATCCAATACCAAACAGTCAGCCTTGAAAACATACAAGTGACATTATACAGAATGTGCAGGTTGCATTTATGCATTTAGAAAACACA
>CM052701.1:23072018-23090399 GCA_028551405.1 Uromys caudimaculatus
TCAGGTGACAGCAGATGCTGGCGAGGATGTGGAGAAAGAGGAACACTCCTCCATTGCTGGTGGGATTGCAAGCTGGTACAACCACTCTGGAAATCAGTATGGCAGACCCTCAGAAAATTGGACATAATACTACCTGAAGACCCAGCTTTACCACTCCTGGGCATATACCCAGAAGATGCTCCAACATGTAATAAGGACACATGCTCCACTATGTTCATAGCAGCCATATTTATAATAGACAGAAGCTGGAAACAACCCAGATGTCCCTCAGCAGAGGAATGGATACAGAAAATGTGGTACATTTACACAATGGAGTACTACTCAGCTATTAAAAGCAATGACTTAATGAAATTCGCAGGCAATTGGATGGAACTTGAAAATACCATCCTGAGTGAGGTAACTCAGTCACAAAAGAAGGAACACAGTATGTACTCACTGATAAGTAGATATTAGCCCAAAAGTTTGGAATACCCAAGATTCAATCTACAGCAACCGTTGGACTGAGCATGGGGTCCCAGGTGGAGGAGTTGGAGAAGGGACTGAAGGAGCTGAGGGAGTTTGCAGCCCCATGGAGGGAGCAACAGTGTCAACTTGCCTGATCCTCCTCCTAGTGCTCCCAGAGACTGGACCACCAACCAAAGAATACACATGTATGAACCCATGGTACTGGCCATATATGTGGCAGAGGAGGGCCTTGTTGGCCATCAGGGGGAGGAGAGGCCCTTGGGCCTGAGCGTGTTAGATGCCCCAGTATAGGGGAATGCCAGGGAGGGAAGATGGAAGTGGGTGGGTGGTTGGGGAGCACCCTCATAGAGGCAGGGGGAGGGGGGAGAGTTAGGGAGTTTCCAAAGGGCAGACCTGGAAAGGGGAAAACATTTGAAATGTAAATAAAATATCAAAAAACCCTTTTCTTTCTTTCTTTCTTTCTTTTTTTTCCTGAGACAGGGTTTCTCTATGTAGCCCTGGCTGTCTTGCAATTCACTGTGTATACTGGGCTGGCCTCAAACTCAGAGAGCCACTACTGCCCAGTTTGTTTGTTTGTTTGTTTGTTTGTTGTTGAAGAGAAGATCTAACCCCATCCCCTAGCCTCCATATTCTGGTCCACAACTCTGGCTGCTTTCGTGGAGGTCACTCCAGCACCAGGGACCGAGACAGAAGCTTAGCATAACTGTCATCAGAGAGGCGTCCTTCAGCAACTTATAGAAACAGATGCAGAGATCCACAGGCAAATCTTAGGCAGAGCCTGGGGAGCCTTGTGGAAGAGGGGGAGGAAAGATTGTAGGATCCAGAATAGTCAAGGACTCCACAAGAAATCCTACAGAATCCACTAGTCTGGGCCCATAGGGGCCCACGGAGACCGAACCACTAACCCGGGAGCCTGTATGGGACTGACCCAGGCCCTCTGCACGCATGTTAGAGGTGTGTAATTTGGTCTTCATGTGGGACTCCTAACAGCAGAAGCAGGGTTTTCTCTAACTTTGTTGTCTGCCTTTGGGATCCTTTCCTCCTACTGGGCTGCCTCATCTAGCCTTAGTAGGATAAGATGCAGATAGTCTCACTGCAACTTGATATGCCAGGGCTGGTTGATATCAATGGGAGGCCTCGCCTTTCTGAAGAGAAATGGAGGAGGAGTGAATGGGACCTGGGAGCTGGGAGGAGAAGAACCTGTGGTCAGGATGTAAAGTATATTAATTAATTAATTAATTAAAAAGACAAAATCTTATGTAGTCCAGGCTGGATATGAAATTCCGATATTCCTGCCTCTATTTCTCAAGTGCTAGGATGGTAAGTGCTACCATGCCCAGCTCAGACAGACCATTTTGTGATTTCAGTAGATCAAAACAGAGACAAACTCAGTAATCATGTATGAATACAAAAATAAATCAAGAAGAAGAACATTTTGCCAACTACAAAAATTACTAAATACTTCCCCTATCTCTTCTAACATAAGGGCCTTTTCCACTAATCATAGATTAATCCTCACTTGATTCTTTTTATGCAAGAAGCATTAAAAATCTAATAAGTACTCCCATCCCCTGATAGCATCTTCTTACTTGAATCCTCCCTCCAATCACCTGAGAAGTCCCAACTGAGCATTCTTTCAAACACTGAGGCTTTGCAGTTTCCTGTGGTTACAAGCACAGGTTTGTTTCTTTTTTATTTTGTTTTGTTTGTTTTTTGTTTTGTTTTTTAACTACAAGCGATTCCTCCGAGACCTCTCTAAGTGGCAGCTGTATCTCCCCGGGGAAAATGGATGACGCATCCAGAATTGTCTAGCAAAGACTTCATAAACAAGGAGTCGTGTACAACATAAGGAAGCTTTAGACAAAAAGGACACATAATTAATGGTCCCAGAAGATAATATCGCCTAGGACATTGTGTCTTTCCTTGTGTGGTGTGAAATTCGTCAACAAGTAAATTACCTACTCTACACATTTCTCAACATATCCCCATTATTAAGCTAGTTATGACTGTATTTCGAAGCTTCCCGACAGACTGTAGCTTGCTGGGCTGTTCCTCCTCAGAGGAAGGCTTCGATCCTCGGTCTAACTATGGAACACCAGGGAAGAAACTTCTGAAGTAAAAAGCTAGAAGGTTAAACTTTTCAAGAAGTGAAACGCCTTTAGTGAGGCGCATCCCTTCAGTTTCGACTTAGAATTCGTCGAATACTAGACCACTTCCAGGGGCATGTGTGAAATCAGCCCCAAGGGTTCATATTAGGATTTCACTAGCCTAAACCGGAAAAATGGCCCCAAATTTATTTACAAGCAACACAGCACTTTTCGAACCACTTAGCCCAAGAACCTGAACATCCTGACATGTTAAAACAGGCGGGCACGCCCTCGAAACTGCTGAAGCACAAGCGCCGGTCTTTTCTAGGCAAACTACAAGTCCCAGTATGCCCGGCGCCGGGGAGTCGCTTAGTAACTCGCGCCACGAGAAGCACGTAATGTTGGCTTTGCCGTACGCCTGCGCGTTGACGAGCTCTGCGCAGGCGTACTTCCAACGTTTGAGAGGAGGGCGGGGTGTCGTTCCCTTTCGCTGATGCAAGAGCCTAGCGCGGTGCTGTGAGAGGTATCGGTAGGAGCTACGCTGACTCCGGGGTGTGAAGCTGACCGGTCTGACTTTTCATCTCTGCCGAACCCGCTCGAACCACAGCCATGTCCGGGGACGAGGTATGAGCCTGAACCTGGAGTTAGGACTAAAGACTGAGGCAGGAAGCCGAACCTACACCAATGTGGAAAGCCGGGCCTGCGGCCTAATGGTTGCCGGCCGCCATGTGGAGCAGCCCGGCCTAGGCGTCCCGGAGCCGGCCAAGACTCTGGATCCTCAGACTTGGTCTCACCCAGCTCTCCTCAGGGCCGCGGCGTCGAGGCCTGTCTCCTACCGTGATCGGCGTTTCGGAATGGAAAGCGCGTTGAGTCGTCCTCTCTGAAAGGGTTTGAATGCCTAGTTAGTTTTCCTGATTAAACAAAATTAAGGCCGGCAGCCCCGGCATTCCTTTCTATACATTACCGCCTCAGCTCTCATGGCTGGGGACTCGGTGCCCTGAGAAGCCCCCTCGGTTCCGGTGGAACACCGAGGTTAAAACTTTGTAGACTGGCTTTTCCGGGCGGATATCTCGCTCCCGTTTCCCGCTCGAGGCTTTATTTCTTAAGACAGGAATCTTAAGAGCCAGAGGAAAAGATATTTTAGTCTCAAAAAGTGACCACTCTTCGAGCAAAGTTTTCGGGCCCTAATCCCTAAGTTTCCTTGAACAGGCGAGATGAGCAGGAAGGTCCGGCTACGAAGCTGACTGGGTTTGGATCTCGGTAGAATTTTTCAAGCCCCGTCCCCCGTTTTATTGTTTGTTTGTTTGTTTTTTTATCTTTTGGGGGGTTCCTCTCCAGATTTATCCTGGTTCACATAAAATTAAGTGACTTTTAAAAAGAGTGGTCTTGTCTCAGATATTGCTTAACATTGGACCTAGAAGCATAATCTTTCCCTAGCCCCAAGAAAGTACTTTATGAAGAATTTGAGACTTAATTGACTTATAGGCCTAGGAGAGGAGGGGTAAGAGGAATAATAGTTGAAGGCTCTGTGCAGAGTTGGCTTTTGAGTGGGCTCTAGAAATAATTAGAATTTTCTCAACCAGTGAGAAAACTGATCACAAGGCATTTATGGTCAAGAAAGGAAAAAGTGTGCCCAGAAAGTGAAGTTAAGTATTCACTAGTTTGGTTGAAGTAGATGCTGGCTAGTTGATGGAAGACTTAGGAAACTGCATTAAGGAATTAGAGATTTATTCCATGTGAACTAATTCCTAGTTTAAGTTGATTTCCACGGTTCTGTAAAATAAGATCCTGTTAGTCCATTTTAGAGATGGGGGACATTGGAGCTTAGAGTTGTACAGTGCCTCTAATAAAATTTCAAGTGGCTGAGCTAGTAGTAGAATCCCAGCTCTGTGCAATATGCCTTCATCTAAATGACTAGGAGGCTCTTGCAAACTCACTAAAATCTGAAAGAGATAGGTGTTTCTTGCTTGAAAGACATGTTAGACATTGCTCTTAGCTACTGTATTATGTGTTAGAAAAGTTCAGAAAGTGTTTAACCCTTGTTTTATTTCTACTCATGTTTCAGACTTAAAAATAACTACCTATATACTGCTGTGTTCTGTTGCTTCTGTGGTCAAGTGCTTATGGGTAGAAGGGGTAATAGATAACACCTGTAGTAACCAAACTTCATAACTTAAAGATAACTACCTATATATAGCTATATTGTTCTGTCTATTGCTTCTGTGGTAAAGTATGGTGTAGTAAGAAGTAATAGATAATACATGTAGTGATGTGGGGGCATTGAAAGATTGTTTTTTGGTAATGACATCTTTTGATGTCTTTAGATAAGAATTCATTTCTGGAGAATGACCAGGATTTTATCAAGCAGAGATGGTGGAACCAGCATTCAGACAAACACAGTCTCTTGAAAGCCTGAAGTGTGTAACTTGGCCCTTAGACCTGTCAGTATAACTTCATTTTATAAATGGAAAATGAGGACCCATGGTGGTTAGGCCATTTTTAAGTTGAATGAGACTAGAATCTTAGCCTATGGCTTTACTCTCAGGTGGAATTTACTAGTAGAAGGAGATATGAAAATGGGTTATGGGTTTGGTTTACCTAGTGCTGTTGACTAGGGAAGTGTTACCAGGTAAAGCTCTTATGATTGCTAACTTCGATGATTAACTAAAAACCTGTATTTGGAAGTGACTTTAAACCTCAAGAGACATTCCAGAGTCGATTATTCTGACTGGTAGGCAGAATAGAGAATAAGGCTATTTTTAAAAGTAGTTGTTCTTAAAATGATTTATTGACATAAAGTACACATATTCCTTTTTAAACCTGGTAATTAAACCCCAAACTCACTACAACCTTTTAACCTAGTAAAACCATTCCTTTAGGAATGTGGGTGCTCCTTGGTAAGGAAGGAAAGATTCCCTAATGTGCAGGCATTCAGAAATGTTTAGACTATTTTAAAGTTTCATTTTATTATTTTGAGAAATGTTACTGCATACCCAGGCTGGTTCAAATTTGCCATCAAGTTAAGATTTTTTTTCCCCTCAATACTGTGTCAGTATCTTAGACTTTCTTATTCTCCATCCACAAGATGTTAGAACAGTGGGTTTTTGCACAAATCCAGTAATGTATTTTTGAAAAGAAACTTAAACTTTTTTTTAAAAAATTAATTATGGTTAGATCACGCCTTTAATCCCCAAACTGAGGCCTACATAGAGACAGGTAGATCTCTTTGAGTTTGAGGACAACATAGTGAAACATCCCCCAACACACAGACAGTAAATAAAATGAAGACTGAGGATGGCTTACTCTTGGTGTGCTAAAGCACAAGACCCTAGTCCCCAGCATCTCCAAAACTAAGCTAAAAAAAAGGGGGGGGGGATTTTTTTATTGTTGTCTTTTGAGACAGGGTTTCCCCGTGTAGTCCTGGCTGTCCTGGAACTCATTCTGTAGATAAGACTGGCCTTGAATTGGGAGATCCACCTGCCTCTGCCTCCCAAATGCCAGGATTAAAGGTGTGTGCCCCCAAGGGGGGCTTGATATGAAACTTTTTTTAAAAATTATTTTTATTTCATGTGCATTGATACATTAGTATTTTGCCTGCATATATGCCTGTCTTTGTGAGGGTGTCAGATTCCCTGAAACAGTTTTGAGGTGCCTTGTGGGTGCTGGGGATTGAACCTGGGTACTCTGCAAGAATAGTCAGTGCTCTGATTGCTGAGCAGTCACTCCAGTCTCAATATGAAACTTTTTAAGCCAAGGTCTCAAGGTATATCCCAAGCTGGCAAGTGTGATCTTATGATTTGGGGAGTTCTGCTTTGGGTGCTGACTTAGGATTTCTGGTTTCCTTATGCAACTATTTTACAGGGTTGTGTGAACAAAATTAAGTATTAATATGTTAAACATGTGTTAAGTATTCTGGGAACATACTTACAATGTGGCATAAGATTTCTGCATGTGTACTTTACTACTAGCCTTTACTAGGCTGCAGTCTACCTACTATAGACCTAAATTAGAATTTTCTTGAGGGATGTAAAGGTAATTGTGGAGCTATCATTTGACCATTTTAGGATCTCTCCCATCTTCGATCTGTCTTGATAAGGAGTAATGGTGAAAAAGGCAATTGAGCCAGGTGTAATAGTGTGTCCCTAGAATCCCACCACTTGGTTTGGGAGTTCAAGACCAGCCTCTTATAAATAAGACTATCTCAAACCACAAAAACAAACTCAGAAAAAGCCACTAGTAGATCAGGGAAACTTAGACTTGAAAAAAATGAGTGGATTGTAAGCTCTGCCAGAATCAAAGTTTCAATGCCTGGAATTTCGTTTGCCCTTGTGCCAAGTCTTCCTACTTTAAGAACACAGCTCAGCTGTATTCTTGAACTCTCTATAACAGATTACAGCATTCCTTCCATGTAGGATTACCCCAAGTCCTGCTTTTGGTAATGGTGCTATATGAAAATTTCCATAATGCCTTGCACAGACTTGTCTGCTATGAGGATTTACCTTATTACAAACTATAGCTTGGTTTCAGTCTTGCGATGGACATAAAGGAATTACAATTAGTTATTAGAATCAATATGGGAATTTTTGTTTTGGTTTGGTTTTTTATTTCCATATTGTTGATATACTGGAAATTGAACCCTAGATTTTCCACATGCTAAGAAGGTGCTCTACCACGATGCTGTATTCTAGCCCTCCCCCCCTTTTGTTGATACAGGGTCTCACTGTGTACCTTAGGCTAGCCTGGAACTCCCAAGGTAGACAGACTAGGCTGGCCTTGAACTCATAGGACTCTGCCTCCTGAATGCTGTCTTTAAAGCTTGTGCCACCACACCCAGCCCAATTAGGGAATTTTTTAAAAACAGTTTTGTTATGTCTGGGAAATCAGATCACTTCTTAGTTGAGGAATTTCAATGACAGAGATCAGTGTTAGTTGATTCTCCCAGTAACTGTGTCATAGTTGGTATCAGTTTATCTCCATTGTACAGATGAAGCATAGGATAAACCTACATATGAATTAGAGTCAGGATTAGACTCAAGGTAATTATGCTCCAGTGTGCGTTTGATCACTACACAATGAACAGAATGATACGCTTAAGCATGGTAGGAAAAAATACTATGGACTTGAATCCAATTCTGTTTGACTAAAGATTTTGCTTTCTTCACTAGCAGGAGTATGCCCTATATGTTCAAATTATTTAGAAATTAATTTTTTACTTGTTCTACAGTAGATTTAGATGAAAGTGACTTGTGAACACTTCACATTCCATAACAAAAAAACAATAAAGGATTCCTTAGAAAATTTTCTTACAGTAAGGGTTGCTGATATGTTTCCTTAAAAGTTAAGGTTGATGTGAACTTCAGTGTAATTTTTTAATTTTTTTAGAATATTTTTTTTTACTGTTTGATAGTTTCATACATGTATACAATATCTCTTGATTTTGTATTTACCTCTAACTTCTCCAAACACTCAACAGATAAAATTTCAAAAACCAAGTCTTAGGTCATCTGGTGTTAGCGTCTATCAACCTTAAATAAAATGTTTATCATCTGCCTAGACATTGTTGATCCTCACCCATAAATGAGGAATGCAACATAGTTTGTTGCTAAAGTCCTTATTAAATTTCACAATTTGTTCAGGTCTAAATTTGCTCATGAAAATAAAAATAAAAATTAAGTTACTGTAGCTTATGATAGCTTACAAATTAAAAGATGTTTGTGAGGTCTCGTGTTTAATAATATAAAGGAAGTTAGATGGACTTTCTGTAAATTCTGTTTTTGTATTTTTGTTGTGCATGTGTGCCTTTTAATATGTGTATTGAATGTGAAAGAGAACGTGCAAATAAGCAAGTGATGGGGAGCAAGCCCGAGACATCTCCCCAGCCCCTCGGTTTGGCATTTTAATGTATCCTGTTCTTTTAAGAATATGCTTTTTGAGAATAAATATATTTGGAGTATGAGCTTCATTAGGAATTATTACTTGGTGTTTTTAAATTAAAACAGATGATTTTTGATCCTACTATGAGCAAAAAGAAAAAGAAGAAGAAGAAGCCTTTTATGTTAGATGAAGAAGGTGATGCCCAGACAGAAGAAACCCAGCCCTCAGAGACAAAAGAAGTGGAGCCAGAACCAACTGAAGAAAAAGATGTGGAAGCTGATGAAGAAGACAGTAGGAAAAAAGGTGAACAGTTGTGGCAGTCACAGTTGTGGAAGCCTTAGTTCCTCCACTGGTTTGGTAGAGCTAGAGCCAGACATTGAGGGATAGAAGATTGGGTGGGACAGGGAAGTAGACAAAGTGAAGAGATGGAATTGGATAGTCTTGGAGATTGTGTCAGGGAGTGCTCTCTGATATTACATGGTCTAATTATTGAGTTTCATGTTTTCGGTGGGCTCCTAACCAAGTCCATCTAGAAAGCCTGAGTTGGCTTATCAGTTTCTTCAAAACCATAACTTTGATGGTTGTGGCAGGACCACCACAGGAGTACTTGAGAAAGGAGCTGGTATAACTCAATTTGGTGCTTGCTTGCCTTTTGTTAATTGTTAATAATTGGAAACCTTTAATCTATTCTTAGATGCTTCTGATGACTTAGATGACTTGAACTTCTTTAATCAAAAGAAAAAGAAGAAAAAGACAAAAAAGATATTTGACATTGATGAAGCTGAAGAAGCTATAAAGGTAGTATTGTTTTCTTATTGAAGGTAAAATTGGGATTCTGGTAAGGTTGCCAATAGCTATTTTCCTCCTCATCTCATCTTTTAGTAGCTTTGCTTTTGTTGTTTAGCACTTAGCTATTACTATTAAGGTAGTTTTCTTAGGACTGTATTTGACTACGTGGTATAAGATACATAGTTAGAAGGATTTAGGTCTTATATATTGTATTGCATCATTATCATGGAGTCAGGTAATGTTCACTGTCTTGAACCATACCAAAATTGTTTGGCTAAGGGCATCTTGGTTAAGATGTCTCTCTAACTAAGAAATCTTGAGTAAGAAATATTACAAATACTACTATAGCTTCTTGTTAAACTTTCAGTAGCAGCAAACAACATCCCCCAGTGTGGTAGTTGGTAGCTGATGGCAGTAACTCTATAGGAAAACTAAACTTTCTGGTCAGTTCTATGGAGAGTGTCCTGATACGATCATGTATATGATTATTGTTTTCTTAGATTGATTTCAAATACAGATATCTAAAAATTACTTGAGTAAAATGTAGATAGGTGAGCAGGAAGGTGAGTAGGAGGGTGGATGGGTGAACAGAGTAGCTGAAAGACTGTCTTCTTGCCTGAGAGCTACCATTTTAAACATAGGGCTAAAGTGTCTACTGGGCAATCAGGTCTCCAAGGATGATGTAAAAGCCTGCCTGGCAATATGCACTTGTAACCCTGACACTAGGCAGGGAGGAAACAAGTAGATTTCCGGACTCACTGTTAATCCAAACAGGCAATAAAAATAACATGGAGAAGTAATTGAGGAAAATATCCAGAAGTCAACCTCAGGCCTCTACCCACAAACACAGGCAAATGTATATTGACTTACACATACACCACGTACAGAGAGACCCTATGCCGAAGTCACTCTTAACAAAGCCCACACATTTATAAAATGAGCATATAGTAGTTTTGTGTGTATATGTCTTACATATAATTATAAATATATATTCATAGTGAAAACATACCGAGGAGCCTATTTTTTAACTGTGTACTGAAGTTTTTCTTTGGTAGATAATTTGCTCAAACCTAAGTGAAGTGTATTCTAAATGTAGTTGGTAATTTACTCAGTAATCTATTTAACAAGGTCATAGTTTGATGACCATCCTGTCAGCAAATTGTATTGGTGATTATAAAGAGTCAATGTGCACAATTTATTGGGGCATTCAAATGGGTAAGAATTTTTTTCATTATATGTAAATGTGTTTGTGACTGTGTGGGTTTCTGCATGTGAGTGCAGGTAACTGTGGAGGTCAGAGAGTGCTGGGAATTGAACTCGGGTCCTCTGTAAGAGCAGCAGGCACTTTTAACTGCTAAGCCTACTCTCCAAAATAAGAATAAGTTTTGTTTTGTTTTTTTCTGATGGTTTTTGTTTTGTTTTTTCCCCCAGAGGTATTTCAAGGATAATTTAGACTATTTAAAAATAACTTTTTGAGGCGGCTGAAGGGATGGCTCAGTGGTTAAGAGCACTGACTACTCTTCCAAAGATCCTGAATTCAATTCCCAGCAACCACATGATGGCTCACAACCATCTATAATAGGATCTGATGCCTATTCCTGGCATGCAGGTGTATATGCGGATAGAGTATTCATATACATAAAATAAATCTTTAAAAAAATTTTTTTTGAGATTTCTTTTAAATGTTTTGTCTGATATGATTGTACACCACATGCATGCATTATCCCCAGAGGCCAGAAGAGGACATCAGATCTCCTCGAACTGGAGTTACAGATCTATCTTGGTTAATACCTGACTTGTTGATTGTTTCTTTTCTTTTTTTTTTTTTTTTTTTGAGATTATTTATTATGTATACAATGTCCTCCTTGCATGTATGCCTGCACACCAGAAGAGGGTACCAGATGTCATTTTAGATAGATGGTTATGAGCTACCATGTGGTTGCTGGGAATTGAACTCAGAACCTCTGGAAAAGCAACCAGTGCTCTTAACCTCTAGCCATCTCTACAGCCCCTGATTGATATTTTTTTCCCAGTAGCTTTTGTCCTGAAAAGTTAGCGATGAGTTCTACTTCTATGAAATGCTATTTTACTTTTTTCTCTGATTCTGGGTATCTAGCTAATACTGTAGATTGATGTATTTAATGTGGCACCAAAAACTACACAGCTAGATTTAAGATCTTATGTTTGAGTTTCACTTATTCTTTCTATTTAAATTTACCTGCTTAGATCTGTGAAATTACCATGGTCATTATCAACAATCATTTAAGATGTAGACACACAAAAAATGTAATTAATCATGTTGGTAATGTACTTGGGTTAGTGAGCAGGATAAGCTGATGAGACACTAGAAGCCAAGGAACTTAGACAGGGCCTCTGTTCTTTTATGGAGTTTATGAGTCCTTTTTAGGACTTAATGTGCCTTTTTCATATTCAAGCCTACAGCAAGTAACCTTGGAGTCTGGCTGTGTCTTGTTCATCCAGTCATCACATGACCCTGATTCCCTATGAATTCTGTCTTTACCTCTTTCATGGTGTCATTGATTGAACTGGCGCCCAGCAACTTCTTCACAATTTGCTGTGAAGCTGTTATAATAAATATAATAAAAACAATTTGGTTTTTACCTCTGGTTCCCCATATTTTTTAAAAGGTTTTTTTGGTTTTTCAAGACAGGGTTTCTCTGTGTAGCCCTGGCTGTCCTGGAACTCACTCTGTAGACCAGGCTGGCCTCAAACTCAGAGATCCGCCTGCCTCTGCCTCCCGAGTGCTGGGATTAAAGGTGTGCGCCACCACTGCCCGGCTCAGACACACCAGAAGAGGGCATTGGGTCCCATTACAGATGGTTGTGAGCCATCACATGGTTGCTGGGAATTGAACTCAGGACCTCTGGAAGAGCAGTCAGTGCTTTAACCGTTGAGCCATCTCCCCAGCCCCCATATTTAACTTCTGAAAACCTCTCCAGTCTTCAGAGATCCATGTTTTGCTCTTGAGGGATCTGGTACCCAGATAGTTTCTTGGGATGGTTAGTCTCTAGGAAGGTCAAGCTGTAATTAGGGTTTGGAACATTAAGTGGCCCCTGCTACATCTGAGAACAGACAGTGTGAAAATTGAGTTCTGTCAGCCCTGAGTGATGGGGTTTAAATAGCTTCCAGGTTGGTGACCTCACAGAAATGCTAATGGGGTAGCATGTTTTTATGCTGGGCTTTTCTTGACTCTCCCTCAGCTCCCTGCTCCCCATAGCTTGCCCTATGCATTGTTTCCATTTGACTGTTCCTCAGCTAATCTTATAAAAGAAACTGATGATGACAATAAGAAACACTTTGCTGAGTTTTAGCAAATTACTGAATATTTGTAGCTTAGCACGAGTGTAGGTGACACTTAATGAGAACCCTTAAACTATGAAGTCAAGTTTTTAAACATGGGATGTCTGAGTAATTACTCCAGGAAATTAGTATTAGATTACAAATGAATAAGATGGTACCTAATTTGTATTAGGGAGTTGGAGAATTGTGCAAAAAATAACCATGTATTTGGAGTCAGTAGGAAAATTCCTTCCATTGACCCTATTTAGAAACTTAAAGGGGATGGAGAGGAGTTGAGGGGGGAGGTATCAGCATAAACAAGTATACCTGCTAATGCAATAATGAATAATGAAGCAAGAAAGTTTTTGAGATATAAATGACTTACCATTTAATTCATCCATTGAAAGTAAATGGCTTTAGCATACTCAGTTCTACAACTCATCAATTCAGAACAGTTACATCCTCATGAAAACAAAGCCCACAATCATTGTCACTCTCCAGTTCTTCCCACTAACGGCCAACCTCAGGCCTCAGCTACTGCTAAATTGCCTCTGTAGATTTACCTATTCAGAACATTTAATATGAATGAAACACTGTATGGGGTGAGTGGAGAAACTTAAAGTACTCTTGAATCCTGTTCCTGCTGAATATGGCCAGTTAAAAGATTGAAGAATATTAGAGTTTCTCAAGTGATTCAGGTAGTACCTAGTTTAGGATATAGATAATATCCTAAAACTGTAATAAAAATGAAGAGCTGAAGAAAGGTAAACAACCCTAAGATTTATCTTTTAAATATTTGACAAAATCTACAGAAGTTTGGCCTACCTGAGACATTTCTTACCTATAATTTTAGATAACGTGAATATGTGAAAAATATTACTTGTCTATGTCATTAAAAATAATTCTAGTATCAAAATATTGAGACATTTCCATTTCTTAGGATGTTAAGATTGAAAGTGATGCTCAGGAGCCAGCCGAGCCAGAGGATGACCTTGATATTATGCTTGGCAATAAAAAGAAGAAAAAGAAGAACGTTAAATTCCCAGAAGAAGATGAAATACTAGAAAAGGATGAAGGTAATGTTTGGAGTTCGGCACTGTGGTTTTAAGTTACACAGTTCTTTAATCTGAGTCTCCTTGGCTATTCGAGGAGCTTTTAAAAAATATTGTCATGTTTTTTATTTCCACTGCATGATAATGAAATGTGAAAACAAAGAGTATAACCGGAGGCTTATTATTTATGAATTAATGCCTAGGCCTTAAGCTAGGCTTGCTCCCCAACTAGCTAGTGACTCAACTGGTTAGCACTAATCTAGGTCTGCCACATGTCTAGTTATATCTCCTCAGTTTCATATGTCAAACTTCCTCTGAGTCCAGGTGGCAAATTTTTGTCCCTCATTATCTCTAGGTTCCCTCCCCAGCCTCCTCCACCCCCGCTGGATGTCCCACCTTCTGATCTTGCTTCAGCTTATTGGCCATCAGCTTTTAATTAACAGGTGATACTTCCACACAGTACACAAAAGATTACCCCTACACCTCTGCCTTTTAGTCCAATAACAGGCTCTTTAACATAAAAAACTGTACATAAGGACAATTACAAAAATGATCGGGTATGAATTCATAATTTCCAGTCTATATGCATTTGGCAACCTTGGGGAAAGTGTTCTATCTATCCTATCTTGCTGAGTCCAAAGTCCTGTGCCTAATTTTTTTTTTTTTCACAATAACTTGTATTACCAACCTAAAAATAATCTTTCTAGATTTTAAAACATTTTCTTAAGTCCTAAACAGCTTAAGCTTAATTGTGAAACTATAACCATCTAGTTTTTAACCCCATCAGACACCTGAGAAGGGCAAATGTTACCTGAGTAAACAGGAAGTGCAGAGCAAGCAGCTTCCAAAGCTGTAGAAATGACAGGTTGCTGGCTACCTGTACAGTCACCCAAGGCTTCTTTGTGTCATTTGAGCATCATCTTTGGCCTTCTGACCTAAAATATCTGACATACTTTTTTGTGAAGCGGGAATTATGAAGGACTGCCTACCTTGTCTTGGCAAAGTTCAGCAGTCAGCTTCCCTGTGTCCAGTTTGGACAGCACACTGCCAGCAGTTGAGGTAAGGGCAGTTTTTGCCTAGTGGCTAGCTTGCCACATAGAAGCAAACCCCATATGGAGATCATTCAGTGCTCATCATCTTTGCAGTAGAATGGTGGTACTGCCAGGAGCAGATGTCTCATTGTCGTGAAAAGCCTTATGTTAATAAAAGATCTTTAAATGTCATATTCTGTAGATCTCTGAGGGTTTTGAAGACCACCTATTTATAGTATATCTAAATAGGCAAACATTGCTTGTTTCTAGCTATTCCTAACTGTTCAACCTAGGAAACATCTTTCTGTAATTAACTGATATCTAACATGACCATAAGTTTAGTTGACTAACTATTAACTTGCATTTCTTAATTATCCTAAACAATTTGTAATAGCAGCGTTTAAGGACTGGAACTTTATATTGCATTTTAAAATGAGTTGCACAGATGCAATACTTATACAAGAGTTGAAACATATACAGGATTTTGAGACAAAAATAACCTTAAAATTGCAACAGTATACAAAATCCTTACCAATGTAAAATATTTGGCTCTTTGGTTTAAAAAACTCAATAACCTACTATTTTATCATTCCTTTATTCCCTCTTTTTTCTCTTCCCCCTTTCCCCTTAAATTAAATAGGAGAGAAAGAAACATAGAGTAAAGAAAAAGAAATCCCTGAATCTAACCTCTACTTTGTTTCCTCTCTGATCAAGACCATTAACTACTGGTAATCAATCCACCCTTAAGTGATGACAGACATCTGTCGCCCATCAAATTACCAAAACCATCCACCCAAGTTTTGGGGAATGGGGTATCCTCCTAAAATTGCTTTCTGCTGAGTAGAGGCAGCAGCATCTTTTGGGGGCCCATAGGAAAATTGGGATATTGGTCAGGAAAGCTAGATATAATATTTGTCGTCTAGTATCTGTGTGGTGGGAAAATGTAGGCTTTAACTGAAGTCCTGGGTGGACTACCTAGCCATATAGAAGGGATGCAGACTTCTGAGGAAACAGCACGTAAGGTAGGGTCATCTAGACTACTTGTCTTGTCTTTGGTGTTTTGTCCTTTGCTCTGCAAACGTAAACTTTCAAAGGTGGTGCACATTTCTGCATTAGCACATGTATGGAATGTGCTGTGTGCACAAGTCAGCTAAAGATGATTCTTTGCTCTGTGTGCAGAACAGGAGAAAGGCATCAAATTTATAAGTCTGTTTGAACTGTATATACAAATTTTAATATAAACTTTCATCCATGATGTTTGAAAGGATGCCATGGTAAGTCTTGAGGACGCTGTAGCCAACAAGATTTATTGGTCATGCAGAGACACTTTCACGTCTCAGCCAGGCTCAGAGCTGTTCCCATATAGAGGAATCAGCACTCATGTAACCTGTTTTGTTCTTCAGGGGTGCGGCCTAGATTTTCAGGAGGTTTCCCTGGTCAAATCTAATTTTTATTAATTTTGATGGAATCCATCACTTTTCCTGTTGCAACACAAAAACCTCTTAAGGCAACATATTTCCTACCTTCCATTCTGAAGTCAAGACATCCTTAAAACAAATGGACTGATTTATTTCAGCAGTTTTTTCTATAATCCAATGTCTCTCAGCAGCTGATTTTTGCTTACTGGCATTTAAAAAATTTAAAGTTAATAGAGCATTATGTAATCCATCTCTGGGTGTCTTTGTTACCCAAACCCCTTTCTGTTTATTAAGCATCTCCTTTAGAGTACAGTTAGATTTTTCTACAATTGCTTGTCCTATGGGATTATATGTATACCTATACTATGCTTTATATTGTAATAGGCAAAAAATTGCTTCATTTTACTAGGGCCGTGTGCTGGAACATTGTCAGTCTTAATTTGTATAGGTATGCCCACAATACCCATAATTTCTAATGAGTGTATAATTACAAAATCAGCCTTTTCAGAACTAAAAGCAGTTACCTATTGAAATCCTGAATATATGTTCATAGTATGGTGTACATACTTTAGTTTTCCAACCTCTATAAAGTGAAACATTCATTTGCCAAGTTTCATTTCTTTGGGTAACTTTGCTGTTAACATGCTTTTTCTTATGAAATTCTGAAGCTTCTAGCACACTGCTTACTAATAGCTGATCAGTTTCATCATTACCTTGTGCCAGACAGCCTGGTGGACAGACAGCCTGGTAGACAGACAGACAGCCTGGTGGACAGACAGCCTGGTGGACAGACAGACAGCCTGGTAGACAGACAGCCTGGTAGACCCATATGGGATCTGATATGTGTTATATATAATGGATGATTTCTATTGCTAGTTACTTGTAGTTAAATAAACAGTGGAGTTAATTTTGAATTTTTCCAAATAAGTTCAGCGGTTTCTAAATGAAAAAGAACTCTTTATGAATATTGAGAGTAACTATATTAAGAGATTCTGGAAAATCTAATACCATAAGGATGGCATACAGCTTGTTTTGTTTTTTTTTTTACCTAAATCATAGGGTTTTTCATTATTTTACTTATATTTTCTGAGTTATAACCTGCCTTTCCTGATTTATTTGCAGTATAGAATGTATGGGCTCCAGAAATCGCTGTCCCTTTTGTTATACAAGGGAGAATCCAATTAGTTCTTTTTATAAATTGAAGTTGCTAGCTTTGGGGCTATTTATTGTTAATCTCTCTCAAAAAATTACTATAAACTCTCTGTCAATATTTATTTTTGCCCATAATGAGGTAATTTCAGCATTAGTCTTCTCTCTGCCTAAATATCCCTGTAGGAGAATGAGTAGAAGGAATTTCTTTTCTACCAGAGCCAATTCTCTTTCAGCCTCAGCTGATAATTTTCTTGGACTATTTAAGTCCTTATTACCTTGTAAGATTTGAAATAAATTACTTAGCTCTTGAGTAGTTAATCCATTTGTGAGCATTAACCAATTAATTTCTTCCAACAATTTTTAAAAATCATTATGAGTTCTTAATTGGTCTCTCCTGATTTGTAGTTTCTATGGTCAAAGTTTTTGTAGACCTATCTTATATCTTAGATAGTAGAATCTCCCTCTTGTATTTTTTTTTTTTTTTCCAGGAATAGTTTGCAATCTCCAGCAAGGCAAAATTCTCTTTACATCATCGAACATTTTTTTCCCTAAGGTATCTGCATTTTAGTCAGCCAGTCATCCATATGATAAATTGTATACTGAGGAAACTGTTTATGAGTTACTTCTAATGGCTGTTGTACAAAATACTGACTGTCTTAGTCAGGATTTCTATTCCTGCACAAACATCATGACCAAGATGCAAGTTGGGGAGGAAAGGGTTTATTCGGCTTACACTTGCATGCTGCTGTTCATCACAAAAGGAAGTCAGGACTGGAACTCAAGCAGGTCAAGGAGCAGGAGCTGATGCAGAGGCCATGGAGGGTTGTAACTTACTGGCTTCCTTCCCCTGACTTGCTCAGCCTGCTTTCTTATAGACCCCAAGACTACCAGCCCACAGATGGTACCACTCACAAGGGGCCCTCCCCCCTTGATCACTAATTGAGAAAATGCCTTACCTCTGGATCTCATGGAGGCATTTTCTCAACTGAAACTCCTTTTTCTGTGATAACTTCAGCTTGTGTCAAGTTGACACACAAAACTAGCTAGTACAATTGACCCCTTGTCAACTTGACACACAAACACATCACCAATAAGCCTCGACCCTTACTTCCTTATTCATCCCCAAGATCTAAATAACTTTACAAGTCCCACAGTCTTTACAGATTCTTACATATTACATATTTTGGTCCCTTTTAAACATCCAATCTCTTAA
>CM052701.1:23090899-23138370 GCA_028551405.1 Uromys caudimaculatus
GCTATCTCTGGAACACAGCCTCTTTGTGCTCTCAGAAAACACATCTCAGAAGATTTCACCCCAATGATGCTGGTCTCTTCCCAATCACAGCCAATTTCTCAGCTCTAGTTAACCAGCATCAATAGTCCCAGTAATGCAAAGGTTTTGCTTTAGTAGTTCTGGTATCTTGTTAATCACAGCTGATTTCTTCAGCCCTAGCTAACCAAAACTACAGAATCTTAAATCAAACTAGCAATGGCCCTGATAAGAGTCTTTAATCTTCCCTCTGAAATTTCATAAGCCAGGCCTCCATCTTCTGCACTGTTCTCAACATTATCTTCCAAGCTCCTACACAACATCGCACAGAGCTCTTAACACGGAATAGATCTTCTAGCCCAAAGTTCCAAAGTCCTTCCACAGTCCTCCCCAAAACATGGTCAGGTTGTCACAGGAATACCCCACTTCGCTGGTACCAATTTGTCTTAGTCAGGGTTTCTATTCCTGTACAAACATCATGACCAAGAAGCAAGTTGGGGAGGAAAGGGTTTATTCGGCTTACACTTCCATGCTGCTGTTCATCACAAAAGGAAGTCAGGACTGGAACTCAAGCAGGTCAGGGAGCAGGAGCTCACGCAGAGGCCATGGAGGGATGTCACTTACTGGCTTGCTTCCCCTGGCTTACTCAGCCTGCTTTCTCATAGACCCCAAGACTACCAGCCCACAGATGGTACCACTCACAAGGGGCCCTCCGCCCTTGATCACTAATTGAGAAAATGCCTTACCTCTGGATCTCATGGAGGCATTTTCTCAACTGAAGCTCCTTTCTCTGTGATAACTTCAGCTTGTGTCAAGTTGACACAAAACCAGCCAGTACACTAACATAATGTTGGACTGTACAACATTCCTTGTACTAAGACCCTCCAGTGATATTTTTAACAGCTCCAGAATTATTATCAGTAGGCATTGAGAAAGCAAACCTTTCTCTGTTGTGCTCATGCAAAGGGATTTTGGAAAAGCAATCTTTTAAGTCAATCACTGTGATAGGCCATGCCTTAGGTAACAGGGAAAGCAGTGGGATTCCAGGATATAAAGAGCCCATTGGCTGAATGATTTTATTCATTGCTCTAAAATCTCTTACCATCTTACATTTTCCAGATTTCTTTTTAATGACAAATATAGGAGAATTCCAAGAGCTGATAGACTCTTCTATATATGTTGATCCTCCAGCTGCTCTTGGACTAACCTGTAACTTTTCTTTTGTCATAACCATTGTTCTACCCAGTTTAGCCAGTTTGTCACGTTAGTGGTAAGGCAGCTGGTGATGTACCAGCAATGGAGCCCCCATATAGAGTCAGCCTTTGCTGTATCCTGCTCAATGGACAGCCTGAACAGTCTGTAAATAACAGTTATGTTTTTTTATTAGGACTTTCTCTTTTATAGTCTGTCTCTAAAGTTGGAGGAATGCTAATCTGTGAATCCCACTATAATATTTATGGCTATATTAGCCATTTTCTATTTGACCTTCTGGTCCTGTGCATTTAATCCATTTTAGACTTTGTTTTACCTGAGATAATGTCCCAATTCCTAGGAGCTATGCTGATACCCTTTGAAGTGGACGAGCCTAGATTCCAGGAATCTTGTGATAATATAGTTACATCTGCTCCTGTCTCCACTAACTCTTTGATCTCAATTCCATCTACATGTAATTTTAACTTTGGTTTTTTATAATTTATAGTAGCTTGCCAAAATATTTTTCTTTTGGTATCTTTAGAATCTCTTGTTTGTCCCTAGAAGCTCCTTTTATCTCTCTTATGGTTTAAATTTTGAGCAGCCCTGTCATGTCAGACTTTGATTTTTCTAGTTGTTGTTTAGAATAGTCTTTTCTTGGTGGACAGGAAACTAATGGCTCTGTTTTGGGAAAGGGAGGGCTGTCAGGCTCCTTAATTTTCTGACATTAAGGAATTGCCTCAAATATCTTTGGATGACCTACATTCATGAGACTTATGTCTGTTCCCTCCACATCTACATTCACGGGAAACTTTCTCCCTGAATTATTAATATAGAGAACTTTCTCCTTAGAAACTGTTTCTCTACAGTCCTTTAGGGAATGACTGTAGTGGACAAGCATTTCACAGCCATAGCAGTAGCCATTTTGAGTTTTTTTATCTTCTGTAATTGCTTGTTCAACCACAACTGAATCATGAGCATTAGATCCTATATCTTCATAGGGGAAGATTTAGTTAAAGTATAAGTATTATTTATAAAAATCATTCTGATTCAGACAGGAAAATTGTGAGTTTTAAATGTTTAGTATTTGTAGTTTTATATGCTATAGTTTTTTGGGGGTTTTGTGTTTTAGAACTTTTTAACATAAAGAGGTGGGTTTTTATAGGTACAAAAGTTTCTCAAGGATTTGAAAAGTTGGACTATCTTTTAAGTTATGTGATGCTTTATTTTGTCTTGTGTTTGTCAAGAAATATTACCGTGGCTATCTCATTAAAGGTCTTTGTGTGAAGTTGTAATATTCCTGTCTATAAAGGAAAGAGGACTTCTCTGTGGTCTCTTTGTAATTGAAGCTACTGCAGCTATCACTGTGAAAGAGGAGAGTAATATTTGAAGCTATTCTCTAGATCTGTCATCGTCCGTCCCCCCCCCCCCCTTTGTTGGACCAGAGCTCCACTGTTCATTCTCTTTTTTTTTTTTTTTTTAAATCTGTAGCTTTAGAAGATGAAGACAGCAAAAAAGATGATGGCATTTCATTCAGTAACCAAACTGGGCCTGCTTGGGCAGGCTCAGAAAGAGACTACACATATGAGGAGGTGAGACAAATTTTATTTTTTTGAGAAGGGGGTTAGAGCTATTAATTTAAGAACAGAGAAGAACAGGGTATAAATCTCCTGCATTGGAAGAGCCACTGAAATACAGGATGGTGATAAAACAGTCCAGTAAGCCATGCAGCCAGTACATGACAATTCCTGATACTATCTTGTGGGGCAGCCTACTCAAATTGTGGCTGTCATGATTGTATTCAGCAGAACGTATGGAGCCCTCTGTGAATTAGTGGGGCTTTGGTGACAAGTGGCCAGTTTGTGGTCAGGGTAGTCTTTCCCATGTACTCTCATATACTTTCCCATAAAATCAAATTGATCTGGGACTTGGGCTTATTGACCATCTGTAAAGACCCAGATTTTGGTTAATAATGAGTTTCTGCCCTCAAGAAGTTCCCAGAACATAAGAGATTCATGTATACATTTAATAAAAGTAAATCTGCTTCATTAAAGCAAAGTATCTCAAATAGAAATATATATTCTTGTTATTACTAAGAATGTGCTTAAATTTCACCCTTTTCTTAAAGTTGCTGAACCGAGTGTTCAACATCATGAGAGAAAAGAATCCAGATATGGTTGCTGGAGAGAAGAGGAAGTTTGTTATGAAACCTCCACAGGTCGTTCGAGTGGGAACCAAGAAAACTTCTTTTGTCAATTTTACAGATATCTGTAAACTGTAAGTTCACTAGTGGGAACCCTTCATTTCAAGTACCAGATAGATTTGTGGGGTATTAGGAATGTTAAATGTCTTTACTGTAATATTTTTCTGTGCAAATGTAGGTCATAGATTGAGGGAAGTCAGTTTATGTCTGTGTTCTCAGAGCCCATTTTCTCTCATCCAAAGATGAGAAGCATAAGTTAGTGCAGCCTAACGAGTGGATCCTAGGGCTGGGCTGGGGAGATGGCTCGGTGGCAGTACAGTGGGTAGGCGGCAGAGCATCCATACACTTGAGGTGCTTGAGGGTGGGATAGTCAGGACTGAAGAGACTGCTTTTCATTACTTTCAGCATTATTGAAAATATTTTACTTTCATGCTGATGACAGCGATAGTGTATGTTAGTAGGTAGGTAATCAAATCTTATGATTTTAGTGTTTTGTTTCCATGCTTTTAGGTATGATACACTTGGTAGGTGTATTTACAAATAGCATGTGATATAGCATATACCTTTTGGTGATTGTTTTTAATTTTTTAAATGTGTATGAGTGTTCTGTGTACCACATATATGCCTGGTAATGAGGCCAGAAGAGAGAACCGGAGATACAGATAACTGAACTTCATGTCTTATGAGTGCTGGGAATCAGACCTAGTTCATCCACTGGAAGAGCAGCCAGTGTTCTTAACTACTGAGCAAGCTATTCAGCAGATTCGTCTTTGGAACAGGCAACCACAACCCCAGGCTGGCTTTAAAATTAAGGTTGATCATCCTGCTTCAGCCTCATGGGTACTGGGAGAATAGCCAGGGCTGCACAGATCCCTGTGTCTCTGTGTGAGTTGTGTATTGATGTTCTGCTAGTAACTGAGTAATCACAGTGAAATGACAAACAGCATGGGATGTTTGTTTGTTTTTTAGGATTTCCATGAAAGATTTTTAAGTATTTATGACTTTCTCTTTAGATTACATCGTCAACCCAAACATCTCCTTGCATTTTTATTGGCAGAATTGGGTACAAGGTAAGAAACTGTTATGTGTAAGAGTACTTAATATTCGAGACTTCCAGAGAACCATTTGTGTAATTTGAACATGCTGGGGGAAAAAAACCACCTTGAGGCCCAGGGGAGCTTTTAGGCCAGATGGGAAAGGGGAGAGTTTAGTGCCTTAGGGATGGAGAGTGGAGCTGACAGCGATTCATCTGAGCAGGCCTTTGGTGTTGAAATGAGCACTGCAGGCACTACTATGTTTAGTTACCATTTGGAATTCTTGGGTCCTTTTATAGGAAATAAATATAGGAACTCAATTCTTGTCGGGGCAGCTTTTCCTCCATAACTGGTAAGAGGCTATTGATGAAGCAAGGCTTACAAGGTGTGAGTGCCATAGGAGAGACCATTTATAAAACCAGGGTCTGAGCTGGGCAGTGGTAACGAAACTTTAATCCCAGTATAGATGCATAGTCAGTCAGATACGAGAGTTCAAGGCCAGTCTGGTCTTCGGAGTAAGTTTCAGGACAGCCAAGGCTACAGAGAAACTCTGTCTTGAAAAACCAAAAATAGATAAAACTGGAGTCTGAGATTAACTAGCACTCCCCATCTGTAGAGCCCACCTATTGGAGATACTGAGCTAGTTGATTATTCAGGGAAGCCGGGAACTCATGGAGCCAAACAGATGTCTTTTTACCAATGTCTCTTTAAATAATTTGGGTTGCAACAATGGCATCTAACATGGATTGCCTGATAGTGCAAGGCACATGCCTAGTTCTGCTTGGTGTAAATGCCATTTCATACAGTTCTGTAAAGCAGAAAATAACATTTCTTTGGTCGTTTGACAGCCAACCAGTTTGGTAAAATGTAGGTCACATAGTTAGCAGCACAGTCAGACAGCAAACTCAAGTCTGCCTGCCTCTCAACTGGACCTTTAGCTCAGGATGCTCTGTGTCTCAGTTGAAGTACATAGGTAGTTACAGTGTTCTGTGCTTTGTGCTTTTCCTACTGTCCTGAAGCTCAAGTTGGATTTTGTTCTTGGCTGTGATATTAAGTAATCAGCTTGACCATGGATGACGGAGTTAACAGAGTTGTGGGTTTTATTTATTACACATTGTTTATATTAAATATAAATAGGAAAGGAAAGGTAGCCATGTTTTTCTGCTTCTCAGAATAATATATTCTAACACATGACTAGTGAACTTTATGGTCAGTGGGTTAAATATTTCTGAGTTGTTGGGAAAATTACTTTTTTTTTTTTTTGGTTTTTTGTTTTGTTTTGTTTTGTTTTTTCCCCTTTTTGATACTGAAAAATTGCCCTACATTGGAATTAGGGTATCGAGGGTTACAATTCATGGTATATGATTTTTCCCTTGAGGAAAATCACAGTTCCTGAAGAAGTTTGCTTTGTGTTGAGATAGGAACAAATAGTAAATTTAACTCTGTTAGACTTAAATTATATTTTACTTTCTCACTTACTGTTTTTAACAAGCAATAGTGTCTAACAAGGATCTTTACCTTCTCAAGTGTTTGTTAGCTGCTTCCAATCATCAGGTTTATCATTGACAACTTGTAGCATCAGATTTCAGTTGTACATTTTTTGGTAACAGCTTTCTTGACATACAACTAACAATTTTAGTATAACTATATCATCTTATATTACTGAATCAAACTGTAGTACTTTGATTTTGAATTTATTTTGTGATAGGATCTTACTATGTTGCACAGGCTGGTCCTGAACTCCTCACTCATACTGATCCTCTTGCCCAAGCTACCTGATAACTGGGATTACTGGTTCACACCACTATATGCGGCTTAAATTATTTATATATTGATGTTTTCAGACAGGGTCTCCATGTATACCCCAGGCTTGACTTAAACCCATGGTGGTCCTCCTGTTTCTGCCTCTCACATGCTGGGGAGTACCACCATGCTTGGTTTTAGAATTTTAAAAATAACATACAGCCTTTTTATGTTTATACCTCCCTCAGATTTGTAGTTGTTGTGTATTCAGTAAAAATTTTTGTTGCTTGAACAAGGAATCAAACTTAGTTAAGGAATCTGTTTTGGACATAGAGTCAGCTACAAATCAATCCAGTTGTTACTAGAGATAGCTGAAGTTGGACTAATTGTTAGGAAATATGAGTAAGTCATTAAAGAGAATTTTGAGGATCCCAGCAATAGAGGTGCACACCTTTAACCTGAACTCGGGAGGCGAGGTAGTAGGATCTCCTGGGTTTGAGGCCAGCCTGGTCTACAGAATTGCAGGACAGCCAGACAACATAAAGAAACCCTGTCTCAAAAAAGGAAAAGAAAAAAAAAAAAATCTGAGGGGTTGGAGAGGTGACTGCAGTTAAGAGCACATACTGCTCTTGCAAAGGACCTGAGTTAGGTTTCTGACACTCATGTTGGGTGGCTTAAAACCAACTATAACATAACTCCAATTCCAGGAGATGCAACACCTTTGAGTTATACAGGAACCAGCACTCACATGCACATACCCCTACACAGACATATACATAGACACATAATTAAGAATAAAATGTTTGCAGAAGATATGTTCTAAAAAAAATTTTTGAGACCAAGTATAGTGGTGTATATACTTGTAATGTTAGCATCTGAAAGGCTGAGGCAAGAGGATCAGGTGTTCAGGGCCAACCTGTCTAAAAAAAAAAAAAAAAAAGACATAAAATTTGAGAAACCAGATAATATAAAACAACAACCCTAGAAATTATCCTATGCTTCTGAATGTATTTTAAGTTCTTAAGCATGAAGGTGCTGGAATTTGGCTCCCATGGGAAAGCAAGCAAAAATAATGGGGGAAATTTTTGTTTTCTTTCATAGTGGTTCTATAGATGGTAATAACCAACTTGTAATCAAAGGAAGATTCCAACAGAAACAGATAGAAAATGTCTTGAGAAGATATATCAGTAAGTGTATAATTTAATTTTATCACATTTTAAAATGTTCTCATTATGCTGTAGTCTTTTGAGAAGAGCCATTTGTAATGAACGTGGGAAAGCAAGCCTTAGAAAGATGGGAAATGGGGCAGAGCATGGTGGCAGATACCTTTACTTTAGTCTCAGCACTTAAGAACCAGAAGCAGGTGGATCTCTGAGTTTGAGGCCAGCCTGGTCTACATAGTGAGGTCTAGGAAAGCCAGGGATATACAATGACCCTGGGTTTTATTTTTGTTGTTGCTGTTGTTGTTGTTGTTGTTGTTGTTTAAAAATAGGAAGATAGGAAATGATAAGCAGGAGGCAGAAAGCTAAGTTCATGCAACCTCTGCTGGCTGATTCTGGGACTAAAGACCAAGTCAGAGAAATATGCCTCTTATTATGGCTTGGCCTGTCTCAGCCCCGCTTTGTTACATAATCATTTAAAAATTGGCGTATCTTGCCTGTTCTCACATAAGGCAAAATGGATCATCCATAAATGGATCCAACAATAGGCATCTGGCAAACTTACCTTTGGACATTTGAAGTCCTTTCAACCTGTTTTTACTGCTGAAGGCATTATACAAGACAGTTTATATTTTCTTACCCCTAGTGTAGGTATGCTTAGCTAGGGTTCCCATCCGGATGGTATAAACTGTGTCTAGCAGATAATGTTGTCGCTTTTCTTTTGCAGAGGAATATGTCACTTGTCACACATGCCGGTCACCAGACACAATCCTACAGAAGGACACCCGACTCTATTTCTTACAGTGTGAAACTTGTCATTCTCGATGCTCTGTTGCCAGTATCAAAACTGGCTTCCAGGCTGTCACAGGCAAGCGAGCACAGCTCCGTGCCAAAGCTAACTAATTTGCTAATCACCACTGATTTTTCCAAAATGTGTGGAGATTTGGCTGGACAGGTTACCATCAGAGTGGATGTACCATTGAGTTAAAAACAAGATAGAAAAACTGCCAAGTTTTTTGGCAAGTGATTGTTCTGAAATCCTTGCAAGATACCGATATTCAAGCTGTTGACATACTCGTTGCCTACTTTAACAACTGTCAGAGAAACGTGATGGGGTAAGGAGGTGCTTTTTAAAAATCGTTCATAGACTTCTGTAAAATGCAAGATAAATTAAAGTTATTATAACAGTAACTCTTTCAATTTGATCTGTCCTTCGGTTTTCTTATCTACAATAAAGTGATCGTTAAATTTAGCTAGAAACAAAACAACAAACTTGATTCCTGGGCTCTGGCAAGTTCTCTTTGTCCTCAGAACTCAAAAGTTGGCAGATACTGGAGCTGGGCAGCCATTTTCCCTTTCAGTCTCTTGAAGCTACATGGCTAGAGTAGATAGGACTTCCCTCCCTCGAGAGAGTGGTTGGATCATAAGGTATGGGACAGTGGCCTGTTTTTAGTGTCTAAAAAAATGACTGGAGTTTTAGTTCTTTCCTTTTGTGAGGATTGTTGCTACTTCTTCCTAGCCAATTCCTCATTCTCTCATGTAACAACAGCTGAAATGGCCAGGTGCTAGATTCCTCCTCTTTGGAGTTTTCTGTTAGGCTAGCTAGTCCTCTTTTTGAAGAAATGTGTAGTACAGAGAATTCTTAGGGTCTGAACAGTAGCACTTAAGGAAGCGTCTCCAACCTGTGTTCTAGGTCAGTAAAAGTTCCTCCTCTGAAATGCTTTTCTGTACTAAACTAACTTGAATGTGACCTAGAAACCAAGAGATACTGCTGCGTGTGTGGTCTTGTTACCTCCAGCTCTTCGAGGTATTCTCCACTGGTCCACAGGAAGGTCAGTCTTGTGGGTCTGTGCTGTAATCTGCCTTACTTGCACCCACTAGGATAAGGAAATACACGGTGCTCAACTTTCCTGCCACCAGACTGTTAACCTTGCTAACGGCCTGAGAACAGTCACTTAGCCCTGCTGTCTTGACTATGTTGTTTTTAATCACTGTGACCTCTGAATTTTCAAGGATAGGCCAAATGTGGCCAAGTAATTTGGCTGTGAAGTGGTAGAGGGAACTTTCCCTCAGCCAGGTAGGTAGGTCAAGAGATGGGCCATATACTAGTTGACCTGCCACCACTGCTCACTGCCATGTTTTAACTGTTTAACTGCAATTTCCTTTTTTTTTTTTTTTTTTTTTTTTTTGTACCTCTGCCCATATTCCCCAATGTTGGCTATAACTCCATGAATAAAGCAAGGATCAGTGCCTCTTGTGTAACTAGTGCTCCATTGCTTTTGTGTGTATGTTCTGTCCAATTCTTTTCTTGGTGGGACCACTCAGGGGATGGCATGGTAGTTTCACTGTTCAGTATGTGCTACTGACTTCAGTCACAATTTTCAACTTCATAATGGTGACCATTAGGGGACTTGTAAGGAGCAAAGCTGGGTGTTGGTAGTGCACAGTTGTAAACCTCCCGCCCAGCACTTGGGAGCCCTAGTCAGTAGCATTAAGAGTTTGTAGCTAGCCTGGATCAACAAAGGGGGGGGGGGGGGGGCATACAAAGTAAGTATGAAAGAGACTGATCTGATCTAATGTGAAAGGGGGCCTAGGCCTGTGACCAGCAAGCCAGTCAAAGATAGATATAAATGTGGTGTAACGGAAACTATAAGCTTATTTTTAAAAACATGACATTTTGTGTTTTGTGCAACTCAATCACATGGGGTTTATTAGATACCCTTTATTGGAATGTCAGTAAGTGGAACATGCCTGAAACCTAAGGCAGTGGGGTTAATGGGTTAGAGCACATACTACCATGGAAAAACTAGGAGTGGAGAATGCCGATTTTGGCAATAGGGTAGAGGATGATGTTGATGCTCCAGATGAGGGTTCATGAAGAAAATGGGGTTGGATAGGGTAGGGGTTTGACTTGGGTCATGAAGGATTTCTCAGTAGGCTGCCATAGGTTAGGTTCCATAAAAGGGTAGAGAGGTACAGGCTTTAAAAGGGAGTTACACAAAGAACACTGGGAATGCACAGAGGCAGGCTCAAGAGACGAAAACATCAGGAACAGTATTTTCAGTCATGTAGGCTACTAGTAGAGTTGCATTATGACTCAAGTGACATGAGCTTAGGCAAACTGTCAGTTCCCACTACGTTAACAGGATGCGTATCTCCACTAATGGGAGACTGTAAGGGATAAACGGTGCCTGTAAAGAATTTAGCAGAATACCCATGAGATCCCTATCCTCCTGTCAGTACACACTCCATAGAACCCAATACTGCAAAAGCTGAGTATAAACAAAAGTGAGGCATGTGTGGGGGCACGTCTATAATCTCAGCACTCAGGAGGCTGAGACAGGACTTGACAAGTCTGAAAACTACACAGAGAGGCCTGAGTACTGTCCCGCATCCAGCATCTATTCTCTACTAAACCTTGTCAAAACCTAGGCAGAAGCTCTGCTGTCTGGCTGGTAGCTAGAACTGGAGATGTTCAATAAGGGATCCAGCAGAGCAAGTCTGCAAACATGAGCAAGACCCTAGGCCCACCTCTGAACTGGAGTCCTAAACTGGGAAGGCCTTCCCAGAAAGGAACGTTTAGTTCCCAAAGAGCAGGCAAGTAGTACAAAAACATTTACTGAAATGACCAGAACAGCAGCTAAATTGAGGCTATTTCCTAAAACATTAACAGGAACAAAGTCAGCAAAGTGGAAGTACTGTCCTATAGCCCCATTTAACTGGATTGAGGTATTTGTCAACCATGAATGGCTGAAAAAGACCTGCCATGGCAGTCTTGAGAATTCAAGTTTGATTTGTTCAACACAGAAGATCTGTATATAAGCTCCCAGCTAAGGTATGAGACAACTAGGCAAATGTTCAAGATAAGCAGACTGGCTGCATATCCTGACATCTCTTGAACCTCATAGACAAATCACCTCTTTTAAAGGTCCCCCCCCACAAAAGACTTAAGCATGTAAAAAACCTTACCTTTCTTCACCCCAAAGACAAGATAAAGAAAGCTAAAGTGAGTTGTAAAAATCTGTCCCACTAAAGGGCTACACCCTGAAGTCAGTAATTAAACAAGCTAGGTTATTGATCCCAGTACTCTAGAGGCAGAGGCAGGCAGAGTTAGAGGATATCCTGGTCTATATAGCAAGTTCTACGAAAGCTAGGGATACACAGACCTTGTCTCAATAAATGGAACAAGCTAAGAGTATTTGGATACTCTCAACCTTAAAGTTGTCTGGTTATGAACTGCTTCAGAGATGGGGATGGCATGATGATGGCTTGGCACTGGCTGCTATTCCAGAGAACCCAGGATTGGTTCCCAGCACCCACATGGTAGCTCAAAACCATCTGTAACTCCACTTTCAGGGGAACTAACACCCTCTGCAGGCACTAGGCACGTAAGTGTTGCAGATGTAAATGCAGGCAAAACATTCATACACATAAAATTTTAAAATAAAAAATTTAAATTTACTGGGTTTTGCAGCTAAAATATTTACGTTTTGTTCAGATTTAAAGAAATTTTTGAAGTTTGGAAATATGTGAGTGTTCTTAATTTTATGGAACTTATAACAGAATTGTATAAAAGCTCAGTAAAAATCTGTTCCTTTTTAACATTGATAATTGTCACTTGTTCAGAATGGTATTACGCCTGGTCTCTTACAGAGTTAGCATTCTCTAATTTAACCCTGCCTCCCAGGTTGGGTGTAGACAATCAAACCTAGAGGGTTTATTTGTACTTGCTAGATGGATGCTGTCCACCCTCAACCTAACCCACACTCCTGGTATCCTGGATGACAGAACTAATTGGATAAAGAGATCATCTACACAGGTTAACACTTTTTTACTTTTACTGGGCATTGCAAGGACTAAATTATCAAAATTAATGAACTATTTGTGGCTTTTTGATCTGCTTAATTCAGACGGTCTGGTCTATGGGGACACTGGCTAAGTAATGTTATTCCAAATTCTTGGTATTATTCTCCTGGTAGCCAGCCTTCTGCACTGTACTCTCTCAAGTTTAAATGTCTACAGTCCTCTGCAGAACTTTGTCTTTCTTTGGCTCATGTGACAGACTCTGAAACACATGATCGTAAGAGCACTGTAAACTGAAGATGTGTTAAATGCCAGCATGCCCAAAATGGAGTGATGGAGTAGAACAAATGGTCCAAGTTTACCAAAAGGGGAAAAAGCCTTTTCAACTCTTCAGGAATATTTGTATTTTATGGGAAAAGGTGTCTAGAGAGAATGAAAAATAAAGCCTATTAAGATAGCTAGCAACAAAAAACAAACCCATCACGTTAGGAAGTGACATAAAGCTCCAAGAAGCTTAAGAGAGGACAAATTCTAATAAAAATTTCATCATCCTAAGGCAGCAGAGAAAGTGAATTCTTGAATCATTTCAGCCAAAACCAGACTGAGAAGCTGAACAACGAGGCCAACTGCTGGGTGACAGATGGGCTATAACTGCTTGGCACCAGCTCAACACCTGCACAGCTACCTTATCTTATTTACTGTTTGTCTTTGTTTATTGAAACAGAGTCTCTTATAATGTAGGCTGGCCTCAAACTTGCTATATATCCAAGATGATCTCGAACTTTGGATTCTCCTGCCTCTCCCTAACTAGTGCTGGATTACCGTTCCATGCTACCTTGAGCAGCTTTTTTAAAAAAAAAAAAAAAAAACAACTCCTGTTACACACCATTTTGGAAGAAATAAAGCTATTTCTTGCTTCAAGCTATTTAGATCTAGAGTTGCATAGAAGCTCTAAAAATGACTGATACATTTATGGGTTGTTGTTGAAACAAGGTCTCATGTAGTCCTGACCAGTTATGAACTGATGATCCTTCTGCATTTGCCATCACACCTAATCATTTTAGCAAAGGAATACTGGTGCAAATGGATCAGCATTAGACAAGAAACAGTGTTCCCTGAAAAAGAGAAGTTAGTTAGTGGAGAAGAGAAGTGTTCAATATACCAGCTTTCTGGTGGGCAGGAGCCAGGATACCACTGAGAAAAACCACAGGCTAGTGTTGGCTACTTCTGTCAACTTGAGTCATTTAGGAAACAGGAATCCTTAATTGTGAAAAAAATAACTCTACCAGATTGGCCTGTGGTGCATTTTCCTGATCGATGACTGATGTAGGAGGATCCAGCCCAATGTAGGCACTGTAAGAAAGCAGGCTGAGCAAGCCATGAGGAGCAAACCTTTAAGCAGCACTCCTCCATGGCCTCTGCATCAGTTCTTGCCTCCAGGTTCCTGCCCTGACTTCCCTTAGTATAGATGGTGTTTCCTGGAAGTAGAAGATAAAATTATCCTGTCCTCCCCAAGTTGCTTTGGTCATAGTGTTTTATCCTAGAAATACAGACAGAAGACTCAGTGGGTAAAGTGTTTCCTGTGCAAGCCTGACAATCTCCAAAGCCCACATAAAGGTGGAAAGAGCCAACTGTCTCCACAGAGCTGTTCTTGATCTCTACAGATGGTGTGGCATACACACGTCTACCATATACATACAACAATAAATGTAAACAAAACCAACCAACCAAATAAACAGCAAACCATTCCATCTCAGAGCATATTTGGATCCAATCTCTTTATTGTCATGTTCCCCCCCCAACCCCGCCCTTCCCAACCCCCCTTTACACTTTCAAACCTATAGAAAAACCCCAAGCCTGGGAATGTCCTGGGGAAGAAGAGCAGAGTGTCTCTGCCCCTTGGCCCAGGCAGTGCAGACAGGAAGAGTGCATGGGGTAAGGGTAGGTGGGCCAGGAACTCCACTTGCAAAGGGTGTAGCACTCACTGGCTAGGATGCATGGGGAGAGGAGTTACTGCTGCCAGCTTTCCTCTGGTACCCGCTATAGACTGGCATCCAGAGATGGGTGCCTGGCTTGAGGCCTGAGACAGTGATGCCCTTCTGCTGATGGCCAATGCTCGTGTTAAGCTGAAAAAGAAACAAAAAACTAAGGCTGAGGGGAAGAAACCCTTTGATCACAGGGTAAGGAAAAAGGGTATTTTATATACTGTTTGCCCATTTTCCGGACCATATATTAATCAGTCATGGGAAAGGCTTACAACTCCTACCCTAAGCCTCTATCTTCCCATCTAAGTCTCAATACCTAACACGAACTAGCTCCACAATGTATAATAAACAGCTTTTTGGGTAAAAATACATTCATTAAGTTCCAAGAGGAAAGACTTGCATGAGGACTTTTCTGAACTCATCTAGACGCTCTTACTGGTAGAGATCCTGTATTATAAATGCACGATCTACTGAAACACCTCTCCAGGTACTGTCTTGGACTTTCATGGGATATAGTGATATTTCATTCTGCTCTTCAATGTCTGCATTTCCACTTGTGTTATATACATACAATCCTAATCTTGCAGAGTAGAAGGAAACCAGATAAACGACAGCTCTTGTCATACAGGTATGCTTAACATCTCTTCCCCATAACAGGATCAAATTGAATCCCTAACTCTAGTCATCCTCTGCAGATGAATGACACCTTTCCCCTACTCTGCAGGGCTAGTCTATACAATTTGTCCTTACTGCATCCTGAATACTCACAATGCTGTGCTCAAACAAAGGCTGTCTGTTCTCTCCCCCTGTGGAATGCTTTTCCCTCAGTAATACACAGACGAAGCCGCACAACACTTCTGTCACCACCCCCAGCCTGCAGTTTTCCTCTAGTCATTCAGCTCACAAGGGAACCCTTTCTAGGTGGTCCTGATGGGCACAGGCACATGAGTAAGGCTGCGTGTAAGGACCTTCAATCTTGGCAGAGAATGGTCCTCTAAACTATGTCAGGGAAGTTGCAGTCCCTACTTCATTGTTTTCCTGTGCTTCCGAGCACCCCCTACACCCGTACCTGCTTACTGCAAGGCCCCATCTTCTACATCTGTGTCCTGGCTGTGCTCCTGAGAGGAAGAAGACAAACACAAATCACTCACTGCTGGTTCCCAGGATCTGTCCCGAGCCATCTGTTCAGAAAGATCCTATGGCTCAGAGCACTACCTGGAGGACAGTTAGAAAGGTGGTCCAAACTAAAGGAAATCAGCCAATAAAACTGGCTTAGAATCCTGAGCGGGCCATTTGAAGACCCTCCAGGAAAAGGGGAGAGACAGTCATGGGATGGGATTTGCTGGCAGAAGAGGAACACATATCTACACATGGAAAGAGTCTGCATGCAGTAAGCTGAAAGTCATAGGCATCAGTGGGCTGCCCAACTTGGGGTACTTTTTAGTCTTCTTTAGAGCTTTCACAGAGAATAAGATAAAGTACTAGGCTAGGTAGTTTTTGTTTTGTTTTTAAAATTATATAAAATAGAGTTTATTTAGGGCATGGAAAGGGATGTTGAGAAGGGAGTAGAGACAGGGAGAGAGACAAGGGTGGGGAGAGGCTGGCCAGAAACACGTCGGGGGTGGGGGGGAAGAGTGTCAGAGAAAAGGGACAGAGGAGAGTGAAAAAAGGGACAGAGCTAGGCTAGGTTTTTAAAAAAAAGAAAAGAAAAACAAGATGGGTATAAACAGTATTTATGCCTATGAGAGCTAACGCCAATCCTCATCCTGGAGCCCAGCAGTGATTAAAAGGAGAAGTTCCAGACCCAGTAAAGTTTCAGATTCATCATAGGCTTTGCTTTTACTTGCTGTAAAGTCCTGAGCAAGGTACCTGGTAACTCTGAGCTTCAGTTTCTTCACAGGGTAAATGTGGCCATTCTAATCTAATGAGTAGTTCAGGACTATTGTTAAGGTTAAATTACAAAGTGTAATATTCAATTCAGTGTTCCCTATAAAAGCAGCAAATACACTGTAGCACATAATCTTGATTGATGGAAAAACCAGACCGTTTCACTCTATTTAGGCCCCCCGTCATGGCTCTTAGTCTCACCCTGAATACTTCCAAGTATAGGAGTTTGCTCTTTTAAGAGACAGCCTGTTACAAGCCTGAAAGGCAACAGCTTTTAGAAAATTATTAAATAGAATTAAAATCCCCATCTTCTCATGGTTCCCCTGTCAACCCCAACCCTCTCTGAGAAGCTATGTCTTATGTACTTCCTAGGCCCAATTCTCTTCTTCAATACTCCTAGAGTAGACGACAGACTGGGCCCTGGGCTTTGCCGAGGACTGCCCCAGTCTTCAGTGGAACTTCTGATCAACAACTCAAACAGTGAACTACACACTGCTCATTCTTCTCTACTCCTCATAGGATTGAGGCTCTGAAAAGCAGAAAGGAGGGAGCTCACAGGGAGCAGCCAGTTCTAGTTCTTCCATTCTGTCACCATTTTGACAGCCCAGCCCTTCCAGTCACACACTTAGCCAGGCCCTTACCAGCTCCTCCTCGCTATGTGTTAGCAGTCCCTCCTCATCACCATCATCTCGAGTTTGGACTTCTCCTTGGGGTGTGCCTGCCTCAGAAGCCGTGTCTTCTTGGGGGGCTGGTGGCCGGCTGCTGCTGCTGCAGCTCCCACTGCCGCCACCACCGCTGCCGCCGCTGCCGCCACTGCCGCCTCCACCACTGCCGCCTCCACCACTGCTGCTGTCACCCTTCTTCTTGCCATCTTGAAGGATGAAAGAAGTAGGAAAGGGACCAAACTTCAGCTAGCACAGCTTCACACACCTTGGTGAGAACTGGCCACTCTACAGCCCCTCCCCCTTGGGCACTGTCTTCCCACTGGCTGCCCTCAAAGCTGACCTGGGTTGGCCTTCTGCTCCTCAGCAATCTGTTCCAAGCGACCCAACAGGGCATCGATGTTGGACTTGATCTGTGTCAGCTCTGTTTTGATGGTCTGTAGCTCACTGCTCTTTACTGAGAGTGGAGAGGAGACAGGATTATCACTTAGGGGCATGATGCAGACAAACCCCAGCCTCATTCTGTCAACTAGAGAGGCATTTCTTTTTTTGGTTCTTTTCCATCCAGGAAAAGGTCTCTTCTTCAGAGAACCGAAAGGCCATCCATAGGGTGCCAAGCCCATATATATGAACCTGGCCATTTGAGACCTCTCAATCCTATGGGGACTACAAGTGAATAGGAATGTAAGTGGTAGATGTTCCTTAAACACCTATGTAATGACATGTGTCTTAACTATGTTATAGGGTGGGGTCTGTTTTTTAAGGTACAAAAGGGTCTTTTACAATTAGATTTCCTGGGTGCCTGATTGAAGTATATAGAGACCAGAATAAAATTGTCCTTATCCTTACAAGAGAAAAACACTGCTATCTCTTCAGTGGGTGTCACACCACAACAATGAACTTTTTCCAAAGCCCTCAATTGTGTAAGAGTAGTAACTTCAACTGTAGATTTGTTCCTTTATTTTATTTTTAATTTATTTCTGTATTTTTTAAATGCAGGAGTGCTCTGTCTGCATGTACACTTGCATGCAAGAATAGAGCATCCAATCCCTTTATAGATGGTCATGATCCACCATGTGGTTGCTGGGAATTGAACTCAGAACCTCTGGAAGAGCAGCCAGTGTTTATTTCTGCTGAGCCATCTCTCCAGCCTTGTTCCTTTATTTTTCAATGTTAAGAAAGTATGGTTCACCCGGGGTTGGGGGTGGGAGGAGTTTGCCGGTCTTTAATCCCAGCAATCAGGAGGCAGAGAGGCAGAGGCAGGCAGATCTCTGTGAGTTCAAGGCCAGCCTGATCTAGAGTGTGTACCAGGAAAGCCAGGGATACACAGAGAAACCTGTCTCAAAAATCAAACAAATACAATAACAACAACAAGAAGCAGCAACATGATTCTAGGGCCAGACAAACAGTTCAGTGGCTAAGAGCATTGGTTGCCCTTATAGAGGACCTGAGTTTGGTTCCAAGCTGCCTATAACTCCAGTCCAAGGGAGATTTGTCACCTGCTTCTTACCTCCCAGGCACTGCATATAAATGGTGCAGAGTTATACATGCAGGCAAAACACCCATACACTTAAAATAAAACATTTTTTAAAAAAAATCAATTGTTAAAAAAAAAAAAAGAAGGAATTCTATCATTTTAGTGGTGGTAAAAACCAAACCATCTAGCTCAGTGGTTCTCAGCCCTCCTAATGCTGCAACCCTTTAATACAGGTTCCTCACGATGTGGTGACCCTCAACCATAAAATTACTTTATTGCTACCTCATACCTATAATTTTGCTACTGTTATGAATTATAATGTAAATATCTGGTAAACAACCCTCCAAAGGAGTCAACAATCCACAGGTTGAGAACCACTTTTCGAGAAAGATTAAAAGATGCCACCAGGATATAGTTGTGCACATCTTTAATCCCAGAACTCAGAAGACAAAGGCAAAAGAGTCTTTATGAATTTTAGGTAGTCTAGTTTACATAGTGAGTTCCAGGCTGTCTCAAAAGAAGATAAAATAAAAACATAGAAAGATGTTACTCACACTTGATTTTGGCTGAGCCAGTAGTGATAGCTGTGGAACGGGCAAAGAGCTTGACGGGTATTGTAGTTTTGACACGGCGAACCAAAGGGACTGTAACACGGGGTCGCTTCACTGGAACTGCCCTGGGCACAGGCACTGGAGAAAGGCGGCCTCGATAATCAAACAGCCTGTGAAGGTAAACAGACCAGAGGCTGCAGCATGGCCTGTGACCACCAGTAGGCACTACCACACAAGCTCTGTCTGTGTAGCCTGGGAGGGGCCAGGGACCCTGCTATGAAAAGGGCTTCCTGGAGCCGGAAGGCTGATGAAACCCTTACTATTCCACCTTACCCCAAGCCAGGCCAAGAGAAGCAGTGTAGGAACAAACAGCCCAGTTCTTGAGGCCACTAGCATTGAGCCTGCCTTCTACTCATAACTGCCCCCTCAACCTTTAATCTCAAAGCAGCATGAATTCCACGTTTGAAAATAAGTGGTCAACCTTTGAACCTTGGTTTTCCCAACTAATTAATGAGGATGGCTATCCGAATTCACTGTCTACCGAGTGTACAGTAAGGGTAGAACATGAGAACCTGGTTAAAAACACCTGAGAATGTACGACAAGTGAAATCCAGGATACCTGGGAATTGATTACTCAACAGAGAAAGAAACCCATGGCTCCAGACCCTAAGGCCTTTTTTTCCTGTGGACCACTTCAACACCTTTTTTCTTTAGAGATACAGGCCAAGAACTCAACAGCATTTCAAGGGTGGGTCATCTACATTAGATCCAAAGCTCCCAGACTGTATGCTGTCACAATAATGTCAATACTTGGCCTTAGGGCTACTTTCTCTGAATACAAGACAGAAACTTTGACAGCAAAGCAGGGAGCTCTTCCCCACACATCTGCTAGCACCACGACTGCTATCACCACGGTTCTGAAGGGAACCACAGCCCTGGTCAGGGAGGTATACTCTGGAACTATTTTCAGTAGGAAACTCCAAAAAAAAAAAAAAAAAGTCCCATTTTTTGGTACTCTTTTCAAAGAGTCCTGCAAGTAGTGGCAGACGGTGATCAGAGTTTCTGGGAGTGAATGCAATACCTGGTCCTGCATTTGACCTGACTGACAAGAGGAGGTGATGACTCTGGCTGGCCTTGGTCAGAAATCACACAATCATAGAATCCCAGAGATATAGGAGTCCCGAGAAATCACTTGGTGTAAGCCTATCTTACTGACTAGTATGGGCATTAGCCAAAAGTCAGATAATCCATTCACTGGCAGAGTTCAGAGGAGCATACGAGTGTCCTGACTTCTAGGTTCTGGCACTTTCCCCTGTATCACATTATTTAATGAAAACATTCCCAGAAAATGGTACAGAAAAATTCTTTTCCCTAGGCTGTCTGAGGGAGAAAGAAGGAAGAAGAGATTTTGACGCAATCTTTACTACAACGTCTAGTCAAGACATGGCCAGGAGCTGGTATTGTGGTTAGTCTTGTAATCTCTGCACTCAACAGGCAGATGCAGGAGGATAATGAGTTTGAAAACTATTCTCAACAAACAAACATGGCTGGGGCTAAATTGAGCCCATAGCTTCAAGGTTGGAGTCAGGTAGGACTGGGGCTAGAAGACAGATGGCAACCTATCAGGGACAAATTCAGTTCTCCAATGATGACCTCTTAGTAATAAGGATCAGACTAAACTATCTGTAGGCTTTCTTTTTGGCTGGCTGATCACTTACAGAGGCACAGACTAAACAAAGTTAAGGGCTCAAGAACTACTTGTAAAGGCACCGTGCTTGGTTTTATATCCCAATGGCCCTTGCATGTTCATCTCTTAGCTGTATACTCCCCTACTCTGCAGGACTAGAAGGAGGCAAGGCAGTCAATGTGTAAGAGTTTGGTGCAGTGGTAAGAGCTCTGGTCTGAGCACTTACTGAATGAGACCCTAGTCCTAGCTCTGTCACTGATTTGTGAAGCAAACTTGAAGCAAAGACTCATTCACACTTCTATGCTTCAGTTCCCAACTGGAGACTTTGTAATCTATACCAGCAAACTCTCAAGACCCTTCCAGTTTGGCTGTTTAATACCTGGACATGCCCCTTTCCTGCTCACCTGGTACAGAAGTAGTCTTGGTAGTATTCATAGTCAAAGCTGTAGCCACTAGGAAAACAAAGGGAGATGGCCACTCAGCCCACTTCTCCACAGGTCCTCATCTCCAAATGTCTGCCTAAATCCTAAGCTCAGCATTCTGTCACAGTCAGCATTTACTCCCTCTGTGAAAAGGGGACCACCCGTGCATACAAAAAACAGACATAGAGCCCCACCTGTATATGGCAGTTGCAGCTCTCTTTAGCCCCTTGGGTCTATTAGGCTTGGGCTCTCCAGCCATGTTGATGTCTGTGTGAGGGAAGAAACAGAGTTGGAATGCTGCTGTGACTGTGGTGTGTCCACATACCACCGTCGTGCCTCCATGTATTTACACAGTGCACACATGGAACCAAAGATGTTCACATATTTAATATTCAAACATAAGAATACCCAGACATCACATGGATATGCTTGATTGCATATTCATATACATTCTGATACATACATATAAGTCTTCACATACCATATATGCCATATAAATACAAATTTTCAATTAGGGTCATAAAAATTAGGTATATGTGAACATACACACACATTCAAATATACATATCCAGGTAAGAAAGCCATGTACAAAGATGACATCTACACTCAAATACAGTCAAACTGCCTATAGGCAAAGAAGCAATGCAGATTCGTGGGCATTACACTAAACATCTCTATGTCTAGCACAGTGCTTACTTAGCCTGTAAGATCAAGAAACATTCAGTTAAAAAAAAATGTAAGCACATTTGCTTCTACACTCACAAATATTCCCACACCTATCACGTATGTAAAAGTATGTGCTCACATGTTCTCTATCCATTCAGTCCTTTCACACACATCATACTCACTAGTACATACATATAGAGATCTCTCCTAAAACACATACAAAGAAGTATGTGAGCACGTGTAAGCACATGCACACACAGACACACACAAACACAAAACACTGTAAGGTAGATCCCAACACAGTTATTTCACATGTATGTAATCAACAATGCCAAGAGCAGGCATCTTCCCGTTAGTCCTGTATTCATAGCTCCTCATAGCTTTTAGAAAGGGTTCTAATCCACATCTTCTGCAGACTGGGGTAACATGCCATCCTAATTCATTCTGTTCCCTTCCTATGGAGAATCTAGATTTTACCTGGGACCATAAAGCTTGTTATTAAGAGACTACGAGACAAGATCAGCAAGTGCATTGCTCAACCCATATGTGAGAAGCTTCTTGCAATACTGAACAAGGTGAGACTTTGAAGCACTCAGTTCTAAATGGGATGTCTTCATCAAACCACTCCCCTCAAGGCACAGGGATTTACTCAGAAGGTGAAAAAGATTCTAAGAGTCAGAGGTGATAGATGACTCCAAAGAAAGTGTCTTCTAGACCCAACAGGACTAACTGCACACACGAACTCAGAGACTGTAGCAGCACACACAGGACCTACACAGGTTCAAGCCCAACTGGGCTGCAGCACTAAAGGGGTTAAGTGGGAAAAGGTTCCTTAACCCAACCAAGAAGCTAGGCGTAACTGCTATTTCCTGGCAAAAGGAAAAATCCGTTTTCTCCAATGCAGTTGTCAGTGATCTATCAACCATATGCCAGGGCAGGCCCTGTGTCCAGGAGCAATTGGCCAACACAAAACTAAATCAATGTTTGTTTGTCTGTTTGTGTGTTTGCTTGTTTGTTTTGGATGAGGGAGCTTTTGGTTTTTTTTTTGTTGTTGTTGATTAATTGTTTGGCATTTGTCTATTTGATTTTCTTGTTTTTATTCATTTCTTTCTTTTTTAAGAGAAAGAGGAAAGAAAAAAAAGTTGATAGATAAGCAGATCTGGGACAAGTTGGGGGAGAAAAAAAATACTCAAAAGATACTGTATGAAAAAAATTTTTAAGTTAAAAAAAAGAGAGAGAGAGGCTAAGAAGGCCAGTGGGAAGCCTGGTGTGTCTGGTCAGCCTGGTGACCAGATCCTTGAACCCACATAAAGTGGGAAGAGAGAACCAACTCCATAAAGTCACCCTCTGACCTCCACACAGGGTCACAGTTCACACACACACACACACACACACTTACGTGTGTAAGCACACTTTTTCTTTTGAGACAGGGTCCCCTGTGAAGCCTTGTCTCTCCTTAAACTCAGAGAGATATCCACTTGCCCTCAACTGCTGAGATTAAAGGCATGTGCTATCGTGTCCAGAAATAGATTTTTTTTTTTTAAAAAAAGAGGCACTGAAAAAGCAAGGACAGTAGAAAAGGGGCTTCTATAACAATCCTCTATTTAGCACCCACTTAAGGATTACTTAATTTGGATTTCAAATATAATTTCTATCTGTTGGAATTTTAAAATCTTTCGGATAGCAGCTACTCAGAGGACAGAACAAGGTTTAACTTACCCAGGGTCTGTCCAGCCAGCACCCGCCCATTCTCTCCCAGCACAGCTGCCCGGGCATGGCGCTCATTGGCATACTGGACAAAAGCATAGCCTTTGTGCACAGAACAGCCAGCCACACGGCCATATTTGGAAAAGATGGTCTCCACATCTGACTTCTTTACCACAGCTGTGTTTAGGTTTCCAATGAAGACCCGAGAGTTGATGGACTTAGGGTCATTCTTGTTGGTTACATTGCTGGTCTGAATCTTCAAGGACATGGTGTCCACCTGAAAAGAGAATGTCAATGTGAAACTGGGTTCCCAGGCTAGGCTCAGGGATGTTCATGGCCCGTATCCTTGGTGACCGGGACTGCTCCTTGCCTTTCAACACATTCTCATCCCTATGGTACCCACCCCTCCCTGTTCACATATCCTGTTTTCTTGTTACATTACCAAGAGTTGCCACCTAATGGCTGCTAATCTTATCCTAGGTGCTTTACGATGCTCCTTCATTTGGTACTCACATGACACTGTACATGGGAAGGTCACAACGCTAATCAACCAATAAGGCTGGGACTCACCAGTCTGCTTGACACCTATTCATTTTAACCACATACTTTAAAAATATTTATCATAAATGTTACCCCATTGTAAAGCTAAAGTTAATAATTTTCTACAGCTTTTCTTTTTGTTCCTTCAATACAGAACCATAGCAAGGAGGATACACGACCATTTCAAGAGATGCTTGCTAGGGGACAGTCCCCTGTTGTGAAAACTGTTCTGTCTGATCTAAATGTACCTCATCTTTACTAACAACCTAGCCAGTAAAGTCTTCACTGTGCTAGCCATTCTGCAAAAGGTGTGCTTACCAGGTACTCACTGTAGGCTAAGGGTAGCATATAATACTGAATGAGCCCAAGAACTCAGGGGTGAATGTAGTTTGCTTTACCAGAAACTAAGACTCTAATTTAAAAAAAAAAAAAAAAAAAATCTGGTAAGATTATTAACACTCATAAGAGGCACTTGGACGTTTCTGTTGAATTAATCTCTCTGCTTCCTAGAAGTAAAGCCAATGTAAACAGTTAAGAGAACATGTTTACCTCAGGATGGTCTTTAATAATTTATTGGTTTTCCACTTTATACTGATTCAAAATCTGTTAAGTTTAGAGATGAGTTACCAACTTACTCTTGTGTGGGTGTATAGATGTATACGTGTAGGTCAGCAGACAAACTTAGGTATCATTCCTTGGTCCACCTGTCTGTTGTTTTGTCTTGTGAGACTGTTTTTCACTGTTCTAACTTCACTAAATAGGCCAACCTGACTGGCCAGCAGGCCTAACTCTGCCTCCTCCAGTACTGGGATTATATTGCATGTCTCAATACCTGACTTTTTAAAATGTAGGCCTTTTGGTCACAATGAAGCTTGCCTTTAATCCCAGCACTCAGGAGGAGAGGCAGGTTAATTCAAGGCCAACCTGGTCTACATAGTGAATTTCAGGCCAGCCTGGAAAACCCTGTCTTTAAAAATAAAACAAAAACTGAGACTCGAGGCCCTCACTGAGCCTGCAAGTATTCTTCCTTCTCTACACTCTGGCAATAAATCTCTTTAACTCACAAGGCCCCTCCACAGAAAGAGTGGTTATACCCTGGCATAGCGCCAGGAGAAAGGAAGAAAGATGTTAATTCGAGTGGGAGAAGTTTGCAGTCTGGACTTGGCATTTGTACTCACTGGCCGTGTTCTGCCCACTGATGCAGGTTTGTACAATTCCAGTACCATCTCCTAGGGTAGTTTCAGAAGGGACTAAGTAGCCTCCAGGCAATATCTATATCTACATCTCTCTATATATGTGCCTTCGGCAGCCTGCCTGTTATTATACCTAATTGGGGGGAGGGGGTTGTTTTCAGAGAATTAGGTAAGAATGCAAGCTGAAGAAACCTGTCATCTTTCCAATGTCTTCTCTGTAGACAACCTGCCTTGAAGTTGGCTGGTTCTCACCAGCTGGTGGCACTGTTTACAAATAAATCACAGGCTAAACCATGGTATCTGATAAGGAAAAGAAACTGCTCCCAGATCTGAGTCTGTGATAAACTCAATGGATTGACCGGAGTCTGAGGTGTATTATCAAAGCAAGGGGCTCAGAGCTTATTATCTTGCTGCTACTAATGAAGAACTGGTCTGAGCTTTAGAACTAACTTGGAAGAGACAGGCTCTTGTTACTAAGTTTACTTTTATCCCTCAATCACCACCATTTATAAAGCAGTGAAGGACACAGAGATTACCCATGAACACACCCAACACACTCTGCACAAGCAATAGGAAATGCTTAGTGATCCTCATTTTTCAGTTACAACAACCCTCCTATTTGGATGTTGAATCATTCAAAGGTTCCTTGCCCCTCCAACAAATATAAAGGAACTTTATAGGGACCTGTGCGACACTAGATCAAAACTATCAAGTTTTAGCCAAAGATGCCACTTTATTTGGTAGGAGGGAGCCAACCAGGCCCAGGGTATAGACTGAGAAAGGGAAGAGCTGACACTTGAGATACAATGGCAGTGGCTCTGCCATTTATCTGATAGGGGCAGGCTAGTTAAGGATCCCCTCAGACTGTCAGGAACCTCTAACACACTGAGAAGGAAGCATTCACTGGTTTGCTGGAGAACAGTCCTTCAGGTTTGACCCTGCCAACCTTCTCTCTCCTCTGAGACAATAAATATAAAAGAATTTGCAAACTGTGGGGGCTTTTACAAAATTAATATTAGTCTAACTGTATGTGTTCATCTACTCTAACACCACCACTAATGGGACCATTCTAGAGTTGTCATCAGACTAGAATACATTCTTAGGATACAAGAGTCAACCTTGTCACCCTGTTCTCATCTCTAGAGACGACACAGGCAGTATATGCATGTGGCTGCTATGTACAACATGCTCTGGTATCCAAACTCCAAACTCCCGATCTATATCCTCCCAGTTGATTTTTAAGTCTTGTGTGATGCTGTGGCATGCAGGCTGTATGCTACTCTGTAGACTCCCTATGCCCCAGAGGACTCATGTCTAGAGAGTTGTAGGTCACTTGAATGACACTACAGAGGTGTATGCCATACTACCTAGCTTCCAGGCCTACTTTTCTAGTCTGGTCCAAATGTCCACCTTCACAAAGCAACCATCCCCAACTTAAAAACCACCCCTATTTTATGTGTCCCCCCCCCTTTACCTCCTTCCCTCTTTTTTGTGGTCCCCCCCACACAGGGTTTCTCTGTGTAGCCCTGGCTGTCCTGGAACTCACTCTGTAGATCAGGCTGGCCTCAAACTCAGAAATCTGCCTGCCTCTGCCTCCCAAGTGCTGGGATTAAAGGCGTGTACCACCACTGCCCGGCTCCTTTTCGATTTTTAAAAAGACAGTATCATGCCTTCAACTTGTAGCCCAGGATGACCTTAAATTCCTGACCCTCCTCATCGTAAATGCTGGGACTACCACATCTAGCCTCATTCTGGGAATTCTAAAAATATCAATATATTTTTCAGCGAACAACTACCTAACTTAATAGTCAGGGTGACCTGACATTCTACAGTCTAGACTAATCTGCTGGAAACCTGACTCTGACTCTGCCCTGCCTCCCTCATCAGGCTTCCCATCCTGCCTCAGATTAAGTCTAGCATTTAAACCTGTCCGAGACCGGGCCTGTCCCTTGGGAATGCTCAGCTGCAAGGAGGAGTTCTACTCTTGGTCCTGTTGCACCAATGCTGCTCAGTCAGTCTGAGCCAGTCCTGGTGGGTTACTTCTGGTTTTATTCTCCTTTTGACATTAGATAACCCTAGGACAGCAAGTAATAAGTAACTGTCAGTGATATGGGACTATCTCTGGAGAAAGCCAAGCAATTAGATGGATCAGTATCTAGGGACGTCTTAGTCCAGAGATCCTGTTACCAGGCAGCCATGGATGACAGAACATCTATTAATCTCATTAAACTCATCAGGCCCCCATGCATTAACACTTCCCAAATGATCATTACTGACCAGACAGGCCTAATTTCCCAAGTAGTACTGACAATTTCCACTCTCAAGAGAAACTCCAGCTCTCAGTTTTCCAAACACACAAGTGTAAGCTGAACTGGCTGCAGACCCGTAAGGCTCTACTTTGGTTTGTCTGTTCATGTGACCCAAAACAAATCATATCATTTCTACAAACAGTAACATCCTTATTCTGGTAACAGAAAAAAGCATCTCTCCAATTATCTTTTTTGACCTGTGTTATGATCAAACAGGCTAATCGATGTGAAAGTGCTCTGTTATATCTGTAACAAAGTATTCAAAAGATATAGGATTTTACCTATTTCTATTACTGCCCAATTTCTATGCCTCACATTCTACAACCATTTTTGAATGTTTCCCATGCTGACCTTGCTGAGAAAAAAATAGAGTGTTCTCTTTGTTTGTCAAGAAGCCCTCTCTCACCAGGCATGGTGGCACATGCCTTTAATCCCAGCAGCAGGTATATCCTGCTATCTGAGGCCAGCGTAGTTTACACAGTGCGTACCAGGCCAGCCAGGGCTACACAGTGAGACTCTGTTTCAAAAACTAAAAATTAAAAAAGCCTTCTTTCTGAGAACCTAGTATTTTTTATTGTTAGTTTTGTTTTTCCTCAAAACAAAGACAAAATAAAATGAAATAGCAAAAACAACATAAACTTTGGAGCAAGTAAGACTGAGTTCCAAAACCTGTCAATCTGTAAGCTTGTCCACGTCCCTCACACTCAGTAGGCTTCAAAATCCTCAACGGCAAAGCTATTCTTCTACGGCCAGAGATAGTACTCAGCAAGCAGTGAGATGGCTCAGCTGGTAAAGGCACATGCCACCAAGGCTGAAGACCTGAGTTTGTTAGATCTGTAGGACATTTACAGGAGAGGAAGAGAACCATTTCTTACTTGCTGTTCTCTGACCTCCACATATGCACCCACAGACTGACTACATACATACATAAATGGAATTTTTAAAGAAATTTAAGTCAGGGGCCTGGAGAGATAGCTCAGTGGTTAAGAACACTGGTTGCTCTTCCGGAGGACCAGGATTCAATTCCCAGCACCCACATGGAAACTCACATCTGTCTATAACTAGTTCCAGGGCTTCTAATACCCTTCCACAGACATACATGCAGGTAAAATCACCAATGAACATAAAATAAAAATTACATATTTTTTTAAAGTTTAAGTAAAAAAAAAAATTAAGTCTCCCATGGTGATACACATGTGTTTTCAGCATTCGAGGGGAAGAAGCAAGCAGAACTCTGTGAGTTAAGGTAAACCTAGTGTGATGGCTATTCTTGGTTGTCAACCTGACTATATCTAGAATTAAAGCCCAAGTAGCTGGGCACTCCTGAAGGATTCTTCTCCTCTCTTCTTTCTTTCTTTTTTTATTTTTTTTATTTTTATTTTTTGTAGGGTGTGGGACAGTGGTTTAAGACAGGGTATCTCTGTGTAGCCCTGGCTATCCTGGACTTGCATTGTAGACCACGCTGGGCTCGAACTCAAGAGATCTGTCTGCCTCTACCTCCCAAGTGCTGAGATTAAAGACATGAAATACCACCGGGCAGTGGTGGCGCACGCCTTTAATCCTAGCACTCGTGAGGCAAAGGCAGGAGGATTTCTGAGTTCGAGGCCAGCCTGGTCTACAGAGTGAGTTCCAGGACAGCCAGGGCAACACAGAGAAACCCCGTCTCGAAAAACCAAAAAAAAAAAAAACCAAACAAACAAACAAAAAGACATGAAATACCACACCTGGCCTGGGGATTTTTCTTAATTAAATCATCTTAAGTGGGAAGGACCCACTTCTAATCTGGATGTTTGAGGTAGGAAAATATACCTTTAATCCCCATTTTTTGAGGTGAGAAAATCCACCTTTAATCTGATCGCACCTTCTGCTGGTAATCTACATAAAGGACAAAGAAGAAAGCTCACTCTCTCTTTGACTGCTTGCTCTCACTTCTGCCAGCAAGTCCATTCCTTCACTGGCATTAAATCCTACCTCTTTGGGATTCCAGTGTATACTGAGGACCAGCTGAGACATCCAGCCTCATAGACTGAACAACTACTGGATTCTTGGGACCTTCTGTTCAAGACAGCCATTATTGTATTACCTGGACAACAGCCTGTAAGCCATTCTAATAAATACCCTTTCTATAATATACAGAGAGATTCATCCTGTAAGTTCTATTCCTCTAGAGAACCCAAATATACTTAGTCTATACAGTGAGTTCCAGAACAGTCGGGTCTACATTGAGAGATCCTGCCTCAAAATACTACCTAAATAAATAATAAAAGAAATCAAAAGGAAATAAAAATTAAGTAGTATCCAGTCTAATGTCAGGTGCTGGTAGGTAGTAATAAGAAACAGAATGTTGTCAGGTGATGGTGGCACATGCCTTTAATCCCAGCACTCAGAAAGCAGAGGCAGGCAGATCTCTTGAGTTCCAGCCCAGCCTAGTCTACAGAGCAAGTTCCACAACAGTCAAGCTATACAGAGAAACCCTGTTTCAAACAACAACAACAACAAGAGAGAAGGAAAAGGACTGAAGAAGGGGGTGGGAGGAATGTTATGGTTTGGATATAACGGCCCCAAAAGTTCATGTGTTGAATGAAGTCTTACTCTCCAAAGAGAAGCACTCTTTAATGACTGGACCGAGAGGATGCTAGTCAGGCTATCAGGATTAACCCCCTGATGAGCTCATATGGGGGGGGGGGGTGCGCCCGCGGGGGGCGGCACAGCAGTACCTGGCTGGACGGTTTAAGTCACTGAAAGCATGTCTTTGAGGCATGTATCTCTTGTTCTTTTCTGTGTCCCTGCTTTTGGCTACCTTAAGATGAACAGTTTTGTTTTACCATGCCCCCTCTACCATGACATCCTGCTTTACCACAGACCCAGAAACAAAGAACTAAACAATGGTTAAAACCTATGAAGCTGTGCACCAAACCAAATTCTCACTTCCTTAACTGAATGAACAGCAAGTCTACACTAATGCTGTTATTCTATCTTAGTGTCTAGTATCCACAAACTTCAACAGTGCTTCATTTCCGTGCCTATCAGACCATTAGTGCAAAAGGGATTCCAGGCTTTGCCTTGGCCACCCGCACTCACTTGTGCCATAAGGCCCTAGTTCTACACTATTTCAATCTTGTTACCATGTAGGGCCTCAAGGGACACCAGAAGGCAGGACTAGGTCTCAGTCCTATCTCTCCACGGCATGGCCACAGTGTATATACCCCAATTCTCCTGTATTCGACTTTTGACTATGGCTTTAAATGGAAGCTTAGATCTATAAGAATTGTTCCTTAACAATTAACGGAGAAATGCAACAAACAGTGGGTAGGTGACTATTTTAATAATCTCCAAAACTTACTTAAGATAATAAAAGAAATCACCTACAAACATATGTATCCATCTAATCATGACTAAATATCCAAATTCTAAGCTAATCATAGACCAAGTATTAGCAAATGAACTGTGTGTTTATTCATCTAGTAAGCAGTCTGGTGACTAGACTCAGTCAAATGAGGGACACCCACATGCTTAGAAAGCAGATGTGCCCTGGTTCAAGTCCACTGCCCCAGAAGTAGCCTAAGCAGAACAGTGTGGATAATCAGAAAGGGAAGGTTCATGGGAGAAAGATCTACCAAAAAGAAGACTGTCTAAGATGAATTACCACTGGGTGGTAGCAAGAAAGTAGAAAAATATGGAGAATTATGTCTTTCAAACTTATTCTTTCTCACCTGCTTCTGTAAATATACACAGACTTAAAAGAAGCTTCCCTAGTCAATCTGTGCTGGATAGTTTGAGAACCTTGGCTAGCTATCCTTTATTCTATCATTTGCTATTTACTCTTTTATTTCGGATTGCTATATACTTAACTCACTTGTTCAAAACCCAAGGTATGACTATCATAAATCATTCTCTGGAACACATAAAATATTAGATTTTAGGCCACAAAAGCCTCTCACTATGAGGCAGACGATGGTGTTCAATGTAACCAAAGATATGTTAGTGCTACTCAAGTCAGAGCTGGCACAAATATGAGTGAGACCAGAGCTGGTTCTTTCAACCTTGGCCAAGAATGGCCTCAATGCTGAACATAGAACTGGTCAGTTTCTGATCCTTTAGGCAAATTCATGGTCTTTCTTAGAGCAAACTCACAAGCCCAAGAGCCAATCAGCACTTTGCTGTGAAACTGCGATATAGTCCTCCCCCACCTTTCATGCCTCCCAAAGCTGACTCCTCACAGTGATAATGTGGCAAGATTAGTCACTGCTTGCTGTTGCTTGATTATAGCTATTCTTTGCTGTAAATGAAGTTTAAAACTCATCAAAGGGTTTGTCAGCTATGACTTACGAGCCTTTCTCCTGCAGAGAGTCAGGCAGTGACAAATGCCCCTCTAGTTCTGCTATCCATTATAAGTTGGAAGGTCCCATGTTCCAATTACTGAAGACCCCACTACAGCTCATGGAAAACCTTGCTCTAGGCTATAGCCATTAGTCAGGCCTGGCAGGGCTACCCTAGGCCCAAGCCGCCTTGAGTAAGAGCAGACAAGAGTACTTTTCCTGACTTTTGAGCCAGTCCCTTCCACCCTTAAGCTTATATTAACCCTAGGGGTTTAGATACATTTCATAGAACCATGTTTGTTATTTCAAAGTAGTCAGGTTAGAGACTGCCTAAGACAAACAGACATTGAGGAAATAAAAAGATCATTCAGATAGATAGATAGATAGATAGATAGATAGATAGATAGATAGATAGATAGATAGATAGACAGACAGAGAGAGATAGATAGATAGACAGGGATAGAGATATATAGTTAGGTGAATGATATAAAATCCAGGGGAAAGCCAGAAGCTCAAGTATGTGGGATGCTCTGATAAACAGAGACGGAAAGGGCCTTTGGAGAGCCTCTATTATGATCGTGTCCACAGTATTTAACATCCAGTCTATGTTAACCCTTGTCATGCTACAAGGTAAGGAATGTAAAACGACAAAATGTGGCCCCTTTGTCATGGAAAGGAAATGAGAAAATTAAAGTCCTGATAAAGCTACTTGTTTACAGTCAAAACTAGGTTAGGTCAGTAACACAGTTAGAATTCTAGCTCTGGTGACACACAAAAAAAGTAGAGGGACAAAGGAGAGTTCCTGTGCACAGTCTACGCAGAAAATGGCATAGCTCTATCCAGATTCCTAATCGCTTATGCCCTATAACCTATTCTAAGTCTCAGAAAAAAAAGAGTGTGACAGCAAGACTTGCTTCAGCATGGTGGAGAGGATTAAGTGAAGTGCACACAAGGCATTAGCAGGCACATATATTAAGCAACTCTGAGATAGGTATTGATAATCTAATAAACAAGAGTGAAGATCTTTTCTACTTTGTCATACAAAGCAAGTAAGTCTGAATTTCTCAAAACTGTTCATGAAGAATGTTTTGTATTTTTTTAAATTCTAATAAGTACTGATACAAGGAAATGTCAAGCAACCAAAGTTTCAAAGTATTTACTCTTAATTTTCATACTTAAGAGTGAACTAGCGCACCGGGTAGTGGTGGCGCACGTCTTTATTCCCAGCACTTGGGAGGCAGAGGCAGGTGGATTTCTGAGTTCGAGGCCAGCCTGGTCTAGAGTGAGGTCCAGGACAGCCAGGGCTATACAGAGAAACCCTGTCTCGAAAAACCAAAAAAAAAAAAAAAAAAAAAAAAAAAGTGAACTAGCAATAACAGATAAGCTACAATTTAAAGAATGGCTCTAGGTCCTGTACTATCAAACTCTATGAAAATGAAGCAGGGAGAGGGGGAAAAAAAAAAAAAAGAAAGAAAAATTAATTTCATTTTTTTCAAGTCATTTAGCTTGAATTTTTTAGACTTTGGTGCTACAACTACTTTATAAAAACTGCCACCATCATCCTTTTCTATCTAAGAGTGAGGAGAATAGGCAGGCCAAGGATGTGTTCTTCTAGAGGTAATTTATCTTGGTTATCTACTCTGTAGGCCACGTATGAGGGAAGATAATTTAGGTTTAACAAGGACTAGAGCAGTGGCTCTGGTGCCATTCCAGAAGAATGGTGTTTATGGCTTGGGTCTCTGTAAACCAAAAGAATCAGGAAATCTGGCAGGATTGAAAAGCCATGTCCTAACTTTTTAATTTATGTATGTATGTATGTATGTATGCATGCACACATTCCTGTGTATGATGTGTGCTCACTCAAGTGTGCACATGTGGAGGGCAGAAGTCAAGTTAGGATGTCTTTATTGCTTTCCACCTTATTTGAGACTGAACCTGGAGCTCATATTTGCTAGACTGCCCTCCGGATCTGCTTCTCTCTGGAACCTGCCCAAGCACCAGGGTTGAAAACATGTAATGCCACCACCGCCTGGCTTTTAGGTGAACAAGATCCTGTGCTTGCATAATGTGTTGGTTTGAATAGGAATGGCCACATTAACTCATGTGTTTGGATACTTGGTTCACAGGAAGTGGCACTATTAGGAGGTATGGCTTTGCTGGAGCAGGTGTGACTTGCTGGAAGAAGTGTGTCACTGCGGGGGCAGGCTTTGAGGTCTGAGACAGCTCACTTCCTGCTGCCTATCAGGATGTAGAACTCTCAACTCCTACTCCAGCACCATGTCTACTTGCACACTGCCATGTTTCCTGCCATGACAATAATGAATTAAACCTCTGAAACTATAAGCCAGCCCCAATTAGTTATTTTCCTTTGTTAAGAGCTGAAATGGTCATGGTGTCTTTTCATAGCAATAAAACACAGCAATAAAAATAAATAAGTACTTTAATCACGGTTTGTTGTGTTCTGTCTTATATAATGGCTGTTTGTAAATCAGCTTCTCTTTTTATCTAGAAATTAAAAGTAAAAGGAATACCAAAGTCATTTCCCAAAGCTACTATACACCTAAGACTGTGGCTAGCCAAGAAGGTATATAAGAGCTACTTACTTGTATATCTTATACCTTCTCTATACATGGCTTCATTTTTCAGTGTACAAACTTCTTTCTACCCTAAGCACTTCTTTCCTCCTTTTTTTTTTTTTTTTTTTTTTGAGATAGAGTCTCTATGTAACTCTAGCTGTCCTAGAACTTGCTACCAAGTGGCACCAATAAACAAACAAACAAATAAAATGCTCTGAACATACCTAGTATTTTGTTTAGCACAACCATAACTAAGTGGCCACAAGGCATAGTACAAAGAAGGACACAGCTTGCTGTAAGCTGGCATTAAATACATGATTGGGCTGGAGATGGCGCGGCAGCTAAGAGCACTGGCACACTTCCAGAGGACCCAGGTTCAACGTGTTTCAAATAGTAGGCATTAAACAGAGCAAGTTCTTACTCCAATGACTAGTCCTATCATGAAATTATTACACTGTTTCTTGCTTAAAATGAAAACCAAGATTTTTAAAATGAATTTTAAATTTCTAAATGCCTACCTAGTCATTCGAGTAAGAACTTGCTCTATTTAATGCCTACTATTTGAAACTACCATACATACCCCAAAAAACCCCACATAAGTCTACACTTTTCTTATAGTATATTAATTACTATTATTAATGTGCTATTTCTTCCTTCCAGTGTTTTTTCTTGTATATTACATAGTTAGATCATTTGTTCAATTTAATTTGCTATTTCTTGAGGCATGCCTTCCATTTTTACCCAAGATTGGCACTCAACTCAATCTTCCTGCCTCACACTCATGAGTGCTAAGATTACAGACATACACAACCATGCACAGCATAAACTTTTTCCCCAGATAGCATTTTCAGACATGTACACATAACAGCATCTTTATTTATTCAATAAGCATCATTCTGTAGAACTACTGCTTTAATAACTAAATGGATTTATAATAGTCTAGGACTGGTGTCATTCAGCTTTTTCCAACTTCTCATTGTTATAAATAGTATCATCTGAGGAAAACTTACTCTATACACTGATATTTCCTTGGGATAGATTCCAGGAGAATTACTGGCTATATGTATGAACACTTTTACAGCCCTTGAGATATACTGCCTAATTGCTTTCCCAAATGGCTGTACCAATTTACAGTGCTATCTTGAATGACTGCCCCTTTCATGGTAAACAGGATCATATATTATTATACTGTGCTTGTGTATGAGGTGTGAATTAGTAGAGGAAAACAAATCCATGTGAAAATAAATAGTCTTCTGATTTTGTTTACTAGATTTTACTTCATAGACTTCTGAATGCTACAAGGAAATAATTATAGCTCCTTATGCAAAGGAACAACAAAAAGAATTCTTTGCTGATTTATCAAGAGAGCATTTATGGGGGCAGAAGAGATGGCTAGGGGGTTACGAGTACTTACTTTTTTGCAGAGAGTGTAGGTTTTTGATTCCCAACACCCACATCAACAGCTCACAACCACTAACTCTCCAGTTAATCTTATTAAGAGGGACAGAATGAAGTCAGTCCACATGCAACGGAAGTGGAAACAGCAAAAACGAAGTTACAGAAGCTTAACCTCCAGGCTTGAAAATAATAGGTACAAGGTCTGGGGTGTGTAGGATTCACGCTGCAGAAGATGACACCAAAGAAATTAGATGACAGTTCACCAGAACAACTTTGTACCAGCAAAGAGTATGAGAGCTAGTATTTATTCTTATGTGAAGAGCCACAACGCTCTGTAAGAAGGCACACATTAAGAGCTCTTGAGACTCAACCCCTGAGCAGAGTATCCCGTCTCATGCTGACTTCTCTTTCTCTCATGTTAGTCTTCTCTCAGCAAGCAGCACAGACCTTTCCTAGTATTTTCCCTACCACTTAACAGTGCTAGACATCACAGGGGCTCTAAGAATGCTCACAGACTCTTTGTAAGTTCCTCATACATTACTCAGTGAGCCCTTGCTGCACTGACACACATAGCCTTTCATCTTAGAAAGCGCTCAGTTCGTTGTCTGATCTCAGAAATCTCCTTCCTACTTCTTGTTCATTCTGAGGGGGGAAAAATGCTTGGGTACAAAAACTATAAAGTATGTGATAACTAAGAAGCACATCAGGTAGCCAGTCAGGAGGCCTAGGGAGACATAAATCCTTCAAGCCAAGGACTCTCTCCTTCAACCCCACCAGCACTGTAACATTAAACTAGAATTTACCAACTGAGTATTACAAGTCTCTTCTGAGGGGGTAATACGTTCCTTAAGGTATTACTGCTTTCTACATTAATAGCAGCAACTTAGAGATGGCAAGGGTGGTAATGGAGGTTATCGGAACAGTTAATATGAATGCCTTGCTGGCTGAAGTTCATCGGAGGAGACTTTATCAAAATGATGTCTCGTGTCACCTCTTCCTAGCCTGACTTTATTCCAACATAACAGCAATCACCATCTATTTTATCTCCATATCCGCACTGCCTTTCAGGATAGACACTGGCCCACAGTGCTACTCAGGGACTGAACTGAGCTAAACCATGCACAACCCCACTTCTCCCCTTTCTTCATCCCTGCTTTTTGAGAAATAAAGCAGCAAGAGAGACATTTTTGCAAAAGCCAAGCAAGTGACATCAGCCCTTGAGAAAGGCTGTTTTTTATATAAATAATTATTAATTATTGCAAGGTGTCAAACACAGTTCAAGAATGGAGTTGTAGGAAAGGAAATTCTGAGTGCTTGTGTGAGAACTCCAAGAAAACAAAATGAGTCTTGAGACCTCAGTTTCTTCAAAAACATGGAAATGCTCTTGAAATGTACTTTCCTACCCCTCCCAGGTGTGTGCTGTAGTGAGTTCACTTTAGAGTATTCATTACAGCTGGCTAATGCTGTTTGTTTACATGCCTCTATGAAAAATTAAGTTTTTGCCTTATGTGGTTTGTCTTTGTGATGACTGTATAATCCCTTGGGTTTCTCTTCTTAACCATTAAGAGTATAAACTGTCTGATGCTCTGAATAAAGCTGGTTGTTGCATGACACTGTAGTCTACCTGATACTCAGGCACTGCTCTCCCAGGTTCATGCAGCCAATTGGAGTGATAACACATGGTAAGTGCTCTGTTACATTATTTAACTTCTCAGCTTTACACTGGACCCAGCTCTTTACAACTCTTGAAGGCTAAGAACTATATATACTAAGGTCTGTCTCAATGGCTTGAACTTGTGAGCTGAAATGATCCTACAACCTCAGCCTCCTAATCATCTCAAACTACAGGTATGCCCTCCCCATCACACTCGCATTGGGGCCCTTTTAAAGCAAAGACCTGGGTTCACGCTGAGCTTTCCCAGGTATCAGTTTTATGGTGCATGACTTAGACCCTCTTGAGTCTTTTCTTATTTTTATTACGTGCTAATTTATTTAGAATAGGGGAGGGACACACATACCTATACAGAAGTCAAACGACAACTTGCAGAAGTTGGTTCTCTCCTTCCACTTTTAGATCTAAAGACCAAACTCAAGTCAGCCCAGTTATCTTATTTGTAAAATGGAAATATTATAAGATCTTCCTCATACATAGGTCACTGGGAAAATTTAGTGAAAGTTAAGCATTTGGGGAATGTTCTAAAAATGACATTACTACTGCTCCCATTTACTAAATGAGGCTAAGAGAGAGAGTGTGTGTGTGTATGGAAGGGAGGGAGGGAGGGAGGGAGGGAGGGAGGGAGGGAGGAAGGAAGGAAGGAAGGAAGGAAGGAAGGAAGGAAGGAAGGAAGGAAGGAAGGATGGATGAATGGAGCCAATTTCAGATGTGATGAAAGCTGAGGTCAAATGAATTTCCCAATTACAAATACTTTAATGTGACTGATAGCCCCCGATTAAAACTTTTCAGGGAAAAGTCTGTTTCCTATCATTCAGATCCTCGAGATTCTGACATCATTCTCAAACCTCAGGTATATATATCTGCTGCATGTCTGTATTTACACGTCTGCCTCCCAGTACTAAATCATATAATCTAAAAAAAAAAAACCAAAAACAAAGATACGATTACATCAATGACTGCAACCCTGGCCTCCAACACTATTACCCTAAAACCAGAAGGTGTTTGTTAAAATTAATGCAAACAAATAGGTGTAAGAATCCTACCAAAGGGCTAGAAAGATTGCTCAGTGGTTAAGACCACTGACTACTCTTCCAGAGGTCCTGAGTTCAATTCCCAGCAGCCACATGATGGCTTACAACCATCTTTAATGAGATCCAATGTTCTTTTCTAGTGTATCTGAAGGCAGCAACAGTGTACTCACATACATAAAATAAATAAATATATTTAAAAAAAAAAAAAAGGGATCTTACTGGGCATGGTGGTATGTACCTTTAATTCCAGCAATCAGGTATGTGTAGGAATCCTACCCAAGTCCTGCTCAGTAAGTGATTTGATTCTTCACAGTTCCTGATAGAAATTTCTTAATGTTAAATATATAGCTGCAGTTCCTGAGATTTGCACAAATCCTTCACCCCTCAGTAGGGAAGAAAGACAGACAAGGCAGTGATGAGAGAGAACAGAGCAAGAGGCTAAGTTCACTATATTACTGTGAACAAAGGTAAGGAAAGGCTGAGTATTCTGGCCAGACTTCTAGATCTGGGCTTTCTATGGTAAGGACAATGCACAAGCTCTTCACCAAGCAGGGAACAGCAGAAGCCAGAAAACACTATCTCCGTGAGCAATCAACACAAAGAGGGAGACCCAGTCCTCCCACTCCACACTGCCTGGTGATCTTCAATATGACCAACTGTACCTCATGGTGTCCCACCATGCTGAAACAAACACAAGGCAATGTATAAAAGACATGAAGTTCATTCCTGAGACTGTAATGGTTTTTCAATTGATAACTATTTCTTGAACCACATATCAAGCTCATACTAAGCAACTGTGAAGTAACAGTACACCTATAAATGACTTCTCAGTTTCCCACCTTAATATCCTGTAACAAGGAAAGTAGTAACTACAATGTCATAGGACTTTTTAAACTATTAGATCGGCTTTAGAGCCCTGCAATGGCTCTAAATGGTGGCACTACACGCCTTTAATCCCAGCACTCAGTAAGCAGAGGCAGGTGGATCTCTGTGAGTTCAAGGCCAGCCTGGTCTACACAGTGAGTTCCACAGAGAAACCCTGTCTCAAAAAACAAACCTAACTAACTAACTAACTAACTAACTAACTAACTAACTAACTAACTGACTGACTGACTAACTAACTAACAAGATAGGCTTTGGAGCTTTAGACTTGGCTTTGAAGCTGGAGTCTCCTCTCTGGAGAGTCCATATAAGGAGGCATTTTTTTACTAGCTCCAACCTAGAAGGCCTAGAAAATACAGGGACAGTCCCCACCAGCCGCCAACACAACTCCTTCTTCCAGGGGCTGGGTAAAAGTCCCCAAACACAGAAGGCCAGAGTAAAATATGTCTTTAATACAGTACTTCGTAGGCAGAGGCAGGTAAGTAGAACTCTGTGAGTTTGGGGCCAGCCTGGTCTACACACTGAGTTTCAGGACAGCCAGGGCTACACAGAGAAACCATTATGTGTTTGGTGGGGCCCCAAAGCACATTCCTACCCTATGAATTTCATGATGGTGACAAAGGAGCAGAAAATTGGCAGGTTCTCTTCAAATTAGTGTTATTATAATTACTGATACCAGAGTGGTCCTCATTGGGAGCTACATGGTGGAAGCCCAAGATCTCTAAGATGTCATCTTATAGGAAGAACTAAATGTGCCCAAGTCTTTTACTCCTCAGTAGAGCAGAGGGAGAGGCAGAGGGAGAGACAGTGATGAGAAAAAACCACCTTGTGGGTAGCTGCACCTTTGCAAACACTAAGCTAATAAACCTAACCAGGACTCTGGTCATTCAACTGTTTGGAAACATTTGGTGTTATTTACTCGTTTTCCTGCTCACTGGAACAAACACATCAAAACAAAAAGCTTCATGCTCTCTGATTAGTGACTGCAGAAATGTCTCTGATTTCAGGATCTGCTGGCTAGGAAAGGATGCAGCACAAATAACGCTGTGGTCCAGAAGGGAGCTGCCTGCCCCGACCCTGAGCTTTATATAAACAGTGGTTCTAATGGCTCTGTTGTAAACGTTTCTCACCTGATCTTAAGACTAAAGAAGCAAGGCATCATTGTTGCAGTAATTCTTCAATGTAGACTAGTGCCCCTTAACATACTAGTAACCATTCCTCACAAAAAGGGGAAAACAATATTTTACCTCATCTATTTCCTGTCAGTTTCTTCAACCATTCCCCTCCTAACTTCCCTTCCACCACCAGTCACTATATCCCAGTTACCAAATCCAGCAAGCACTTCATGCTAAACCATAGGCCACACCTGCCAAAAAATCAGGTGGACTGCCCACAGACCTCCTCTCTCTCAGTTCCCCAAGACTGAACTCCCAATCTCATCCCTAGGACTGCAATAGAACACCACAGACCTTCTCCTCCTACCTTCTCTCCCAGATCCCAACTCCAGCAAGCAACCCCTGCTAACCCACAAAGGCCACTCCTCCCAGGGCAACAAGCAGGCTGAAGGCAGACCCACGCCTCACCTAAGGCTCCTGTGAACCATCCCCGTCCCCAGCCTCATCCCTAGGAAACCTGCTGTGGTTTCCCTTTCCACTCTGACCTCACTCCCAACAGATCACAAAGACCTTTTTTTCCTCTAACCTTCTTTCCCTAATTCAGCCCAGTATCCCAGCCTCCAACACCAGCAGGCATTCCTTGTGAACACACCAACCCAACAGGGTAGGAAAACAGGCCATCACACTCTCCAAAAATCCAAAGAAACAAAAGCCAAGGAACAAAACACCCACCCAACACAGACAAATCCAGTTATCAGCACCTAGACCTCTAATCATCCCAACCCCAGATGTTAAGATAACAACATAAAAACACACTAACAACTGAGGCGGTATGTCTCCACTAGAGACAAGAAGCACAAGAAAAAGTCCTTAAAACAGCCTTCATGAATATGATAGGGTTCTTAAAAAGGAAATGAATAAATCCTTTAAAGAAATCCAGGCAAACACAAACAATGTAAGGAAATAAATACAACTGTTCAAGACAAGAAACTGGAAAGAGAATCAATAAAGAAAACCCAAACTGAGGAAATTCTGGAAGTGAAAAATGTAGAATTCAAACAGGAACTATAGATGCAAGCTTCACCAACAGAATACAAGAACAGAAGAGAGAATATGATAGAAGAGCTGAAGATGTGATAGAAGAAATGGTTAAATCAGTCAAAGTAAATGTCAAATTTTTAAAACTTGACAAAAAAAAAAAATCCAGAAAATTTGAGGCACTATAAAAAGACCAAAACTAAGAATAATAGGTGTAGAGGAAGGAGAAGAAACCCACCTCAAAGGTCTAGAAAATGTTTTCAACAAAATCATAGAAAGAGATGCCTATAAAAAGAAGCATAGAGAACATGAAATAGATTGAACCAAAAGAATGTCTCCTCAGCACATAATAATCAAAACACTAAATGTACACAAGATAGAATATTAAAGCTGCAAGAAAAAAAGGCCCAGTAACATAAAGACAGACCTATTAGAATTACACCTGACTTCTCAATGACTCTTAAGAGCCAGAAAGGCCTGAACAGAGATGTGCTACAGATTCTGAGACCACATTTGCCAGCCCAGACTACTTTACCTAGCAAAACTTTCCATCACCATAAATTGAGAAATAGGATATTCCATGATAAAGTCAAATTTAAATGGTATCTATCTACAAATCCAGCTCTACAGAAGGAAAACTCCAACCAAAGGTGGTTGGAGTTACACCGAAGAAAACAGAGGCAACAATCCCACACCAGCAAAATCAAAAGGGAAACACACACACACACACACACCACCACCACCACCACCACCACCACCACCACCACCACCACCACCACCACCACCAACAACAACAACAACAACAACAACAACAACAACAAAGTAGAACTCAACATTGGTCATTGATACCTCACAATTCCCCCAATAAAAAGACAAAGACTAGCAGAATGGATGTGAAAAACAGAATCTATCCTTCTGCTGTACCCCAAGAAACACACTTCAACATCAAGGATAGCCATTACCTCATGGTAATGGGTTAGAAAAAGATATTCCAAGCAAATGGACCTAAGAAGCAAGCTGCTGTAGCTATTTTAATAGCTAACAAAATAGACTTCAAGCCAAAGCTAATCAAAAGAGCTAGGGAAGGACACTGTACACTCAAAGGAAAAATCCACCAAGATGACATTTCCATTCTTAACATCTATGACTCAAACACAAGGGCACCCAAGTTTGTAAAAGTAATACTAGCACAGCTTAAATCACATACTGAACCTCACACACTTATAGTGGGAGACTTCGATATCCCATTCTTACCGATGGACAGGTCATCCAGACAAAAATAGTGGACCTAAAAGATGTTATAAAACAAACAAACCTAACATATTTATAGAACATTTCACCCAAACACACACACACACACACACACACACACACACACACACATCTTCTCTGCACCTCATAGAACTTTCACCAAAATTGGCCACATACTTGGGACACAAAGCAAGTCTCAACAGATATATGAAAATAGAAATAACTCCATACATTCTATCAGCCATAAATTAAAGCTAGATATCAACAACTGAAATAAGAGAAAGCTAACAAACTCATGGAAACTAAACAACTCCCTACTGAATGAAAAATGAGTTAAGACAAAAATAAAGAAATTAAAGACTTCCTAGAATGTGATGAAAATGAATGCACAACATACCCAAACTTATGGGACACAATAAAGTCAGTGCCAAGAGTAACTTCATAGCAGTAAGTGCCTACATAAAGAAACTGAAGTGATCTCATACTAGCAACTTAATGGCACATTTGAAAGTTCTAAAACAAAAAGAAGTAAGCACACCCAAGAGGAGTAGACGGCAAGAAATAATCAAACTGAAACCTGGAATCAACAAAATAAAACAGAATACAAAGACTCAATGAAACAAAGAGTTGGCTTTATGAGAAAAATCAACAAAGGGGAAGAGAGAAAATCCAAATGAACAAATTCAGAAACAAAACAGTGGAGATATCAACAGACACCAAGGAAATTCAGAGACTCATTAAATAAGGACATACTTTAAAAATTTGTACTAGGGCTGGAGAGATGGCTCTGCGTTTAAGAGCACTGACTGGTCTTCCAGAGGTCCTGAGTTCAATTCCCAGCAACCACACTGTGGCTCACAATCATCTGTAATGGGATTTGGTGCCCTCTTCTGGTGTGTCTGAAGACAGCTACAGTGCACCCATAAGTACAATAAACAAATCTTTAAAAAAAAAAAAAAAATCTGTACTATACCAAATTAGGAAATCTAAAAGAATAACCCTCTTGATAGGTATCACTTACCAAAGTTAAATAATTATTAGATAAACAATTTAAATAGGCTTATACCCCTAGTGAAATAGAAGTAGTCAATAACAATCTTTTTTAAAAAAAAAAAAAAAAAAGGGCCAAAAACCAGATAGTTTTAGGGCAGAATTCTACCAGACTTTAGAGGTAACACCAATGTTCTTCAAATTACTCCACAAAATAGAAACAGAAAGAACACTGCCTATTTGATTTTATGAGTCCACAGTTAACCCTGATACTGAAATCACATAAAACTCAACAAACCCCAAAGAGATTTACAAACCAATTTCTCTTATGAACAGTGATACAAAAATATTCAATAAATACTTGCAAACCAAATCTAAGAACATATAGAAAAGATCATCTACATCTACCATGATCAAGTAGACTTCATTTCAGAGATGCAGGGATGGTTCAATATATGAAAATCAGTAAATGTAATCTACCATATAAACAAACAGAAAGAAAACAACCACATTAGGTGCAGAAAAGCCTTGACAAAATCCAACATGCCTTTATAAGTCCTGAAGAGATTACTGACACAAGGGGCATAACTAAACATCATAAAGGCAGTTTACAGCAAACCCATAGCCAACAGCAACTTAAATGCAGAGAAACTCAAAGCAAGTCCAATAAAGTCAAGAAAAAGACAAGGTTGTCGGTTGTCCACTCTCTCCATAGCTATTCAATATAGTACTTCAAGTCTTAGCTAGAGCAGTAAGACGACGGAAGGAAGGAAGGAGATCAAGGGGACACAAACTGGAAAGGAAGAAGTCAAGGAACCATTATTTGCAGATGATATGATAGTATACTTAAGTGTCCCTAAAAACTGCACTAGAAAACTCCTACATCTGATAAACATTTCCAGCCAAGTGGCTGGCTACAAGTCTTCCTGTATACAATGACAAATCGACTGACAGATCAGGGAAATGCCACCTTTCACAATAGCTTCTAAAAACATCTAACCAAGCAAGTGAAAGACTTATATGATAAAAACTTCAAGCCTTTAGCAAAAGAAATTTAAGAAGTTATATGGAAAGATCTCCCATGCTCATAGACTGCTAGGATTCACACAGTAAAAACGGCCATCTTACCAAAACCCATCCACAGGTTTAATGCAATCACCATCATGATTCCAACACAATTCTTTTCAGATCTTGAAAGGACAATTCTCAACTTCATATAGAAACACAAAAAAACTCAGGATAGCTAAAACAATCCTGAACAATCAAAGAACTGCTGGGTTCCCCCATTCCCTGTTTTAAGCTGTACTACAGAACTATAGTAGTAAAAGACACATGGTATTGGGAAAAAAATAGACACAATGGAATCAAATTGAAGACCCAGACATAAATCTACATACATATGGACAGTTAATTTTTTTATAAAGAAGCCAGAAATACACACTGGAAAAAAAGGAAGTATCTTTAACAAAGAGTGTTGGTCAAACTGGACGTCTGCATGTAGAAGAATGCAAGTAAGTCCATATTTATCAACTTGCACAAAACTCAAGTCCAAGCGAATCAAAGACTTCAACATAAAAGCAGATATACTGAACCTGACAGATGAGAAAGTAGGGAAAAGCTTTGAAGGCACTGGCACAGAAGACAATTTTCTGAACAGAGCACTAATAGTGCAGGCATTAAGACCAATTAAACTGAAGACACTAAGACTTCATGAAACTGAAAAGCTTCTATAAGGCAAAGAACACTACCAATCAAGTGGCAGCCTACAAAATGGGAAAAGATGTTTACCAACTCCACATCCAATAGAGCACTAACATACAATATATATAAAGAACTCAAAAAACTAGAGAACAAAAAAATAAATAAATAAATAATAATAATAATAATAATAATAATAATAATAATAATACTATTTAAAAATGGGGTATAGATCTAAACAGAAAATTCTCAATAGGGGAATCTCAAATGGCTAAGAAACTAAAAAAATATTCAAATCCTTAGCAAATCAAAACTACTTAGAGATTCCATCTTACACCTGTCAGAACAGCTAAGATCAAAACAAGTGACACAGCTCATGCCAGCAAGGATAGGGAGCAAGGGAAACACTCCACCATTGTTAGTGGGACTGAAAACTTGTACAGTCACTTTGGAAATCAATATGGCAGTTTCTCAGAAAAATTGGGAATAGATCTACCTCAAGACCCGGCTATAATGACACTCCTGGGTCAAAAGACACTACAACATCTTACCACAAGGACACTCAGCTCAACCATGTTCACTGCAGCTTTAAGTCATAATAGCCACAAACTGACAACAACCTAGATGACCCTCAACAGAACAGATGAAGAAAATGTGGTATATCTCCATAATACAGTATTATTCAGCTGTTTTTTTTTTTAATGACATCATGAAATCTGCACTCAAATAAATGCAGGCTAGAAAAAAATTCACCGAGTGAGGTAACCCAGACCCAGAAAGACAAATATGGTATCTATATATTCACTTATAAGTGGATATTAGCCGTTAAGTAAACGATAACTGAGCTACAATCTGTAGACCCAGAGAGGTTAGGTAAAGAGTCTAGGGGCACACAACGATCTCCCTGGGAAGAGAAAACAGAATAGATTTTACAGGTAGAAAAGGTCTGGGGACACGAGAGGGAGAGACCAAGTGGAGTGGGGAGATGGAGTGAAGGGAGAGTGTGTGAGAGAGATGGCTGGAATTGGGGAGCACTTGGGGGTAGTGTGGAACCTAATACAGTAGGTTCTTCCTGGAATCAAAGGTGATCCTAATGAGGACTCCCAGCAATGAGAAATACAAAGTCTCATTGGCTATCTCTTATAGCCAGGTAAGGCTTCCAGTGGCTGAACTGGGTTGAATTCAATTGAGTTGTTGGCCAACAGGGGGAAATCCCCAAACAACTCAGACTGCTGTTAAGGAGAAAAGGAGGCAGAAAGATTTTAAGAGCCAGAGGGATGGAGAACACCAGGCCTCTAAATCAACTAAGCAAGCAACAAATGAGCTCAGAGAGACTGAAGCAGCAAGCATAGGCCTACATGGACCTACACCAAGTCCTCTGCATATATATTGTAGCTATGAACTTAGCATTTTTAAGGTAATGCTGACTGTGAGAACAAGTGGGTCTCTGACTCTTGGACCTGTTCTTGGGACTCTTTTTCTCCTGTTGGGTTGCTGTGTCTAACTTCGATATGAGAGTTTCTGCTTCACCTTACTATATTTTGTCATGTTTGGATATTATCTCTTAGAAGCCTGTTCTTTGCTAATGAGACAGAAAGGGAGTGGACCTGATACGGAAGAGTAGAGGGAGGGGAAACTATAATCAGAATATATTGTATAAGAAAATTGGGGTTTTTTTGTTGATTTTGGAAAAAAAGAATACAGCATGTTTAAAACACCAAAACAGAAGCAGGAGGATGACCATGAATTCAAGGCCAGCCTTCAATGAGACGATGTCTCTGAAACAAAAATAAAAGGAAACAAAAAACAAACTATAATGGGTTAACGAGATGGTTCAGCAGTACTAACTTTTCCAAAAGACCCTCTTGTGGCTTTTAGGGCACACACACATAGAGACACACACGTTGCTGCACAGGTGTACATGCAAAATTAAAAACAAGTCAGATAAATCTTTGGAGAAAGGAAAAAGAAAACACTGAGCTTAAAAACCATTATCGAGTTCCTAATACTCTACAGGGTGCCAGTGTAAGGCACCCATAAGCACATGCTTTCTTCATATGACACAGAAAGAAACAAGTGCAAAGGAGGCTCAGAGTCACACGGCTAGAGAGAAAGTGATGAACTCCATGTTTGAGTCTGTCACCATTTATCTCCCAAATCTTATTTCTATTTGGGCTCTACCATTAAGATCATTAAATGGGCCGGGCGGTGGTGGCGCGCACCTTTAATCCCAGCACTCGGGGGGGGGGGGGGGGGGGGGCCG
>CM052701.1:23143637-23192983 GCA_028551405.1 Uromys caudimaculatus
CTCTGGAGTTACCAGTAATTTAACGAGTTACAAAAATTAGTTAGATAAACTATTTAAAATACCAACCACAAACACACAGTAGAGGGAGAGGGATTGGCACAGGAAAGCAGTAAGGGGTAAGAACAGAATAAAGTGACGTGTGAATAAAGACGCTGTGATGAAACGTGTTCCTCATACTACACTGGAGAGTTAAAAACAAAAGAAGACGAGCAAGATGGCTCAGTGGTAAAAGTGTCTGAAATTCAATCTCCAAGATCTAAATGACAAAAAGAACCAACTCCCAAAAGTTCTCTGACACGTAAGCAACATTGAGTCTTTTCTATCATATACTATAAAACTTGGGTTTATGACAAGGAATTCAATTTTTTTTTTTTTTGTCTCTCCTACCTTGTAAGACTTCATGCAAATGTTTTAATCCCATTCCCCATAAAATCATTCAAAGGCTCTGATATATTCTTGGATTAAAGTGGTTAACTACCCCACCCCCTTTATTTCCTTTGTGCTTTTCTTTTAAAAGTAGCCAATCTTAAGAGCCTAGAAGGCTGAACTCTAGGCTATGGAACAAAGACACAGATCCTACAAGTGTTCGAATAAAAACCAAGTACACTTCCCATCACTGTGTGTTTGCTTCTCTGCTTCTGTGAAAAGTACACTCTTGTGACCAAGAGTAAAGTTCTGCCTTGGACAGACTCTTACTGGAGCAATGATCTCTTTTTTTTTTTTTTTTTTTTTTTTGGTTTTTCAAGACAGGGTTTCTCTGTGTAACCCTGGCTGTCCTGGAACTCACTCTGTAGACCAGGCTGGCCTCGAACTCAGAAATCCGCCTGTCTCTGCCTCCCGAGTGCTGGGATTAAAGGCGTGGTCTCTTTCTTTGAAAACTTATTTCTAATAGCATACATGCATCTATGCACATAAATTAATTTTAAAATTCTTAAGTGGGAAAGGACAAACTAGCAAAAGAAAACAATTATTTGATTTCTTTTTAACTGAATCATTGAAAATAATGATTCTGATTCACATGCTGACAGGTAGGGAGAACTCAGGGACAAACCCCAGCCAGCAGATCAGAGTGCAGCACCACGGGAAGGGCTAATTAGACAATCTGCTGTGCTATTCTAACATCATCTGGATCTTGTACCAGCCAGCCAAAATAAACCAAACAGGAGGGCTTTTGAAGCACTTTTTTCTAAAACAAGTACAGCTTATGTTATTGACACACACCACCGGGGAATTAAGAAGGCTGAAGATGAAGATGTGTGTGTGTGTGTGTGTGTGTGTGTGTGTGTGTGTGTGTGTATGTGTGTGTATACATATATATATATATATATATATATATATATATATATGAATGCAAATGGCCTTGGCTCTAAAGAAAACCCTGAAATGAGACAGAGGAGATCTGGAATTTGGTCTAAGCAACTGACTTTACTTCTTGATCCTTAGGTTTTTTTTTTTTTCTTTTCCTACATGTCTACTCTATTATCGGTATCCCCTCTTTCAGGTAACAGTATGGTTCTGAAAGACTATGCTAATACTGACAGGAACTGGAATTCTAGATGTGTCTTTCTATTCTATTCTACTGCATTATCTGTTTGTTATATGAAAGGGCTGGATCAGAAAAAACAAGGCATTTCTAGAGTGGGAGAAAAAAACCAAAATAACATGTAAAGTGAGTAAGTAAAAATAAACAAGACAGACACACAGACAGACAGACCAACCAAGATAACAAAAACTGGTTTCAAAAAGATTCTAAATATTCTAGGGCAAGACAAAGCCTTTTTTTTAAATGTATACCGGTATTTTGTCTGTGCACCACTTACGTGCCTAGTACCTGTGGAAACCAAAAAGGGTCTGAGACCTCTGAAAAGCAGCCAGTGTCATCTCTTCAGCCCCTAAAGCACAGCTCTTAAAAAACCTCATGAGACTGGAAAGATGATTACATGGTCAACAGCACTTGCTGCTTTTGCAGATTACCTGGTTTGGTCACATAGGCAGCTCACAGCCAACTATAGCTCCAGCTCCAGGGGAATGTCTTCTGGCCTCCAAGGATTCCCACTAGGCATACACACATAAATTAAAAAAAAAAAAAAAAAAAAAAAAGCAAAAGCCTTCTCACAAACAAAATCTTCGCAACCAAGAGCAAAAGCTGGAATACAAATACAACTCGAGAACAAGGGAGTGGGCCCTTGAGCTTTCTACCCGTTCCTCCTTTTCTAGTTGAGGAAACTGGAGTTTAGGAAGGAATTGCTTTCCTAACGTTAGATAGACTAAGTTCAGTCCCTGAGTCACCACTTTTTAAATCTAAGTATTTAAAACATGATTTGAGAATTTGTTTCAGTTACTAGCAGGTGGACACCACCTGATAGATACTAGTCTCTTCCCCTTTCCCTTCTTTCTCCCTCTGTTCCCCTTTTCCTTTCTCTACCTTTCAAGGAGGAAGAGTTTTTTTGGTTTAACACTGCCCCGGTGTCAAGGAACAGAGCAGTTTACATCGTGGCACACAGGAAGCAGAGAAAGGGGAATATGACCCCAGGAATATACAGTCCAAAGATGAACCAGTGACCCGCTTCCTCCAACTAACCTATTAGCACCCAGTAACCACAATAAGATCTAACTTTGCAGATGAGGAAAACCACAAGTCAGTGAAGTTAGTCACACAGTAGAGATAAATGTCAGGGCAAAGACTCAAATCTCAGTATAAATCTAGCTACTTTCTTTAAAGCCATATGGTTTCAGGTTTTGAAGAATATACTTAACAATGAGAAAGAAACACTAAGTAACTCCCAACAGTTAAGTCCTTAGAGTCTTTTGACTCTTGCCCTATGCACTTTGTAAGGTAGCCCTTGATAGGTTCAGCTAACTGTAGAGATGGAAGATATTGGTGCTAAAAGTAGAAGAATGGAAATTCAGATAAGACAAAAATGCTTGGGGGGGGGGGGTAGGGAGGGACAGACAGACAGACAGAGACAGAGACAGAGAGGCTTCCTCTCCCGGCTTATCCTCTGAAGAAGCCAGGACTGCAGTCCTGCACCAGCAGGCCCAGCTCTTACTTCTCTGCTTTTGTGTTAATGGGGTCTTTTATAATAGGTTTGCCCGCTGCCTTTACCTAAACCCCATTAGGTAAGTTCCTTATATTGTCTCTTGACAAATGATCTAAAAAAAACTATCACAGTACTGAGTCTTGAACTTAAGATGGTGTGGCCTTGTGCCTTCTAGCACTCATTCGTTATTTTCTTTGTAAGAATCAGTCTCCGGAAGTGTCCGGGCTGAGCCTGCATTTCTATAGCCAGAGCAGGTGCTAGGCTGCTGGCCGTCATGCTTCAGCCTCCACAGTAACCGGGACTGTAGACCTGTGCCACCAAGCCTCACTTCATCTCATATTCTGAGTACCACAGCTACCAACAGACTTTCCTTTCCTCAACTGTAGTTTCCAGTTCCCTAACTTAGATCCTGATTTCTGGGAAGTATTCTTAGGCTCAGAACTCCATCACCACCAATGTTCCTAGCAGTGTCTCTTAATTGATCTTATCTACAGGACCTCTCTTACTTAGCTATCTTCTTCTCTGCCCACTGTCTCAGTGAAAGAAAAAAAACATCTTTAGCTTTAATGAAACTAAGGGGGGGGGTCCCCCACACATATATACACAGTAATAATAATAATAAATACAATTTAAGAACAATCTAAGCCTTAAGATAATCAATGAAACAGTCATAATAAAACCTCTCAATTAACTGGGGGGAGGGGTTTACAAAGGAATTTTCTTAGCTTAGTAAGTCACCCACAAACAGATGTTAATGGGTTAAGACTGAGTACCACACCATAAAATAAATTAGAGAATTAGAACAAAGTAAAGCTCTTATCAGCTCTCTGCAACACCACACTACTAGAAAGAGGCTCTAGCTGGTGTACAAGCAGAGGGGTTTTTTAAGACAGTTTATAACATTCTTCTACCTATTTCATTCAAAACATTACCATGTACTCTTCTTTAAGACAACTTCTCCACAGTCTAATGTCCCCCTGCTTATTTCCTCTTTGGAGACTAAAGCCTGCCTTTGGTTTCTTCAAACACAACCAATATGCTCCTGTTTCAGGGCTTCTAACCTTGCTGAACTGAACTCTTGTGCCTAGAATGTTATTTCAAAACATACATAACTCAACACTTCAGCTTTGCACCAACCGTATTGTTTTAGACAGACCTTCTTTAATCGTAGTCCCCCTTATCCTACGTTATTTTTCTTCATATTTATTCATTTTTATGCTTTCTTCTTTTAGAATGTAAACCACAAGATCAAACTATTTTATTCACTGCTAAATCTCAAAACCTGAAACCATGCACGGTACAGAGAAAATACCAATAAATACTAGGTAAATGAATAGTAAGTGTCTTCAAAAAAATTCATATAGTAAAATGAATAAAAGGGAGAGCTATGTTCCAAAAAGCTGAAATGGACAAGAGTTTCAAAGCCCAAGCCCAAGTGTAACAGAAAAGGCTTGGGCCTCTGCAGCCAGATCCACTGTACTCTAAGCTTAGCTCTTCCAAGGAACACCTATATGCCCTCTCTAAAGCTGAAGAATTTATAAAACAAGAATATCAACACATACCTCTCAAATTGCTATGAAAATGAAATAAATTTATATAGATTTAAAATATGCCTAGTAATACAGTATATCCCATAACTAACTAAGTTTTCTGATAAACTAAAACCACAGAACTTACCTAATGTCTCTAAGTTCCACCCCATCTTAGTGAAGCACACAGATGTCTGTGGGGCTGTTAACCACCTTTATATCCAATGCCCTCCAGTCTATTACTTTAAACTTATTATCATTTCTCTTTCACCCTTTTTATTACTGTCAGCTTCCAGCTCTACCTCAAGCTGTTAATTAGTGTAGCATAGCTCCTCTTGATGCTTTTAATTTTATCTGCAGAAATTTAAAAGCAAGATTGCTAAACTTGTATTAACATGTTAAAAATAAGAATAAATTAGTACTATGCAAGGACTTTGCTTCCCTGTTTTTCAGATGAGCTCTGGGAAACTGTTAAATAAACTATTATACAAATGCTTATATATTACACATTTATTTACATGGAATCATTTACTTTTACACAAGGTTTCTCAGTGTATCCCTGGCTGACCTGGAACTCACTCTGTAGACCAGGCTGGCCTGGAACTCTAAGAGATCAGCCTGCCTCTGTCTCCTGAGTGCTAGGATCAAAGGCATGTGCTGCCGCCACCTGGCTGAACAATTCACATTTTTAAGTAAAGTGAAATGTTTTCACAGGACAATAAGTTCTAAGCTTGGCACACAAGCCATGGAAAGATCAGAATTTGTAGAACTTTAGATCACCAAGACAAAGGTGTTAGTAAAAAAAAAAACAAAACAAAACAAAAAAACCTGAAGATTCAGAGTAGGAAGAAAAACTAGAACTTGCCAACACTAAATTAAAAAGTACTATATGGGCATTATATTCCTCTGTGCCCTTTCAAGTAGACAGAGGTAAACTACAAAATAACCTAAATCAATGGCCAGGAGGGAAAAATACTGTCTAGTGGGAAAACTGAAATGACCAGTAAGGTATACAGCTTCAACACAAGTATCCTTTTCCACTAACATGGGGTGGGAGTAGGTGGCTCTTCTGAGACAACAGGAAACAAGCAATGTGCGTAGCTGGTTAGTGCTGAGGTGGGTTCTTGAAAAGATCTACACTACAGCAGAGGCCTCACAGCCTGGGCACCTGAGTGTATTTAAACCTAACTTTACGGAACACAGGATGCAAACTGCAGCTGCCAGCATTGCAGGGTTCTGTCATCTGTGCCCTGGAATCCATTTTCCCTATGATAAATATTGCTCTGGGTAGGTCCTGCAGAAGAAGGGGACAGAAAGATGGGAGATTTACAGCAGAGATTCCCTAAGGAAACGCCCCCCTTTTGACTGTGGGGAACAGGGTAAGAAGCAAGTCTTTTTGTCTCATTCGTGCTACTTACAGATTCACAAAACTTTCTCACTTAGATTTCCCATGTGATTCTCTACATTATCACTGATTGGTTGCACACACAAAAGATATATGGCAGGGGGTTGGGGATTTAGCTTGGTAGCAGAGTTCTTGCTAAGTAAGCACAACGCCCTGGGTTCAGTCCTCAGCACCAAACAAAAACAAAAACAACAACAAAAACATGTGGCCAGGGGAGCAGGGAGATACATTTTACTAACTGGACACAGGTTAAGAGATATTAAAAACTCAAGTCTACCAATGTCAACCCAGTTGTCTAGGTCCCTAACTCCTGTCAGTCCAACTTCTAAAATCCCTCCAGCTCTAGGTATTTTCTTCTTCCAGTCATAGTTAGATGGGTCACTTCCTGCATAAGTTGTTCCTATCTTATACTTTTTGATCCCCTCATTATAAATTTTACTGCTCACAACGGACCCCAATTCCTCTCCATACTACGAGGCTCCTCAAATAACTTGAATGAGGACTGTCTTCTTAAATTTATAAACAAACAAGCAGCAGAATTCCATGGAAACTAGTAAGCAGTTCATGGAAAAATCTGTCGCATAATAATGGTATTCACAATGACCTGATTCTAAGATCAGCTTTATAGGTTCCTAGACTATTTGCACTTCCTGAATCTCAATATCTTCATCTATAAAATGGAGTTGTTAGATAAGGTGAGACCTAGCACAATACATTCCCAATGTGGTGACATCTCTTCCTCTCTGAGCTGCCCACCGCCCCCTTCACACAGCTCTACTGGATCAGCCTCTCCTTACCACTACTCAATGTCACATTCTACAAGACAGAGAAGACTTAAGATTTCCTGACGCTAACATGGGGGTCATAGAAGAAGCTGGAGTCAAGAAGATCCCCGGTGGCTTTGTGAACACATCAACAGAATTCATGAGAGGATCCATATAGATTCTAGGTCCTGAGATACACCCTCTCACAGCCCTGCAAGAGCAAGAAGCCTTCTTTCTGGCAAATGCTCCCAAACATTCTTAATAGCAACTGCAAGAAAGTGACCTGAATCCTCCTTCTAGGCCAGCAGGCCACCTAGGCTCATATCCAACCTCTAGAACAATCCAACACCTAAAAATAATAGCCATTATAAGATATCAGTACAGAGGCTGAAAGGAATTTCTAAACTAATCATAGCCCAACATTGCCCAAACTGCCCAGATACCCTCACTCACCAATACCAAGAATGAATTTAGCCAACTATTTCGTCCTTTGGGTACAGGGTCAGCAGCAGCTGTCTCTAGAAATAGGGCTCACCTGTAACAGTAAAAAAAGAGTCTGTCAAGGGTCTTGCCCTCATACACTTTGAATCCTGGTTTGATACTACATATAGGATTTCCAGACCATGTTGAGTGTGAAGAAATTTTAAGCACAGTCATGAAATAAAAACGAGTAAGAGTAGAACCTACTTCAGATAAAATGGCCAGAGAAACCTTTCAAAGGATGCCATGAATGAAATCAGCATGGTAAGAAACCATGGACTTTTCTTTTTAAAAGAACAACAGTAATGACCCATTATATAAATCTTATTTGTTTTTTGAGACAAGATCTCACGTAGCTCAGATTGGCTTTCAACTCACTAGGTAACCAAGGATGGCCCTCAACTCTTGATCTTCCTGCCTCTACTTCCCAAAATGAGATTACAAACATGTACCACACCCAACCCTCATTTCTTTTGCAAAACCAGAGCTGGTGCTGTGAGTTTACTGTTATAGAAAAAGTTCCCCAAGATATTGATTGCTTTTCTGTAGCCACTTTTCTATGACAAATACCTAACAAAAAGCCACTTAAGGAGGCTAGAAGGATGGTTCAGCACTTGCTGTTTTTGCAGAGGATCAGCATTTAGTTCCCATAAAGCAGCTCACAGCCACCTGTAGCTCCAGTTCCAGGTGACCCAATGCCCTCTTCTGACCTCTGAGGCACAATGCACACACCCGATACACATACATACACGCAGACAAAGATACACATAAAATTAAAATATCTGTCTTTAAAAAGAGACCTGCTGGGTGGTGGCACAGCGCACAACTTTAAGCACAGCAAGCAGACCTCTGTGAGTTCGAGGCCAGCTTGATCTATAAAACTAGTCTCTGGGCAGGCAGCCAGGGACGTTACACAGCAGAACCCTGTTTCAAACCTCCCACCACCGCCACCAAAAAGGGGGGGGGGGGGAGGGGGAGATGCAGGGATCTGGAGAGATGGCTCAGAGGTTAAGAGTACTGGCTCTTGCAGAGGACTGAGGTTCAATTCCTAATACCCTAATACCATGGTGACACACAGTAATTCAAAATCCCAGTCCAAAGCCCTCTTCTTGACCTAAGCAGGAACCTGGCACACACACGGTGCACAGACATGCATGCAAGCAAAACATTCTCACACATAAAATAAGTAAATCTTGAGGGGTGAGGGGAAGGTGGATGAATGGACGGACAGATGGACAGATGGACAGAGGATACAGAACTGGCAGAATGGTTCAGTGGGCCTGACCTGTAAGTTCAATCCACAGGACCCAAAAAACCTGCCTCACCAACTACTCACCAAGAAGGTTGTCCTCTGACACACTCGTGTATACACAATTAAATTAATAAGTAAATATTAGAAATAAGGAGGAAAGATAGAGTCCAACATGGAGAGGGAGGAGGAGGGTATAACCACACATTGGTCAGGAAGCAGAGAACAGACAGGAAATGGGGCTGGGTTATAAAGCCACAAGGCCTTCCCACAATAACCTACTTCCTCTAAGGAGGCTCCATCTCCAAAAGTATCCACACTCTTCCAAGGTAGTACAACCAGCTAAGGAACAAAGTATTCACACACATGAACTCACAGGTGACATTTTACTTTCAAACCACAACACGAGGTTTTTACCATACTGGACCAAAATATTTTTTGCCCATTTACTTATTTATGTGGGTTTGGAGGTATCCTACACATGAGCATACTACGGCACATATGTGGAGGTCAGAGGTCAATTTGCAGGAGTCAGTTCTTTCCTCCCAGTATGTGGGAACCAGTTATTAAACTCAGGTTGTCACACTTGGCAGTAAGTTCCTTTACCCACTGAACCATCTTACTCCCCCCCTTAATTAAAGGTTGATTTTATTTGAGGGCTGGAGAGATGGCTTAGTGGTTAAGAGTACTTGCTTGCTGTTCTTCCAGAGAACCCATTTGGTTCCTAACACCACATTAGACATCTCATAAACAGTGGTCAAGTGTGGCTCCAAGGCTCTCTTCTGGCCTCCGTGGGAACCTGCCACACACAGGGCATTCACTCACACAAACAGCCAGAAACACACGAATAAAAATAAGAAAAATCTTAACACAGACATACAAAAATAAAAATCATAAAGGACTATGATTTATTTTCATTTGTGTTTCTGTGTGGTTTATGTGAATGAATGTCAAATGTGTTCAGGCGCCATGCAGGCCAGAAAGTATCAAATCCCCTGGAGCACAGTTAGACGTAGTTGTGAGCCATTGAATGTGGATGCTAGGGACCTTACTGTGAAAAAGCAGCAAGTGCTCTCAGTCACTTAATCACTAAGCCATTTCTCTGGCCCCGAGACTACATGCCAAAGGTTGAAATTATTAACAAGTGGGCCTGTCCTGAAATGAAATATCTGAGCAAAGCACCTTATACACTGATGTGGAGACCTTTCTGAGAACCAGCATTTACTGTATCCTGGGTATGTATTCTGTCCTAATTTCTAGGAAGCACATTATTATGGCCCAATTAACTACAAGTTAGACTGAAGAGAACTGCCCTTCCCTTAGACTACGTTATTTTAGAATATTCCATCTAAAAATAGGGAACAGATTCTACAAAAGTATAAGGAAACCAGGAATCTATACCTAGAAGCAAAGGAAAATAAATCAAAAATATAAAATTATGGGAACAACAGAACCTGAACAGTAAAGATGCAGTAATCAAACAAAAGGCTCAGTGGGGTAAAAAGGGAATTCTTTAAGGCGTAGAAGACTATAAATTTGACAGAAGCAATCATTTTCTGTATTGGTGAACAAATGCTATGTCTTTATAGAACCCTTAGTTGTTTGTTTACAGTAAATGACTTCCAAAGGCTACCTCAAAAGTGGTACTGAAGTGGTATTTTCCTCAGGGAAGGGAAAGAGAAAAAAAAAAAAAAAAAAAGACTAGGTTTCCTTGGCCTCTGGAGTAGCAACCAAGACAGGAGAGAGCAACCACAGAAGATAATCATGGCCTTCTAGCTCCAAACTCCCTTCTCCAGCAATGCTCGCTAGCAGAGGGCCTCCTCCAACCCACGACTGCTACAGTCAGTACTTCTGGGTTTCCAACTGCTCACACACAGAGAATAAGACCAGCACTCAGCAGACAGCCAGTGTCCATAGCCAAGCTTGCATGTGGATTTACTACTTCTGTTCCAGCGGTCTCTAACCTCCCACTTCCAAAGCTGCCTCAACCCTTCCATGAATCTTGCTTTTCCTAGCCTTGAACAAACTACTATAGTCTTGTAGTTCTTACAAGACTCTTCCCACTCACAAAGATATGTTACCTTAACTAGAAAAATAAATCAAAATGTTGTGTTGCTTCAAGACCTCATAACATAAAAATGTAGCCAGGTCACAAAGTGTTCCAGCAAAATCCCACCCTATTCCCAAACAAAGGCAGGTGTCAGAATGCCTGGCGTATTACAGAAACTCTGATAGGTAGCAGTAATTTAATGACAGACAATAAGAACATAATATATACCACAAAAATTGAAATTCAATCCAGGCAGTCTCCAGCCTGCCTGGAGGAATGTCCTAAGAATACACCAGATGTGCAAATTCTTGTCTTTGCATATTCTGGGAACTAAAAGCATTTCTCCTTTCTCAGCCGAAGCTGTCTCCAGTTTCCTCCTCCTCCTTCCCTAAGAACCAACCCGCAGAAATTATCAAGGGAGGCACAAGTAATTACTGTTTTCTTTTCTCCATGCTAATGAGACAGTTGGATGGTTCCCCTCCACCCACCCACCCCCAGAGCTAGGAGAATCTAAGGCTTTATAATCAGAAATCAACACACCAAAGCACATGCCAGACAGTGCTCTGTACAATTGAGGCTATATTGAAGATAGCTTTTCTATCCCTGATGAGAGCTGCACTGGAGATGCACCTGACAGGGAAGGTCAGACCAGAGCTAGTAGGGGATCTGTCTAAAATCAGAGGAAAGTCAATGGCAAGGCCACAATGAGCCTCCTTATTCCCAACCAGTGTGCTTTTCACATTATCCAGACTTCCTGCAATATACAATCAGTGTGGGGTTCCCTCAATGCTGAAACTGGGACTGTTGGTTTCAAGTTCATGTCAGTTTTGAACCAGCAAGAACAACTACCCACTCTGCAAACAGTTTTGCTGAAACTCTAGGAACAGCTGGATGTAACTCCCAGGGTTGGTCCACTCCAGTAACTGAGTTCTGCCTATTCCTAGACTCTTGCTATTAAGAACAGCTACAGAGGGCTACAATCTTCACAGTTAAAGGCAGTGAATTTCAAGCACATGACGGTGCTAGCATAAACTAATACTCTACATTGAAAGGGGAGGGAAACTTTGAGGAAAAGTTTAAAAGGAAAAAGGATGTGCTTTGTCACCTACGCCTTGAAGAGAAATCCCAAGTCTCCCAAAGTGGCCATCTGTACTGGAGCTTATAAGAACCAAAGATATAAAATGGGTGATGTCAAACTGAAGGCAGAAGGGAGTCTAGAATCCACCATGTCTTCCCCACCATGATGGACTGTACCCTAAAACTGTGAGCCAAAATATACCCATCCTCCCTTAGGTTACTTTCTGTTGCTATTTGGTGACAGCAACACAAAAAAAACAACGAAAAAAAAAAAGGGAGAAAAGAAAAAAAAAAAAAAATGGTGGGAGCTAGAGAGATATCTCAGCAGATAAGATACTTTCCAGAGGACCAGAGTTACAGTTCCCAACACTCACAATGGACAGCTCATAGTCACCTATTACACCAACCCCAGGAGACCCAACCCCATCTTCTAGCCTCTGTGAGTACTCACATGCATATGTGCAGACAGATACATAGATGTACACATAGATAATAAAAAAATCTTTTTAAAAAAAACAGCACCCAAAAATGGGACCACTGCTGCATTAAACCTGACTCAAATGGTTTGCAGGAGTTTGGAAGAGATCTGCAGTAAACATATGGAAAAAGAACTGAAGACTAAAAAGAACCAGAATGATATAAGCAGAGCTTACTGGGTCATTGTGGAGAGCCATCCTAAAGGGAGTGCCAAAGACTAGAAAGGCAAAACAAATGCAAATAGTAAAGACTGGAGGCCTAGCCAAATGGCTCAGTAGACAAAGCATTTATTTGTCATACAAGCCTGATAACTTAAGTTCAATTCCCCAGAACCCACACAAAAGTTGAAATAACAAATTGCACAAAGCTGCCTCTCACCTCCACACTTGCACCACTGTGTCCCCTTCCATTCTTCATTCAATTAATAAATATATGTACTTTACTATTTAAAATTTTTTATTTTGGTTTACAGTTTCAGGGTAGCTATGACTGCAGGAACACAAGGCGACTAGGTACACTATATAACCGGGAGGCAGGGTGAGATGGACACTGTTGTGTGGATGGCTTCTTCCTTCTTATTTAGTCTGGGTCTCACCCTGTGAAATGAGGCCACCCACATCCTTCCCTGCTGATGTCTTTTTTGAAAATACCTTCATAAACACCCAGAGATTCTAAGTCCCAAATTGACAATGAAGATTAGCTATCACTATCAGAAGTCATTAACACTTCATTCTGGTAAAGCATCTGACTGCACTCTGTCCAAGTCCTAAAAGCATGGATATGGTGAAATCAAAGGCACTAGACTAATGTGGTGGAAGGAATTTCATGACACTCTTACACTCCGGCTGCAGGATGGTTACTGCTTGTTTCATTTACCTAGGTTCACAGAAAGATGGAAAGGGAGAAAAGGAGCTTGAATCTGGTCAATGCTGAGGAAAGGACAAAGTGACTGTACATTGTTGAAAATATCAGCACTGCTATTGAAACTCTAGGCAATCCTGCTCCACAGCGTCACTTAGGAAAGTGTTTTCTTCCCATCAAGAACAGACGTAAGCAGCAATCCTAATCCAAGAGCACCGTGTTACACCTCAAGCTGGAAGAACTTGGTGCCACCCACTGGTGCTGGTTTGCAAATATGCAAAATGCAAACACAAGTCAGCTAAAGCACAGATCATAACCCCAACATTAAACAAAGAATGGCAAGGTTTGGTGTTTGCCCTGCTAAGTTTTAGTCTTACTTTAGGCCTAATCATTGCTTGCTATCCTTGAAATCTATACCTAAGGAAATATTTTGGTTCCTTTGTGCCACTGTAAACTGGAAGTATATAACTTTGCTTTTTACAACTAAGAATGCGTCTCTCATGGCTCAGGTGAGACTTTGGACTTACAAGTTCTTTTTGTTTTGTTTTGTTTTGTTTTTGAAGTTGTACAGAATATATTTTTCATTTTTAAATGTAAAACAATCCTCACCTTGATCCTCCCCAATTTATGGTACTGTTTTGGGAGGTGGGGAGTGAAACCATCAGAAGATGGAGACTAACTCAAAGACAGTCACTGTAATGTGGACCTTAAGATTTAGTCTGGTTATTTACACTCTCTTACTGCTCTTCGAGAGCCACTTACACAGTCATGCCTTTCTTTTTTGTTTTTTTTTGTTTGTTTGGGTTTTTGTGGTTTTTTTCGAGACAGGGTTTCTCTGTGTAGCCCTGGCTGTCCTGGAACTCACTTTGTAGACCAGGCTGGCCTCGAATTCAGAAATCCGCCTGCCTCTGCCTCCCAAGTGCTGGGATTAAAAGCGTGTGCCACCACTGCCCAGCACGGTCATGCCTTTCTATGATGGAAGTGTACCTTGAAATGTTAAACAAAATAAACTCTTCCTACCTTAAGCTGCTTCTTTGTCAGGTGAGCTATTTTTCTTTTGTGCTATGATAAAACATTCTGACTGAAAGCAACACAGAAGAGGGAAGGATTTATTTGGTTATTATACTTTCAGGTCACAATTCAATGAGGAATTCAGAGCCAGAACCATAGAAGAACATTATTTGCTGGCTCATACTTATTAACTAGCATTCTTATACAGGACCAGGACCACCTAATGGTGGTCCTGCTCATGGTGGGCTGATCCCTCCTGCACCAATTAATAAGACAATCTACCACAAACATGCCTACACACCAATCTGATACAGACAATTCTTCAACTGAGGCTCTCCTGCCAGATGCCTGACTACAGACTGCATTGACAACTGATGCTAACAATACAAATGCCGATTAGTGCTTATGCTAGTTTCTGATATAGGAATAAATCCAGCCTTTGGTTTTTGGCAATCGAAGGGTAGAAACAGTTTCAATCTGGCTACAACAAATGTCAGAAGTAATGAAGAAAGAGGGTACAGGGCATTTTGAAATTACTATGAACCCTTTCCCTATACCTCCAAACATTTTCAGTCACCAAACCCTCTGCCCAACTTCTTTTTGAGACAGGGTCTCACTATGTAGCCTTGGCTGGCCCAGAACTCACTAAATAGACTAGGCTGGCCTTGAACTCAAGAAAGGTCCACCTTCCTCTGCTTCCCAAGTGCAGGATTAAATGCTGGACTAATAAAACACCACACCCCACCATCCCTAAACTGACTCCCACTATTTTCCCTAACCTAATTCCAACTATTTTCTAGGACATTTATCTTTCCAACTGAAGGATCTTCAAACTTACAAAATTCCCTAAGAAAGAATCAGACTGATGATGAGGTTCACTACATCATACTCATACTCATGGAAGCTTTCGGGCAGTTAGGTGACTGGCCCAAGGTTACACAGCTAATAAAAGCACATCAATGTTTTCCTACATATCAAATGTCTTTTTCTAACTATGATGTTGCTATTTCAATAAAGTTGGTTTTTACAAACTTTAGAGGCATACAGGACAAGTGTTATCTGTTAAATCATGTTGCTAACTTCTTTTAATATTGCCAATCCATTTCAGGCTGAGTTCTAAAATTTTCTTCTTACAAAACCTATATAATTAACTAACTTGAATATCAGCCTACCTTTCCTTGGGGGGGGGGGGGCACAGTTTCTCTGTGTAGCTATGGCTTTCCTGGAACTCATTCAGTAGACTAGGCTGGCCTCAAATTGAGAGATCCATCTGCCTCTGCCTCCTTCATGTGCCACCAGTGCCTGGCTCAGCTAGCCTTTTCTGTACAGTGCTGGATAGCTAGAATTTTAGGTTTTGTGGAGTATGGCAGAAATCCCTGTAATATTCAGCATATCACTGTAATGCAAAAGCAATCACAGATGAACAAGTAAGTTCTTTGGGTATAAAGCTGTTTAATAGCCCATGGTCATACTTATTCTTACTAATCAACTGTCTCCAATTACTTCTACCAGAGAACACATCATATACACTGCTATCTGAGCCTGTGTCTTCTCAATGGATTCGATTCTTCTTGCCTACTAAAGTTTAAGCTCTACCCTCACCATCCACCATGTCCTCTCCCTGTACACTACTCCAGTCACACTGACTGTCATCACCTAATAGCTCCTAACTTTGGCCAAACTATTTCCTAATACCTAAAGTGCTTCTCTCCATCCCTCTGCTATTCCCTATTCAAGAATAAATGCAAAAGACTGTGGTAAATCTTTGTGGATGATCAGTGGAAAATTGATTTTCTCACTTCTCTTGACCAGCCTCTTCTCCAGATGAATCTGCCCAGCATATCATCCACATACTGAGTGTTACAATCAACTGTTCACAAGCCTGCCTGTCTTAAAGTTACTAGGTGCTCTTGAAACTAGAACCCATATCTGAAATATCTATGTACCTCATTTCATATATCACGGCACTCAAACTTTCTAACACTGAGTAAGGCTTATTCTGCCCTGAATAATTTTTCATATACAAACAACTGTTCTTTACCTGTTACTGCCTCACCACAATTCTACAGTTCTCAGAAACAGGAGCTGTGTCTTGTTCAAATGTATCTCTGTTAGCATAAAAAGTAGCAGCCAGTGTCTAGTGACTTTAACAGGCTTCTCTGGTTCTAGCAGAATTCCTGACTCAGCAGTATCAATTGTTTCTTTAGTTGGCTTCATAGGCTTAGACCTCGTCCTCACCCTAAGATCTTTCCTGAGACTAGCCAGGTTTAACTAATTAAGACTACGCACCCCTCCAAGTGAGAGAAATTGGTGATATGTGAAGAGACTTCTGTTTTCAGACTTTCTTGTTCCTAACCTCAAATTATGAATAGTTTTTGTTTGTTTGTTCTGAAATAGGACTTGATTAGCTTTGAATTCCTGATAATCTTCTTGCCATCAGCCTCGAGAGTGTAAGGTTTACAGGCTCACCACCACAGGTGGCTAAACAGAATCCATAATACTAGTCATAAACTTACCCTAGAGCAAGATCTCACCCTAGATCAACAGTCTTCTATAACAAGTGCCATTTCCTTGGTCTTCAAAGCAGAGAATTTCACTCAAAAGCTTAAGTCCAATTTCAACTTATGAAAAAAAAATCTGATATATATGGTAACAATCATCTTGATCACACGTCCAGGGTAAGCCTGCAGCCTACCACTACAGCTGTCCTAGCTTGGTAAATCTGTGGGAACAAAGACTAAGTTGCTGATGAAAAAAAGCAAAAGAATTTTCTAAGCCCAGAACAGAACAACAGTTCATCTGGGTGAGTGAGCCTGCCACAACAGGCCTGGGGTTCTCACTATATCTGCCATTTCAGGATTACAGCTGTCAAGTTTTAATTAGGGTAATTAGAGTTAAAAATGTAATTTCATTTCAGAGGTATTTTGAACCGATTCCATTAATTTCTTTTTTAAAAAGCACAGAGAGGAGGGACAGACTATATGGAATGAACAGAATTCTGCCAGAAAAACCAATCAATTTGCCCAGGCCTAAATTTTCAAATCACTGCCAAGAACACAGCACCTCTGGCAGGGTTGGCCCAAAAGACTGCTGGTTTTTCCGCTTTCCTTCCTCCTTCCTTCTACAGAATTCTAGACATTTCAACTGGTACTTGCTAATAAATCTAACTGTTCCTCTACCTGTATATGCCTTACATCACTGTCATCCAATAGCTACAACTGAAATGTGGCAAAGGGCAGGGCTCAATCTGATTTGCTCCGTGTTAAGAACTGCTCCAAAGCCCACTCCTTTACCCTGCACTCTTGAACATACTTTTATGCTTTTGTTTGTGCTGACCTGGGGTGCCTTTTCCTACCTTAACTCTTACTTTTCCTTCAAATCGCAGGTAAAACCTGTAGTGCACACCTTTAATACCTGTGTCCAGGAGGCAGAGGCCAGCAGTTCTCGGTGAGTTCAAAGCCAGCCTGGACTACAAAGAGTTCCAAAAAAGAAAAAAAAGAAAGAAAAAACCACAGGTAAGAGCCAAGTATGGTGGTATACCCTTGTAATCCCAGGACTCAAGAAGTATGGTTTGAGGTCAGTCTGGACTACATAAGACAACCTCAAAAAAAAAAAAAAAGTGCACACAATCTACTATGGTTCGTATCCTTCCCTGAATGATGCTAGATTATGAAGTTATCTAGGATTCCTTACTACTACCAAAAGTTCTAATATATAGGCAACACTCTTCAAATATTTGTTGAATGACCAACAATAGGAGGAATTGGGTCTGACAAAACACAGGCAGCTAAGCTAAACATATTAAGCCTTCAGGTTCTCAATGTCTAGAAATATCCAGGAGAGTCCTTTTCTCTTCAACAGGCCATCACTCTGAAAGCCCTACCACAGATCCCAAAAGATGACTTCACTTCCATGAGAGGCCTGCTCATTTCTTAGAGACCTTAAAAAGGAGATGAGAAAGCAAAAACAGGCAAAGCTCCTCCCTAATAACTATCTCACTACTGGATTTTTTGAAAATGTCCTCCAATCTTTGAAGGGCTGCAAGAAGAGAACCTGATCTTCAATTGAGTATATATAAGGGTAAAGGTGGGTCCAGGCACAAAACGATTCAGCGGCTGGAATGATAATTGTGTCTCTAATGTTACTGGACATCACCACAGAGAATATGCTATGTCCCAATGAACAGTCAAGACTGTTTGCTTTGACTTCTCTCAGCTTCCATTTCCTTTTCTAACTACTCTAAATTGGAAGACACTTGCAAAAGAGCTTACCCACTCTTTAACATTGAGTAACTATTAAATGTGACTTTTCCATCTGAAGAAGTCCTCTATAACTCGGTGCTAGATAAGTTTATGGAGTGAGGAAAACATAACCAAGGAGGATACAAGTTCACCAACCTTTTTTACAATGTATTCAGAGCAGCACTGCCAACTACTGGTCCCAGAAGAGGACTACACTTTCAGAACTACGGTGCTAACAAGTATAACCAGATATATTTCCTGGCAATCAGAGTCTCCCCAGGTCTGGCTACAAGCCCATATAGATCAATTTCTAATTAGGAACCACTGCAACACTTCTGACAGGTCAGGCTTTAGACAGTCTCTGTTGGCCTCTGGCCAAATGTCCTGAAAGGCCCTGCCCATAACACACTCTTCTGAGGTAAAAGATTCCACACTACTCTAGTGAGATAGAAAAAAATTCCAAACTAAACTCCTCACAAAGCAGTCAGATGTGGTGGCGCATGCACTTAATCCCAGCACTTGGGAAGCAGAGGCGTGTGGGTTTAAAGCTGGCCTAACCTACATGGTAGTGATGTCTCAACCTTCCTAATGCCGTGACTCTTTAATACAGCCCCTATGCTTGTAGTGACCTCCAACTATAAAATTACTTTTATTGCTTCGTAACTGTAATTTTGCTATGAATTGTGATGTAAATATCTGAAATGCAGGATCTCTGACAGGCGACCCCTGAACCACTGGTCTAATCCTTCTCCTCTACTGTATTTCTGAGAGATCTGTCATAAATGGGTTATACAACCACCAATCCACTTACTAATCTGTCAGCAGGCATTTCTTTTCAAAAATAGTTTTTAAAATTAAAACGTCTGCTAGATCCAGGCCAGCCATGACTACAAATAAAACCCTGTCTCAGGGAGAAGTTTTTTTTTTAATTTTGAGAAGTCTGCTTGGAAGACAGACAAGCTCAAGGAAGAGAACAGTTGCACCTTGGGGTAAGGAGCATATGGTAGATGGTGCTACGGCATTAAGAGTGTGGGGTCTGGGGCAGAAGTGTCAGTGACTGTGCAGAGAGGAGGATAGTCTTCAGGAAGAGAGTGATCTGTCCTCAACTTTCAAGTCTCTTAGCTTCATTCTTTCTGTAAAAGAACTCAGTTAAATTTTTTAAAAAATCTTAATTGGTTTTTCAGCCTCAGCTCCCTATAAGAAACAGCATGCTGACAGTATAGACAGCTGTTCAGAAGCCCTGACTAGGTTAAACAAAAACCAAACAGAATTAAAATTCTGTGACTGACACCTGTCCCAGTTCAACTCAATGAGAAACATATAAATCTACTTAAGTTTATTTCCTGGCTTTCATTCTACCTTTTCTATAAATTTTAACACTTCTATGGGGAAAACAGAGACATACCAAGTATGGCTTTGTCTCTGGTTTGGGGCCAAAATCATAAATAAGCTTTTCTTTTATATATTTTATATCATTTTTCTCTTTATGGGGGCAAGTGGCCAAACCCAGAGCCAGGCCTCTGGCTAAGGGCTCCAGTAACAGCCTACCCTTTCTGACCCCATTACCTATTCAGCCATGCATTCCCAAACCAATAGAGTATTTCATAGGTCACTAACATGCATCTCCAATCCACACAAATCTGGCTTAAAAATCCCAGATTAGCTGCCAACATTCAAAATTAGGTCACACTTTTTAAAACTTTAGATTTCCAGACAGTGTGGTGAAACACCTTTAATCTCAGCACTCGGGAAGCAGAGGCTGGTGGTAGATCTCTATGAGTTCAAAGCTAGAGCTGTTTTTTTAAAATTTTAAGTTTAAGAGACACTAATAGATTATCTAATAGACTATCTCTTAAAAAAAATTCCCGCTGTTCTAAACACTGTCACGATCTAGCAACATCAGATCCACTGGAAGGTCAAAAGGCTTTCTATGATCTTCTCCTTCTTTGATGTCTTCTCATTCAACCTTAAACAAAACAAAAAAACGCATACGTTTCTTGGGCTGATGACAGCTTAGTTAGTAATCAGATGTCTGTTGCCAAGCCTCCCTGTACAGAGAAGAAGAATCTGTTTCCACATGCATCTATGGCATGCTTACACCCCCAAATATACACATGTACACGTGTGCGTGTGCGCGCGCACTGTACAGAGAAGAAGAATCTGACTGTTTCCACATGCATCTATGGCATGCTTGCACCCCCAAATATACACATGTACACGTGTGCGCACACACACACACACCTTTTTAAAAACACAAGCCAATTTATTAACTATTTCATACAACTCAGAAACGGGGTCGGGTTTGGCTTAGTGGTGAAGTCCTTGCCTAGCACGATCAGGCCTTAAGTTAGATCCTCAGCAACACACACACACAAATCCCTTTCTGTGTAATTTAATATTAAGAGCAAACTCTGGCTGGCATGGTAGGGCATGTCTTTAATCCCAACACCCAAGAGGTAGAGACCAGTGGATCTCTGAGTTCAAGGCCAGCCTGATCAACATAGTAAGTTCTAGGACAGCCAGGGTTATGCAGAGAGTCTGTTACAAAATAAAATAAAATAAAATATTCCCATCCTCCCATCCCACTCCCCCCAAAAAAGAATTTCTAGATTGCCAGTTTTAAAATGCAAAAGAAACCAAGTGCATTGACATATTGTGTATTGATATTTTACATATTTGCCACATGCAAGCATGTGCCTTAATCTGAAAAACTAGCATCACGAGAACTTAACTGGAATACCTTTTGAGTGACACACTTACTGGCATCCTGTCAGGTACTCCACATCCTACAATAGCCATGTTACAGTAACTTCCAGAAGTCTCTGGCTCAGAAGATGCTTTTCACACACAGGAGTGGCTGCTAATTGCAGCTACAAGAAAAAGAATTAGGTACTAACTCCTAAGAAAAACAGGTTTTATTTTAATCAGAAGTCATGGCCATCATGGCCTCCCTATGCACAGCCAGTTTACAAATATTAGAATAACAAATAATGTCAACTTAAAACAAAGTCTACTAAGTTTGCCCTTTTTGTTAAGTCCTACAATAGGCTTGGACACAGACTGACTAGCCAATAGTGGCATGGAAGGTTCCAAGTAAAATAAAGAGACCTCACTTACACTCAGGAGATTTAATAGCACTATAACTAGCTGAAGTCTCTTCAATGTTACCAGTGCAGCCAGATACACCTAAAATCCTAGTACTTAATAGGTAGAAGCAGGAAAGGTCAAAAGTTCAGGGTTATCCTTAGCTATACAAAAATTAGAGGTTCAACAGGTGGTAGCAAAATTAATCCATCAAGTTTCCAAGATAAAAATGGAAGGAAAAAAATCAAAACAAAAAAGCAACTGGTTCCTACCTTGGCACCAATGAAACAAAAGTTAATAGTGTGGCTCTCACAAACTTGAGGACAAATATGTTGTTGTCTAAAGGAGCTTACCCATATGGAAGCATTAAGAGGAAACATGAAGGTAACTGAAGGTTGGAAACTCAAGGCTTCTTCCTTCCATGCTGCAGAAGATTTCCCAAAGAACACAGTCACAGGGTCCCAAAAAGCCAAGTGAAAATATACACAGGCAAGGCAGTAAGGAGTCACAAGAGAGGAGGGAGCCCTGGTGGAGAGGATTAAAGGTATGAACCCTTCTGAAGAATAGCCAGGGCCTAGTCCCACTCCTATAACTGGTTTAGGGCCAGGGAGCTGTGAGGATGTGGGAGTAGTGGCAGGTCTGGAGCAAGAGTGGGGTCAAGGTGTGTCCAAGCCCTGGAAATCTTGTCCTGAGATTGGTAGGAATACAATCGCTCTCCTCACCTGCCTGGGCCTGCATGTTCTGGAGCACATCGCCCTGTGCTCCCACATTTGCCCACCAAGGAAGTTACATAGCCTGGTAGCCAAATTAAACTTCCTTTCCCCTTATAAGGTCATGTCCAGCAGCACCTGGAATCCCTCCTTATTCAAATGAGGCATTCCCAGCAGCCTGGCCTAGGATGCACACTCACCCTGACAGCCAATAAACTGATCAGACAGTTCTCAAATACAAATGGCCAATAAATATCTGAAAAAGTAGTAACTATTTTTAGCCATCAGAGAAACAAAGAACAACAAGTGCCAAGGAGAATATGGGGAGACACGCTCCTGCTGGTGAGACTGTCACCTGGTACAGCCACTATACTAAAGTATGGCAGTTCCAAGAAAGAATAAAAAGCCTAAATTAGAACTACCAAGTGACCTATATACTGGATGTACACCCAAAGGACTCTGAGTCACACACTACAAAGACATTTGAACATCCATGTTTATTGTTGCACTACTAAAAATAGCCAGGAAATGGAACCAGCTTAGCCACTGATAGATGAAATGTATAAAGAAAATGTACTCTGTATACACAATGAAATTTTATTCAACCACAAAGAAAAGTAAAATCATGGCATTTGCACTAAAATGGCTACAACTGAAGATCATTATGTTTGGAGAAATAAGCAAGACTCAGCCACATTCTATCGTGTATGTGTATTGTAGAGGTGTAGGGAGAGAGCTGTTACCAGAAGAGACTGGGGAGGAAAGGGGAGGAAAGGGGCAGGGGAGAACACAGAAACAGGAGACTTGAGGGAAGGATGGGACCAGTAAAAAAAAGGGCAGGGAGCGCACGGAAGGGCAGCAGGGAAGTGGGATAAGAACACATTATAATACATGTATGAAAGTGACTTAATAAAACCTATTACTGTGTACACTAACCAAAAATAAATCTCCATTCATATCTGTCACTCTTGTAACACATACCAGGGTTATCTCAGGGTCTAACTCAAAAAAAAAAAAAAAAAAAAAATCAAAGACAACATGTATTCTGGGCCTAACAAGTAGAATGCCAGTTTTTGATCTCTGATCTAGAGAATAAAATACTATGAAGCGATCTAGAATAGAAAGCACTTGGTTGTCCCCAAGGTTAAAAGAACTGTTTTCTCTCAAAAAGGCTGTGCCTCCGAAATTCGCTGCTAAAATTTTCTTTTCTTTGCAAACAAGCAAAACTGCCTTCATTAGATAACACTGGAGTGAATAGTCCCACACAAATGTTTGCTATCCATGAAGCAAGATGGTACTCCATTATTCCACTGCCCCTAGATTCTTTAAATATTTCTACAAAAGCAAAAACACCTCTATCCAACAAGAGGAAAAAAATCAATTACCCATGAAATCAATAGTAACTGAATCCCAGGAAGATTTATTGCTAGAAAAACTTTTGGGTTTTATTTAAGAAGTCTCCCAACTATATTTATGATCACAGAACACACCCCCACCCCCACCCACCACCCACCACCCCCACCCCCACCCCACCAACACCCACCACCCCCACCGGCTTACAGGACTCAACAGGATCTGAGGAAGAACTAAAAAAGATTTTAAGGGGTTAGCACATAGCTTATCAACTCTGTGAGCACAAATACATGGCGCCAAGTATGGCATCATTACAAAACAGGCACACAATTTATTGCAGCTATTAATATGAAGACAGATTCAGAACCAAGACCATATTTTTTTAAACAAATATTCAAATTGACCAGGAGCCTAGTATCCCTCTGGTGAATGTCTCTAGTGGAAACTCCAACATCCCTGGATTCTTAAAAAAAATGCCCTACAGACACAGAATCAAGAGCTGAGTACTATTTACCATTAGGGAGCAGCCAGGATCATCTTTTTCCTCAGCTAGGCAATTTAAGATACATTTTCTAATATCTGCTCATAGAACAAAGAAAAGGGTTCTACGTTCATGGCAGTCTTCAAAGTGCTTTGGTAAAAAACACCCAGCAAGGTTCCACTGGCAGGATAAAAGCTAACAAAAAAATGGTCATTTTTCCCTGAGCAAATACACAAGTAATAGGGTGAACTGAGAGACGGAGTCTTGGTGTTTCCCTTCTCTTCCGCTTTAAGAAAAAACAAACTCTCTATATACATGGGAAGAAAAATCTTAATTAAAAGAATAGCTCCATACATACAGGCAATGATAGATGTGGGAGGGCCCAGCTCACTGGGGGTGGTATCCCCCCTGTGCAGGTGGTTCTGGATAGATAAGAAAACAGGCTTGGCACTGGAGAGATGGCTCAGAGAGGTTAAGAGGCTGTTCTTCTAAAGTTCAATTCCCAGCAACCACATGGTGGCTCACAACCATCTGTAATGGAATCTGTTGAAGATAGTGACAGTGTACTCATTTACATAAAATAAATAAAATCTCTTTTTAAAAAAAAAAAAAAGCACTTGTTACTCCATCTGGGCTCAGTTCCCAGCACCCACATGGTGGTCCACAACCATCTGTAACTCCAGATCCAGGGGACCCTTCACTCTCTTCTGACCTCCATGCACACACACAGTGCACATACATACATGCAGGTGAAACATTCATACACATCAAGTAAAATAATTCTAAAATTATTTTATAAGAAAAAAAAAAGAAAGAAAGGAGGCTGAGTGAGCCATGGGAACAAGCCAGTAAGTTCCTCTGTGGCCTCTGACTTCCCTGGATTATGAACCAGAAGCTAAAAAATAAAATAAACCCTTTCCTCCCCAAGCTGCTTTTGGTCATAATGTTTTAATCACAGCATCAGAAACCCAAAAATACCTCCTCCTGCCCTCATGCTAATCATTACAAGGAACATGGATGCTACTCTGGTCATTTATCTGTCTCTCTGCTCAATGTTCACATCATCTATCTCTCTTCTAAGAAAAGTAGAAGAGGAAGGATTGATTTACTTTAACTGAAAAAATATTTGAGTGTTGTTTCTGGATAGAGTCTTACCAAGGCTCTAGTCCAGAAACAGAAATGCTGGCATTTAATCATTTGTAATCATAGTCAGACAGAATATTAGAAACGAGGACAAAGACAAACAACAGTCAATGTCCTTATACTACAAGACCAACTCGGCTCAGATATTCAAGTGATTTCTCCTGACTCTAGACCAGTTCAGATTACTCTTGCTATCTCAAATAACTACAGCCCAAAGAAATGTCTTCCTATGGAAGCCCCTGCCACTTACCTATGCCTTCTGACAATGCCTCATGGACTCGCCACATTACAACCACTTTACCATTTTACTTTATGTTGTACTTTTAATACATTACCTCATTTTCCTCTTACATTTATCTTCCTTACACGGTAAGGAAAGCAAGATATAGAATATTAACCTCACCTTATGAGAAAATGGAGGTTCAGTGAGCAAAATGACTTCTCCAGTTTATCAGTGCCATATAAGAACAACAGACCGGCCGGGCGGTTGTGGCGCACGCCTTTAATCCCAGCACTCGGGAGACAGAGGCAGGTGGATTTCTGAGTTCGAGGCCAGCCTGGTCTACAGAGTGAGTTCCAGGACAGCCAGGGCTACACAGAGAAACCCTGTCTCGAAAAACCAAAAAAAAAAAAAAAGAATAACAGACCTTCTTGTCCCAAGTTTAGTTGTCAAAGATACTAAACTATCTCGTTCTCAGCATTGTTATCGGCCCCAAAGAGCCTATAAGGTCACTGAAGACCTGAAAAGGCCTCGGTGGTCTCCAGTTTGACCCACTGCCTTCAACACTATCTCTAATCTTCTCGAAATGCTTTTTAATGGTTTTTTAAAAGTATTTTCAAGATCTTTTTTTTTCCTTTTTTCTTTTTTTTTTTTTGGTTTTTCGAGACAGGGTTTCTCTGTGTAGCCTTGGCTGTCCTGGAACTCACTCTGTAGACCAGGCTGGCCTCGAACTCAGAAATCCACCTGCCTCTGCCTCTGCCTCCCGAGTGCTGGGATTAAAGGCGTGCGCCACCACTGCCCGGCCTCCTTATTCTTAAAAACCAGACACCACCAAATCTTTCTGGAAGCCAGCCTAGAAACTGATACTAGAATTACAGAAGGTGCTAGGCAGATGCCCGGACTCTCAACAAAGTCAGTTTTCTCCCTATCTTAATGTTCTGCACTTAACACACCAGGGACTGGGCTCATGAGATATGGACACATTGGATATGAAAGATAAACAACTGGCTGGATAACAGGCAGGAAAAAAGGAGAAGGGAAAATACCAAAAACAAATCAATACACTAGAAGTCAGATAATCAAATCTTCTTTATCTAGTGGCATTATCCATCAATTATGCTATTTCCTGTCTGAAGTTACACCTCAGGTATCTGGGCCAGAGAAGCAAAGGGAAGAATGGGATACAAATTGTCACTGTTGTTTTAATTTTATTTCCAGTATTTGTCTAATGTTCTCACCATAATGTCCATGTGGAGGGCAAAGGACAACTTGCAGGAGTTGGTTCTTCTTCCACATGTGGCTCCCAGGAGTCAAACTCCGGTTGTCAGGCTTAGCAGCAAATAAATCTCTTTACCCAATGTGCCATCTAACCATTCCTGACTTGTTTTACTCACCTACTGTCTCCGAATTGAAAAATAATTGCAGATAGGAATTATGTCTTGTTTGATTTTTATGTTCTCTACTAGGAGAACACATAGTAGGTATACGAGATTGCTGCAATGACTAGATGAGCTTAGGAACAGAAGATAAGCTGTTGGGATTTCAAACATAATCGTATTACGTCACCAAGATAGCCCAGTAACCCAGTTCAAGACCCTAATTATAGAAAGGATATTTTAATTGGTGTGAAAAGCCAACTTGAGGTGAGACTTTAGGATTTTAAGAAAAGTTAATCTTATGTTCCACTGATTCACGCACAGTCCTCATTATTATATTGACAGCACCATTCCTCAGTGGTAGCTTATAGCTATCTAGAAGAACAAAGTCCAAAAGCCTGAAAATGGTCTGTGGGAACAAGAAACATGTGACTTCTCAGTGTAGCATGATCAGACCTAACACAAAGAAAATCTAGACCTACAAAGAGATGAGTTACAAAAATGACCCTTTTAAATTCTACTGCTGAGATTGCTTTCACTGGCACAAAGAATTTCAAATCAAACTAGACAAACAGATCAAAAGAAACACATCGTCTTTAAACTAAGCTTACTAAAATCGTTAATAAACAGGAGACAGCTAAATACCAGATAAATGCCTCCAGAATGAAGAAAACCTGGTCAAAAACATTAAGCTGCTAAATTTGGCTTTTACAAAGAGAATATTTATTTGGAGTAAAGCAATCATTTTTGGCTTGACAAATTGAACTATTCCTTTAGATGTCACTTCAAGGGCCCGGTATCCACACTAGGAGTACCTATGTCAAAAGGCTAAAACTGCAAAAATGCCTGCTTGGGAGCCAGGCATGCTGGCACACACTTTTAATCCTAGCATGGAGGAGGCCGAGGCAGGTCGATCTCTTGAGTTCAAGGCCAGCTTGCTCTGCCTAGTGAGTTCCAGCCAGAGCTACAGGGACCCTGACTCAAAAAACCAATCAACCAAACAACCAAACAAACATGTTTTGGGGCTATTATTTTTTACATCTATTGTTGTGCTATATTTAAGTGTTTATACTTTACTTTTATTATGGAATTTTCAGACAGTTTTTCACATATTTAAATGTAATGTTCTATACAGTCTTAGGCTCCCAAGTTTGCCCCCATAGGACTTCAGCTCTAAGATTATAATGGAACTCAGCAGACAATTTGGTAAGTAATCTTATAATTTTTCAGCTATCTCTCCACTCTAAAAAGCAATATCCATCTGCTTATATAGTAAAAGATATATTTGATGATCCCAGAATTTAACCGAGATATCTGTAATATTTTAGGTAAACCCCTTTCTCCTTCCAGAGGCATCCTAAGCCACTTCCATAAAACTGTAGTAGAAATATCACTATTATTCCAGGGCCAGCTAGATGGCTCAGCAAGTCAGAGTGATTGCAATGAAGACTCTGATGACATGATCAGAACCCAGGGTGAAAGGAGAGAAGAGACTCCCAAAAGATTTCCACCCTTGACCCGGACATTCCGCCGACACAAATGCATCATGCTCGGTCGCCCTCCTATCTTGCTATGTAGAGCGACCTCAGCATGCTGATGAATCAATAAATTTCTCTTGCATTTTGCATCAATCTCCGAGTCCATGTGTTCACTCAGAGGCTCTCAGGGATGCCAGAGACCCCTCACCACTTCCAGACTGGTGACAAGATCTATGTAGAGACATCGGACACAGTTGCTGGAACCCAGATAAAAGAGACCCTTCCTGGCGCTGCTAGTTACTCCCACAGTCCCCAAGGTAGACGGTATTGAGGCCTGGGTATATGCTTCCAGTGTGAAACCTGCAGGTGCCCCGCTCCCCAGAGACCCCCCTGCTAGACGGTACAGAAGACGACAATCTGCTCAAGCTCAAGATCACTTGACCTTTATCATGACTGTTTGTAGTACCTTTAGACAGCACTCACTGTCTCCCTTCTGTTGTGGTTGGGGGTGGCTGGGGCAGCCACCAAGACCTCCGCTTTGGTCTTACAAAGGAAAAACCATCAGTCATCTTAAGGAATCACTGACTTCGTTATCAGAAGTAGTACTATAGAATAGGAGGAGATTAGACTTAACTTTTCCTCCAGCAAGGAGGGCTCTGTGCTGCCTTAACCGAAAAGTGTTGCTCTTACATAGACCATTCTGGGGTTGTTAAAGGATTCAATGGCCAAGGTGAGAGTAGGGTTAGCCAAGCAGAAGAGAGAAAACAAACAGATATACCTTGTTAAGACCTTAATTGTTCTCCTGCTATTGTTGACTTTTGGCCCCTATATTTTGAACCGCTTGGCTGCTTTTGTTAAGGAACACATAGGTATAGTACAAAGCAGAAATACAAAGAGCTAGATACAGGAGACCAGGAGTATGGACTCCATAGCTGTCAACAATAGCTTCAGGATTGAAGCAAGCACATGAAAAAGGGGGGAATAAAGAGTCAGCTCGGAAACTTTGAGATATTCCCCCCTCCAAGCACATGGGCACCCCTCCCCTCCTGGAAGAAACAGGTTAGAGAGCACGTAGACTGGAAGAGAGGGGCTGATTAAGCCCCTGCTACCCCATTCTCTAAAGACCAATCAGTTTAAAAGTCACACTGTTCTGCCAATCACATTGTGCCTAATGGAGGCTGCTCTAAAATCCCATATAAGGTCCCTGAACGGGTTCTGGGGGGTTGCCCTCCCAACTTGGTATGCAGAGTGACCTCAGCGTGCTGATGAATCAATAAATTTCTCTTGCATTTTGCATCAAAAAAATGCATCATGCTCATATACAGATACAATAATGAGTAATAAAATTAAAAGATTATCTAGCCCTATCACCTTGTTTTACAGTCTTAGGTAACTGTAACTTACATGAGTTCAGCAGCATCAAAAGCCCACCAAATGCTGTCTTAACCCTAATGGACTCACTAGACAGGGTAAGAGGACTGCGAGACTTGCACTTTCATCAACTCTCAGCATTCCCAGTACAGATAGATGCCCTCTAGGAAACCTATGTATTCAGTCACAACCCTGATTCCTTACCCCATCCAGAGCAGGACACAGCAGACAGCTCGAAGCGCTCTTCTAGAGATGGAACTAGAGAAAGGGAACACATCTCATTTTCCTCTTTTTCCTCCCAAGAGGTACAGTGCATGTATTACTATAAAAGCAATTATGAAATGACAGGAAACTTAACATGGAAGAAAAGGTGCCATGGAAACAATGAGAAAAGGTGCCTCTCATCTTGTTCTGTCACACTTCCTATCTCTAATCTTTAGGCCTTTATTGAATTTCAGAGACCTCCTAGATTACTTTATAAGGAAAAAGATCAGTGAATGAAAGAGGCCCATCCAAGCCAACACACTTAAAAGCAACAGACCAGACCAGAGAATCCCCAGACTACTCAGTAACTTCCAACTTAGGATTCCCTCTGTCCTAACCATCTGTGAGCTGCACAGATCTCTAATGTTCCTTTCCTACCTAAGGAAAGCAAGCTGGCATTAATTACTGCTTAACATGAAGCTAAAAATTGAGCACCTGCTTTTACAGGCACTCACATGAAAGTCCTCTTGCTATCACCTCCCTATCCAACCCCTAGTACTGTGTAAGTTGTGTGGGAGACATCTTAGGAGACAGAGTATCTAAATTATCTAGTCACAAAATGTTACTGCTAAAAGAACTCAGTTATCCAGATAACAAACCTAAACATTTGCCACCTGATAAAGTCTGGAAAACCGGTCTCCAGACCCCTATCCCTAATTTTTAAAGTCCCTGACATAGTCCCATCCTGTCCTGTCCTGCTTAGTTCCGTCACCCTCTCCTCTTCCTGCTCAGCTGCTATACCACATAGTCACTGAGATCTGGGCTCTTCTAGAAAGGGAGTTCCTTGAGCCCCTTTCCTACTTTTGTTTCTCTGGTGCCTAGCTTAGGTGACAATACTTACAAAGCAGCAGAGTGTTACAAGATGCTGTCTAGAGAAAACATGAGATTAACCAAAGCAGTCTTTGCAGCTGTACAGAATAGCGAGACCTAGGACTGGTGTTTCCCTTTTCTAAAACTAGTGTTTGCAAGACTCACTTCAGCCCAGTGGTTGTCAACCTTCCTAACACTGGGACCCTTTAATACAGTTCTTCATATTGTGGTGGCCCCCAACCATAAAATTATTTGTTGCTACCTCATAACTGTAATTTTGCACGAAGCAGTATCTCAGTTCCTAAGACTGTCAGAAATATGTTTTCCAGTGGTCATGACCTACAGGTTGAGAACCACTGCTTTAGCCAAATCATCAGATTTTGAAGTCACACTAACCCCCATCTCCCTTTACCACTGGCCCCAGCTCTGACAGAAAACTCTTATCTCTAACAGAGACTAGATGAGAGCAGATGTAAGATAATCAACACTGTATGACAATCCTCACCCTTCCCTTCAGTGTTTCCTTTGTTCCCAAACCCTTATCTGTAGGACGAGTTAAAATGTGCTTTCTTCCTTATCCTCCATTCCAACAACCTTTGACTTTGTTACTTGGTTCACTTTTTCATTCACACATACCCTATGCTTACGGTCATCTGAAACACCAGAGCCTTGAGCTCTTGAGATACTGTGCCTTGAGCCTTGAGCCTTGAGCTACTGTACCTGGCAAACTGGTCTCTACCCTAAGTCCACTCCTCTAGGTTACCAGACATAGCCTTTAAAAATATGCAGAAAGTCACAGCCCCCTCACCTCAGGATAAGGTCCAATGTGGAGGCACAGGCTCTGTGAGCTGACTACTTCTACTCTGCTTACCTTGCCAGTCTTGCTATCACCACATCCACTCATCAAAGACTTTACACTTGACCTGGGAACCTTGAGAAATTCATTTAATCCCTCTGAGATTGTCTCCTCACCTACTGGATAGTTAATAATAATTTTACCTTCCTCTCAGGGAAGAGGTTAACAAATGTTAATGCCTACAAATATACCTGATACAGCAAGTAACCAGAAGTCTCACCCAACACCGTGACCATCTCTAGAATTACACTTCTTTCCACCTCTCCCCTGGCTCCTCCAAATTTCATTTTCCTGGCTTATGTTTACACCAAGCCAGCTTCTCCAAGAATGCCCTCCTGACCCACCACTGCTGGGTTTTAAATGCCATCCCTCTGACTTCAGGGTCCTGTCCTTGTCACAACACTTCTCATATGCTTGTTTCTTTTACCTGACTATATATGTGCCCAAATCCTTGAGCCTAGTACCATGGTTAGTAAATGTCTCAAAACTGGTCTACAAAAGTAGGCATCAACTATGGTTTAACTCCAAGCTGAGGCATACATACTCCCAAGTTCCAAGCTACTCTTAGCTACGTAGTAAAACCCTGTCTCAAAAAAAAAATTTAATTCAGTAAATGAAAAAACTTTCCAATAATGATGTGTCCATTGAAACAAGTAGTCATCTGGAATGTTATAAGTCTGGTCTAAATAGCCATCCAGCCCTATCAACTATAAACCTCTATCCAAGGGCTGGAGATTGCTCAATGGTTAAGAGCACTGGCTGCTCTTCAGAGTATCTGGGTTCAATTCCCACCACCCATTGGCAGCTCATAATTACCTGCAACTCCAGTTCTAAAAAATATGACATCATCTTTTAGCCTCCTTGGGCACTGCACACACAGTGCACAGACATATATGCAGATAAAACACCCATACACATAAAATAAAATAAAAATGTAAGCCTCTACTCAAAACTGGGGACCTAGCTCAGTGCTTGAGGGCTTATCTCCCATGCATGAACTTCAGGTTCATTCTCAAGCACCACAAAAGAAAAAAAAATTGGCACTTTATCAAACATATTATTCAATGAACTTTGACTTTAGAATACAGGCAAAGTCAGCTATCAGATTTTCCTATTCCTCATCTCTGGGATACTACCTACTCCAAAGCCACATTACCATCAGAACAAAATTCCAGCCACTTTCATAAATATAAAAATCTTCCAAGACACAGAAACGGATGAACCAAAGTGAATTTTGAAAGACTAAATGTAACACCTAACCCCACCATAACCTCAGCAGTGAGGATACATAAGAATTTCTAAGACTCCAGACTCCAAAAGTCCCTTTTGAGTGCTTTTATTTCCGGAAAGAGAGAGAGACACGAAAGGGGAGTTTGTCTTTGAGGTAATCCACTTATCAGCTGACAAGTTTTGATCCAAGCTGCTGTCACAGTTCTGCTATTCCTGATCACTGCAGCTCCGTATGCACAAACCCTAATGTCAAATAAACATGGACAAACAATGAAAGAATATGTAGGGGCTGGAGAGATGGCTCAGCGGGTAAGAGCACTGACTGCTCTTCCGAAGGTCCTGAGTTCAAATCCCAGCAACCACATGGTGGCTCACAACCATCCATAATGAGAACTGATGCCCTCTGCTGGGGTGTCTGAAGACAGCTACAGTGTACTTACATATAATAACTAAATAAATCTTTAAAAAAAAAAAAAAGAATATGTAGTAGTCTGGGTTCTAGTTCAAGAACAGAGGCACTCATCTGAAAATGCAGGGCTAATACAATCCATAACTGGCTTCAGCAATAAGGCTTGAACTACAGAGTGGAGAAGGGGGCTTTGCCAGAGGCAGAACCAGGCCTGCATTCCTGCTCTGGGGATGCCACTCTGCTGCAGATGAGAACTAGTAAGGCATTCTGCATTTACTGAACACTGTGAAATGAAGGAAATGCTAGCTATGGCAATCACAAAAGAACAAAGATTGAATTATTTCACTTCACTGTGAAGGTCCTAGGGTAGTCAAATTTACACCAGAACACAGAATGGTGTTTGCCAGGAGTCTTCAACAAGAAGTTAGTGTATGACCAGGAGCATTTCAGTGGGGAAAAGGTAGATAATTTGGTGATGTTAGCTGTAGAACAATGTGAATATACTTAATCCCATAGAATTGTACACTGTAAAACTGTTACAATGTCAACTGTTTAAAATTTGACATACATATCTAACACCACAATTTTTTAAAGCATCTGACTTTCAATGTTACTTTCTGCAGAGTGAATCCAGCTTGGCCCTGAGCAAATCACATAACCTTTTTCTAAGCCTGTTTCTTCTGTAAAGCAGAGACAATACCTAGTTCATAGACTACTCCAAGGATTAAATGACACGTTCCAGTGAAAACCTTCAGTCCTATAACTAATAAAGGGTAGCTATTAATTGTAACAAGCACTCTCACAATTATTTCCTTGTAGTCTCCATAGCACCCTATGAGAAAACAGACTCAAAGGGCCCCAAGAAGCGGCTCAGCCCTTTGTAGAACACCAGCTAAATCCTGTGATCCTAAGGCAAATGTCCTAATCTTGTCTCCACTGCCGGACACTACAAAGGCATAACTAAAGCCCTGCAAACGACTTCACAGTAGATTAGAAATCAGATAATGGTTACAGAAGAGTACCTAAAGCATTTAGAAACTAAAACAAAAGTGCTAACAAGAAAATACAGACATCTGGCCTTTTAGACATTGAGGCAGAAAAAGCAGCTGAGTTTACACAGGGTCTTTTGAGATGTTCAATTCCCTGACCCCTGATCCAGAGGCCTGAAAAGGAAGTTCATATTCAACAAATGGCAATGTATGGGAGACATAACAACAAAAACAGACTGAAAGAAAGGCTACTAGGAATCTAGTAATCACCAAGGCAGTCCATTTATTTAGACAACAGTCCCCTTTCCAAAGGTCAGTTAAAAAGAAAGAAGGTGGAGGGATCTATGGAGTCATCAACCTCCTATATTCCTCCATTACTGTACTCTAGAATCTTAAGGGATGAATGAAGCACAGTAGACCTACAGGTCCAAGGAACAAATGCAAACCTGTGAACCTCCTCAAGAACCAGATGCCAACAGCCAAAATCAAACCCACTCCAAAACGAAAACAGTTGCCAAAGTTAACTTGAGTTCGCTGTAATCCCTCTAGGCCTTACTGGAAAGACAAAGAAAAATAAGACTATTTGAAAGCAGGGAGTTAAAGATGACTTGAGCTACCTACATCTCTGACTGATCGCTAGCTAGGACCATAAAGAACATACCAGACTGAAGTAGGTGGGGGAGATGAGGGAGGCGAGCAATAAACAAAGTAAAGGGTAGACTTCAGCGAGGTCTAAGCTAAACACCTCAGAACTTCATTTAGTTTGAGACTTGAGATCTCTGGACCCGTCTAACCACACCACAAGCAAAAAATTTCATCCTAACCACTTTCCCTCAGAGTTCTAATAGCAACAAAAGGGGATTTTATCTATGGCAGATCAGTCCATGTCTCTCGGTCAATGTCTCAGGGAGGAACCTACGTTTCTTACCTAAACGGTGTTAAGACTAACGGCAAAACAAAATGCCCTCTGCACAAAGAGATGACACATGCTCATATCAGGAAATAAGTAACGGTTACTAACAGCTTTGTATTTCTATGGCGGTTTCATTTCTCTGAACCTCGATTTCTGCTCCTGTGAGTAGAGACAACTCTGGAAGACCGGTGTGGACATTAGGCGATACATTCACGAAGTTCCTGGGTCAGTCTCATCAAACGTTACCTGTTGGCATTTAACACTTCTGCCACGTACTAACGCCCTCCCTGAATTCACTAACACCCTGAGAGGCTGCTTCCCTTCTTGACCCCATTTCACCCAGGTGAAAACTGAGGCTCGGGCTGGAGCAAAGTGGGGGACGCAGCCCCAGTTCGAGGGCTGGTCGTTCCCTTCCGCGACCCAGAAGACAACGAGCAAAGGATAGGCAAGGGTGGCGAGCAAGGCGCTCAGACCCGTGAGGAAAAAGAAAGGATCAGTTTTGCGCGCCTAAGGGAACCCAAAGAGCTGGACCGGGCTGGAAAGCCGGAAGAAACCCGGGGCCCCAACCGAGGCCAGAGCCAGGCCCCAGCCCGCCCGAGGCCTCCCTGGCGCAACCTCCGCTCCCTCCCCTCCTCCCCTCGCCGGGCGGGGCGGGGCGCGAGCACAAAAGACTCCAACTTCCGAGCGGGCACCGGCCCACCCCCAACTCCTGGCCCGGGCCCGGGCGGCGGACTAGAGGCGAGCTGCGAATGCTAGGCGGCCAGGGGAGGGCGCGGGTGGCCCCGGGCAGGCGACCCGGGGCGGCGGGCCTGGGAGGGAGCACAGAGGGAGGGGGCGAGAGTTACTCCGGCTCCCAGGACTCCGGGAACGGCCGAAAGAGTTTCTAAAAATAGGCAACGGCCCGCCCAAGGAGGTGAGGAACGAAAAGGCACAAGGAACAGCCCACCCGCACTCCTCAGGAGCGGCCCGCGGCCCCCACTCACCCGCGCTGAGGTCTGGAGGAAGCCGCGCGGCACGCAAGGCGACGGCGCGTCGGCTCTCGGAGGGCGGGAGGGAAGAGGCGGCCCAGGCCGCCGCGTGAGGAGCCCGAGCACACGCACGAGAGTCGCGACCGCTTCCGCCCCCTCGGCTTCCCTCGGCTCCGCTCCCCGCGCCGCTCGCGCGCCCCGCCGCACTGACAGAGGCGCGAGCCCCGCAGCCGCGAGTCCTTCGCTCGGCCGCCACCACTCGGGCGAGCGCGGGGAGGGAGAGTGCTGGACAGACCTCTGCACTTGGCCTGCCCGCCGCCCTGGCCCCGGCCTGGTACTCGAATCCGTCCTCCGAGTCGGATCCTGCCACCCGAGCACTCAGTCCTCAGCACCGCCCTGCACGGGACGGGTTCTGCAAACGCGTGGGCTCCCTGCACACCCCTCGCGCCGGGCTTTGGAAAGGTCCAGAGCTTCGGCGCGCCGAGGAGGAGGGCGGGGCCGGGGCGGGGCCTAGCGGGAGGAGGGACGGAGGAGAAAGGCGGGGCTGAAGGAAAGGAGTTGGTGGCTTCCACCAGCGGGGTGCAGAAGGCGGGGCGGAGGGGTCCCGAGGGCTGACGGGCCGGACGACACTAGGGAGGGGCAGCAGGCTGAGGGAGGAGCCGGGGGGTGGGGAAGAGCGTGCCCAGGGGAGGAGTCTGAGGGGCTGGGCTAGGGCCTACGGAAGCGGAGGCGGTGTTTAGACGTTGCCGCGGGTCTGAAGGAGGTTGGGCTGGGAACACAGCGGGCTGGAGGGGTCTGAGGTAGACCCTGAGCAGGAGCCGGAAGGAGGAAGATCCTAAAGGAGGAGCGCGGGGGTGGTGCTTGATTGGGCGAGGCCTGAAGATGGGGCCTTCTCTGTTAGCTGGGGGCGGGGCGGCGGGGGTCCAGAAGCAATTGGCGCCCGGTTATTTCACTTTCTAGGAATTAGAGTGCTACAATTCACTGCGAAGGGATTGGGCGGAGACGCTTCGGTGTCCGGGGTCTGGGTAAAAAAAAAAAAAAAAAAAAAAAGCCTAGTCAAGTAGTTTTGCCCTTATGGGATGAAATGTTTTCTTACTTAATCTGTGTGTTGGTTCTCCCTCCTAAATATTTCTCATGTCAGGATCTCCCATTTGAATCGGTGTTTCAGTCTCCAGGCTCTCCCACTCACATTCCTACTTTGCCCCTCCAGACCATCAGGGTCTTCTGAGAGCAAAGAGGATCATAGTCAGCTATAGTCACAAATCTCCCAGAAAGCTGGAAACGTATTTATTTGTATTCCCCATTCCCTTCAGACCTGTGATTTCAGAACCTTTTGGGAATTAGGACAGAGTTTGAAGCAGGGACTCTGTAGCCCAGGCTAGCCTTGTACTTGCTCTGAAGCCAGGAATAATCTTGAACTCCTAATCCTCCTTGCCGCTGCCTTCCAACTGCTGGGATCACAGCGAGGCCAGACCTTTTTATTTCGGGAATGAGTGATTCAAACAGGTTCTCAGCCTTGAAGAGTAATCACTCTTACTCACTAAACCATCTCCCCAGCGCCAAGACCAGGAATTCTTTACTGATTTTTGTACATTACTGTGTTTCCAGGCCTAGTTCATACTCTGATCAATAAACACTTCCATCAATCAGTCCAGCCGGTACCAACCTCCTCTACTTTGTCGTGTTATCCAGCTCCTCACTTCCCTCTCTGTGCAATAGTCTTACCATATTTGCTCAAATATACCAATCTATTATTTGTTGTGTTTCCTTGTTCATTTGTTTTTTCAAGACAGGGTTTCTCGGTGTAGCCTTGGCTTTCCTGGAACTCGTTCTGTAAACCAGGCTGGCCTCCACCTCAGAAACCCCCTGCCTATGCCACCAGAGCACTGGTATTAAAGGCGTGTGCCACCACCGCCAGACGTTGAATATAGCAATCTATTAACGCCTTCTGTGTCGGCCTTTTCACTCATCCCATACTCAGCTCAGGAGCCACCTCTTCTGAGAAGCTTTGAGTTTTCAACCCCACTGTTAGGCAAACTGCCACTGTTGCCCTGCTCTGTTTATGGCTTCCATTATAAAAGATGGCAGATGATACTCGGCTGGCACTGGGAATTCTGTACACATTCTACAAGGTCCAGAATACCTTATCACCTACCACCCTTCTGACACGGTGTAAGCTTTAGTCTGCTATTTTGCTTCAACTACATTTTGGCCTTTTTCCTGGTCTCCTAAAATGCCAGGCATACTGCTTCTCCTGGGCCTCTGCTGTTGGGTTGGCCTCACATTGTTCTCCTAGGTGTTAGTACAGCTCACTCCTGGCTGTCCTAACAGTTTCTTTTGCTTTTTTTTTTTTTTTTTTTTTTTAAGTTAGGTTTTTGGTTTGGGTTTTTGGTTTTTTAATGTTTGTTTGTTTGAGACAGTCTCACTGTGTAGCTCTCTGGCCATCCTAGAACTCACTATGCAGACCAGGCTAACCTCAGACTACCAGACATTTGCCTGCCTTGGCCTCCTAAATGCTGGGATTAAAGGTGTATAGCACTATGACCAGCCAACTTCAGGCTCTCTAAAAAAAGTTTTACATGGTCAGGAGTAATAGTTCATGCCTATAATCCCAACACGTGGGAGGGAGAGACAGGGAGATCTCTGAGAGTTTGACGCTAACCTGGTCTACATACCAACTTTCAGGCCAGCCAAGGTTATACAGTGAAACCCTGTCTTAATTAATTGCCTTACCTGTCTACATTTTAGATAGCAACCTTTCACTCTTTAAAAAAACAAAGATTTATTTATTCATTTATTTTATGTGAGTACATCGCTGTCTTCAGACACACCAGAAGAGGGCATTGGATCTCATTACAGATGGTTGTGAGCCACCATGTGGCTGCTAGGAATTGAACTCAGGGCCTCTGGAAGAACAGTCAGTGCTCTTAACCGCTGAGTCATCTCTCCGGCCCCCCTTTCATACTCTTTCTTGCTGGATTCTTCTCCAGAGCAATGTCCCATCTGCAATGTATATCTTAGCTTATTGTCTCTCTGCCAAACACACTTCCCACGACAGTGTGATGAGTGCAAGGACAGGCTATTATCTGTTTTGTTCAGTCCTCAGTGCATAAAATAGTAGATCCCTCATTTAATGTTTGTTTTATGGTTGACTATAACAAATCCAACAAAGAAATGTCAAGAAGACTCTCAGTATCACCTCAGAAGGATCTCACAAGATGAGGACTTGAAGGGCGTTTCTAAGGAAACATGCTGGCATCACTACCTAACAGTTATGCAGCACTAACTAGTCACCAGGCAGTGCCCTGACTGCTCTTCAAGCTGATTTAGTCCCTGTAACAGCCTTATGAAATAAGTACCATTCAAATCCCCATAGGTGAGGAGACAGTCACAGAAGAGGCTAACTTCCCCAAAACATACAGCTAGAAAATGGTGGACTCCAATTTTAGAGTCTACGTGCTCAATGATTATGCTACATTTTCCATAATTATTTTTTAAGACTTATGTGTATGGGTGTTTTGCCTACATGTGCAACCACATACATGCCTGATGCCTGATGGGGTCAGAAGAGTGCATCAGATCCCCTGGAACTGGAGTTACAGATAGTTGTGAGCTATCTTGTGAGGTACTGGGAAATCAGCCTGGGTCCTGCAAGAGCAACAAGTGGTTAACTGCTGAGCCAGATCTCCAGTCTTCCTAATTATTAAAAACCCAGAGTAAGTCAGGTGTCTTGGTACACACTTTTTTGTTTATTTTTGTTTTTGTTTTTTTGAAACGGGGTTTCTCTGTGTAGCCCTGGCTGTCCTGGAACTCACTCTGTAGACCAGGCTGGCCTCAAACTCAGAAATCCACCTGCCACTAACCGGCCTTGGTACACACTTTTAATTGAGAAACAGAGGCAGGTGGCTCTGTGAGTTTGGGGTCAGCCTGGTCTTCAGAACGAGTTTCAGGATAGTCAGGGCTGCACAGAAAAACCCTATCTCGAAAAAACAAACAAACAAATGAAATCCTAAATAAATAAACATAATTTTAAAACCCCAGGGCAATTAATCAAAAGAGAAGGATAAAGAAGAGATATTCTGTTGCTTCCTGGATATCATAGTCTAGTATGATACCTACAATCATTGCATTTTTTCCCTCAATTACAATGAGGGACAACAGCCAAAGACAAGATGTTGTAGAGATTTTGGAGGAAAACAAAACTTAGAAAATACTTCTGAAAAACTGTGTCTGAAACCTGATGAAACTGTTCAGAAAATTCACTCCTGGATTTTTTTACTTGAGGGTAGTTAGTAGTTGGTACATGTATGTGTGTATACTAGGGGGGGGTGGGTGTGTGTCTTCCATGAGTGTCTTCCATGATCTCTCCCCACCTTTAAAAAAAGTCACTTTTATCTCTGTTTATTTTATTCCTACACTGTAAGGTTGTTGTTTCGTCTAGAATATCTTTCTCTTCTATGCTTAGGAACACTCTGTTCCAGTGTGGGCTAATCTGACCCTGAGTTCTGAGAATTCAGTGCTGTGCCATTGGGGCTTTGTTTACCAGGACATGCTCAAAGGCTCTACACCCAAATGCTTACGTTCAGCATTACTCTGCATCATTAAGCATGTACAGCAAAACCGTAACCCCTCTTCAGGCCGTTCTGTCCTGGTAAGCCAGGTGTCTTGGTACAAGCCACAGTGTCTGCCCCTGGCACACCTCCCAGACTCACCATTCCACTCACAGAATGACACACATTGCTACTTTAAAGTCACATCTTTCACACTTGATGGCTTTTCAGATACACACATCCGTGATCGCCTGCTTGGACAGTTTTATGGGTATCTTATCATATGCATGAAGGCTCGAACTGCATTATGTGCATGGTTTGGTAGTGTTTTCTTGGTTAAGAGGGTATGGGGACCATTTCACAGGTCACCTTGGACCACTTTCACTGTAAATCTTCCAGGAATAGCCTTCTGTTAAAGACTTATCTTTCTATTTTATTTTTATTTTATGTGTGTGGGTATTTTGCCTGCTTGTATGTGTGTGCACTACATGCGTGCAGTGACTTCAGAGGCTAGAAGAGGGCATCAGATTCCCCAGAAGTAGAGTTACAGATGGTTGTTAGCCACCATAGGGGTGCTGGAAATCAAATGAGGATTTTCTGGAAGAGTGGCCAGTGCTCTTAACTGCTGAGTCATCTCTTCAGTGCCTCTACCACCACCACCACCACCACATTCCTTGAGAAAGAGGCTTCTCAACCTGGAGCTCACAATTTGCCCAGACAGTCTCTGTCTCCCAGCACTGGGATTACAGTGTTTGCTGCTGTGCCTGGCTTTCTCTGTGGCGTGGGAGAGCAGGGCAAGCACGCTAATAACTGAGCCATCTCCTCAGCCCGCCCCCTTCAACATGAAGATGCACCTTCCCAGTGGGCTTACTAACTTGACATTGTAATTTCCTAACTAAAACAGATGAAGAGAACGAACAGAGCCCACATTTTTAAGGGGTTTCATTTACAGAAGGCTTCCTACTCCACACAGGAGGAAATGCAGTGTGAAGGTGGGCATGTAAGAGCTACAGGGCTCCAGAGAGTGGCATACAGATTGAGAAAATAAGAATAAAAAGTAGACTATCTCTAGGAACTGGTTTCTACATTCAACTGGATACAGAGAAGGTTTTAAAGTGTCAAGGTTGGGAAAACATTCAAAATTCATCTCCTTCAACTGCCTTTTTAAATCATAACAACCCTCCACAGTCAGTCTATCGCCTGTTCCAAGGATGCAGAAATGTGACATGGCCAGACTCTTACAAGTGGTGGGAGGGAAGCAGGGCCTAAACCCAAAGCCAAGGGAGCTCTGTAGCATACACACAGCCCCTTTCTCTCCCCGACATCTCTAGACCATTCATTAGCCTATCCTCATGTGTGTGAAAGTGGGCATCTCAGCAGCTCAACCGGAGGCTTACAGTCAGGGAAAGGGCAGGAGCGTTTCCCATAAGATAAAGGCCATGGGTCTGGACAGACTAAAGAATAGATTCTTACCACATGTGCCCCAGAGTCACCCCCACCAATGCATTTCTCACTGCTCGGCTCTCATCCTTCCTCCTCTCCTCAGAAGCCTCCGGTGCCTTCCCATTGCCATGCCAACAGCATGAATCAAAAATTCAAACGCCTGCAGGGGCCAGAAAGCATGTTAGGAGCAAGATAACAAGAAGTGGGGGGCACTGTAGTTCTAGAGAGTGCACACAGAGATAGGTGACAGCTAGCCAGCTGTTGCAAGGACAAGATTGTCCAAGAGAACCCCTAAATATGGATTTTTTTTCCACATGCGATCTCCCAGTTTCTAAGTATCATATGTTTTAAAAATAAACCTATATAAGCCAAATAAATTATGTCTGCAGATTAATAATCTCTCTTTGGTTAAAGTCTGTAACTAGACACCTTTGAGGTCTGTGTTATCTATTGCTGCAAAATAAAGCACCTCGAAACTTGGTGACTTAAAACAGTGATTTGTTACTGTTTTTAAATTTATTTTATGGGTGTATCACTGTGTGACCTGTATGTGTCTGCACTACATGCATGCTGTGCCCTGTGAGGGCAAAAGAGAGTCTCAGATCTCATTGAGACTGGACTTACAGAAGGTTGTTAGCCGCATGTAGGTGCTGGACTCTCCTGAACAACAGTCAGCACTTTCAATCTCTGAGCCATCTCTCCAGCCCCTGATTTGTTATCTCTTATAAATGTATGGGCCAATCATCTTCTGCTTCTATTTCTACCTCACATACATGCCACTGGCTAAGTTGAAATGAGACACTGTTGGGTTTTGTCATGTCTCATGTTTTGCATATCACAGTGACATCCCTCATGGAAAGGACTACATAAATACGGGTGGTCGTGACGTGGCAGACTTCAGGGATGTGTGTGCAGTGAGGGCATGCCAGTGGAAGCTTCCCCAGTCTGTGTGGCTTTTATATACAACGACTAGAGCGTATGTGTCCCACTCACCTAGGACCGAGCCTTGTATCTCTGTGTCCTTCAGCCCAGTCACATAGGATGACCCCGAAAGATGCTGTCAGATTGCATTGACCTGAATTGGAACTCCAAATACCCTAAGAATATTTAGTCTAACTTTCCCAGTGTACAGTGATATGTGGTCCACAGAAGGGAGCTCATGTAGACTGTAAGCTGCCTACCAAGAGAACTGCAGGGGTTGGAGAGATGGCTCAGCAGTTAGGAGCACTGACTGTTCTTCCAGAGGCCCTGAGTTCAATTCCCAGCAACCACATGGTGACTCACAACCATCTGTAATGGGATCTGATGCCCTCTTCTGGGGTGTCTGAAAACAGATACCTTGTACTCATAAATAAAATAAAAATAAAAATTAAAAAAAAAAGAGAGAATTGCAGAACAGGCATGGGTTTCACACGCTGACTCCTAGTACAGTGCAGGCTAGTCTGTGTGGAATCCTTGTCACCGTGAATGTCTAAAACTTAAAGACATTTCTCATTTCAGATGCATCCATTAGCAAGCCTTAGTCAGGAACTTGGCCCTCCCTACTATTCAATAATTGATGACACTGGAGCCAGAAATCGAAATGAGCAGGCCTCTTTATACTCCCAATTCGGCCACTTATGGGCCAAGCTCCTGTGGTTCTCTATCCTCTCTAAAGTTGATACATGTAACATGTACCTAGAAAGTTATTTTGAAAACTAGAAATAATGTGTTTTTTATCCCTTGTCACATAGAAGGTGCTCTCCGGTGAGAGCTCGTGATTGTCACGAGATGAAAAGCAGAGTTCTGACTTACTAAAGGGAAAAATCACTCCTGCAGCTTGACTCTTGGAGAACATAAATCCATATTCTTTTCTTAAACAAATCCTCTGTAATGCAGGAAGGGAGGAAGAGAAGGAGGAAGGGGGAGGAGGAGGAAGAAGAGGAGGAGGGGCAGGAGGAAGAGGAGGAAGAAGAGGAGGGGGAAGAAGGGGGAAGGAAAAGGAGGAGGGGAGGAGGAAGAAGAGGAGGAGGGGGAGGAGAGAAGGGGGAGGGGGAGGAGGAAGAAGAGGAGGAAGAGGAGGAAAGTTTGGCAGGCTGTAAGTATTTTTCTCTAAAATTTGCTTCGCTTTCTCATCCCAGCCTATTCACCACCGTGCTGACTGCAGGCCACAGACAAGCGTGCTAGTATGAGACCATCTTGGCTGAGAGTGAAGAAAGTACATGTGGCAGGATCAGGACACCCAAGGATGACAGGCTTGCGGCACACAGCCTCCACCCTTGGGGCTGGCTGCTGGCATCTCAGGGCTATAGGGAAAGTCCTCATGCAAGCTATGCGTCTCTCATTACTCACCAGCTGGGTTCTCAGGACCTTCGCTCTTCTCTCTGCCTTGCCAGTAGGCTCCATGTACATTTTATATCAAACAGGAGAGGGCTGGCATCCTTAAAGTAGGATCTCCATTAAGGCAGTAAATCATTCCACAGCTTCCCTTCTTTGCCAGGGCCCGTAAGCTCCCTAACAGGAGCAGCACTGCCTCCCACACCCGAGTGACCTCCCTCACCCTGCACTGCATCCAAGAGTGGCAGCACCCCGATCAGAGGCTGCTGCGTTAATTGAAATGGACATTAAGGACTTGCTTGCTCAAGCAGAAGCACATTAGAAGGAATATAAACAAGGACACTCGGCGTTCTGTGGCTGTGGCATTTGTATCAACAAGAAACGCCATTTCTGAAGCATCTTATTCAAAAAGGACTGAGTGTCCAGGAAATGACAGCTGTATAGGTCCCCACCCACCCCCACCCTAGTGTTCAAAAGAGGCATATATGCCACCAGCAACTTTCCAGTCTCACCTTCCAGGTGCTTGTCTACAGGCCTCACATATTCCCATTGGCTTCCCCAAACCCACTTTTCCATAGTATTTTAAGAGCTCATGACTGGATGTTGGTCTCAGATGGTTTTATTTGATGCACTTCTTGACCAGGTGGCCTGAAAACTTTGAATCCAATCAGGAGACTCATGGTGCCTGACTCAGGCCTTGCCAACCAGAACATTCTGTCCTCCTGCCCACAGCCAATCCCTTTCCACGGGCACACAGGCATGCCAATCCAAGTGATTAAAAACTAGTTAAAAGTTAGTCACTTCTCTGACAGCCTGATCTTGCCAGGCAGAGCTGCAAAATTTAAATCTGGACTGGTTTGGAGAAGAAGGCTCTGAGAAGGGAGACATAGACCATCAAACTTCACCCTACAGGTGAAGGCCCACTCCCTCTAGTCACATACATTGTGGAAATGTGGTGGACTACTAGTCTGGTAAGCTGTGCCCTTCCCCCAGCCTTGAGTAGGATAAACAAACCCAGGATGGTTTTACAACCTGGCTGGAGCCAGTCTGGCCTCACTGCTTATGCATTTCCTACACGAGCCCTGAGGAGTTGACCGCCACTGAGCTTGCTAAAACAAAGGATGGGGTCTTTGATCTTTCCCTTTATATGCAGTATGGAATAATAAAGTTCGAGCCTTGATCAGAAACTTTGTCTTGGCTTCATTCTTCTTTCGCACCCCGTCCCTTTTTCATTTTCAGCCTCCCTTTCAGGTAGGCCCAGTTCAGCCATGTCTGCTGGACAGCCACAGTAAGCCTCTGGTTCTGTGCTGCGGTATCACAGTTCATTTTGTAATGCTAAGGTTCAAACCCAGGGCCTTGCACATATTAGACAGGAACTCTACCACTGAGTGGTATCTTCAACCTATGCTCACATTCTAATGTGGTCTGCTGAGAATGGGCCTGTGGGACCTCAGCAAGCATAAGGCAGGCCAAAGCACAACGAATGTTTGCACTTCAAAGCTTGTCCTCTTGGAATTTGGAACCCTGGACAACTGTACAAGAAGTCAAGCTGACATGGTGGAGGAAGAATCCTGTGGAGAAGCCGGGCAGTGGTGGCGCACGCCTTTAATCCCAGCACTTGGGAGGCAGAGGCAGGCGGATTTCTGAGTTCAAGGCCAGCCTGATCTACAGAGTGAGTTCCAGGACAGCCAGGGCTACACAGAGAAACCCTGTCTCGTAGCAGCTTCCCGGCTGACCCAATCTCAACCGGTGCAGCCACACTAGAGATCATCAGCAAAGTCAGCTGTAAAACCACCTGGCTGAGCCCAGCCCAGACTGAAAACCCAGGAGGGAATCAAGTAGCTTTTTAAACTACAAAGTTACAGGAAGGATGCTTGTTACAGAGCAATAAGCCACCAAAACAATAGCCATGTTAGTAATATTGCCTAGCTCCTCAGCTCTCACAATCTTCCCACTCCAGGCTGGAGAGATAGATGGCTCAGTGGTTAAGGGCACCTCCCGCTCTTGCAGACGGACCCAGGTTCACTTCTCAGCACCCATATGACAATCACTCACAGCTGTCTGTAACTCCACTTTTAGGCAATCTGACACCATCTTTTGGCTCCTGTGGTCATCTGTACATACATACACAAGAACAATTTGTTGTTGTTTTGTTAAAAAAAAAAATCCAAAACCTTCTTACTCTCGAAAGAATGGTATTGTTAACGCCTTCACTTCATAGGTGAGGAAGCTGTGGGCACGCAGGAGCAGAGCTTCCAAATTCCTATATTTCTAGGTCAGCTCCTTCAGATGTGAGAGCTTCCACCCAGGTGAAGACCCTCAGGAACAGCCTGGCGAAGCTCACTGCGGGGAGTCACCATGACCTAGTTTCCAGTTGCGAGTTCTGTGGCTGTATGACCTTAAACAACTCAAGTAACTTTCCTGTAGAGTCTCAGTCTTCCCAATTGTCTGGTGAACACAGACAAGGGAACTGTTGGCACAGACAAGGGAAATGGTGGGGTGAGTACTGTAATGGTGATCACATGATCCCTAAAGAGGCATAGTCACTAATAGCTCCAGCAAAGGGTCACCAAGTGGAATCTGAGTCCCGTGTGACCGGGTTAACTTTTTGTTTTTGAGTTTTTTCCCCTAGGGAAACTAGAAACTTAGTTTACAACATGAAATTTTCAAACCTTGAAATATTAATTCATCTGAATTTTCAAAAGCCTTCTTCTCCTCTTCCTCCTCTTCCTCCTCCTCTCCCTTTCTTCTTCTTCTTCTTCTTCTTCTTCTTCTTCTTCTTCTTCTTCTTCTTCTTCTTCTTCGTTTGTTTGGTTTTTTTTTTTTTGAGAGAGAGAGAGAGAGAGAGAGAGAGATTTTCTGTATAGCCTGTACTGTCCTGGAACTCACTCTATGAGACTAAGCTAGCCTCAAACTCAGAGATTCCCCTGCCACTGCCTCTGGGTGCTGGGATTAAGGTGTATGCCACCACTACCTGTCTGACCACAATTATTTTAAAATGTCCTGCCAGCATTTATGCCAGTATCAAAAGATATCCACTCAGCTCACCCTAGCCTACACACGAGAATGGTCCCAGCTGAGTAGCCTCCCCCAGGTCATAAGGCCTGCCGACCAGAGACTCCAGGGTGTGGTTGTCGTGTTCTTTCTCTGGATTCACATCTCCAGTTCTCTATCCCTGGGGCTGTAGGGAAAGGATGCAGACCCTCAGATGCATCCAGCTGGCAGCATCTCAAAGGAGAGAGAGGCAGGAGTGGAAATGAATTAACATAACACTCTGTAGCTTGATATAATGGTGACAGGTCCCAACCCAAACATACCTGGGTTCTAATCCCGACTCTATTGTAATTTGAGTGCCTCTGGGCTAGTTCTCTTTCCCAGTCTCAGCTCACTCATCTATAACAAATGCTGTTTCTAATCACATACGCTTTAGTAGAATTAAGCAGGAAAATGCATATGCGACACATACTATAAATTGACTGTCTCCCTTGCCAAAATCTGGCTCCATTTCCTAGACTCTCTAGCAGGTGGGGTTGGCCATACAGACGAAGTCCGGCTGATGATATACAAGTGGAAACTGGTGTTACCAGAAAAGTGTTTTGTTTGGGTTAGGTTGTGTCTAAGTCAGGTTTCTATTCCTGCACAAACATCATGACCGAAATGCAAGTTGAGGAGGAAAGGGTTTATTCGGCTTACACTTCCATGCTGCTGTTCATCACAAAAGGAAGTCAGGACTGGAACTCAAGCAGGTCAAGGAGCAGGAGCTGATGCAGAGGCCATGGAGGGTTGTAACTTACTGGCTTGCTTCTCCTGGCTTGCTCAGCCTGCTTTCTCATAGACCCCAAGACTACCAGCCCACAGATGGCACCACTCACAAGGGGCCCTCCCCCCTGGGTCACTAATTGAGAAAATGCCTTACCGCTGAATCTCATGGAGGCATTTTCTCAACTGAAACTCCTTTCTGTGATAACTTCAGCTTGTGTCAAGTTGACACACAAAATTAGCCAGTACAATTGACCCCTTGTCAACTTGACACACAAACACATCACCAATAAGCCTCGACCCTTACTTCCTTATTCATCCCCAAGATCTAAATAACTTTACAAGTCCCACAGCCTTTACAAATTCTTACATATTAACATTTGGGTCCCTTTTAAACATCCAATCTCTTAAAATTCAAAGTCTTTAAAAATTCAAAGTCTCTTAACTGTGGGCGCCACTAAAATACCTTCTTTCTTCAGGAGGGAATATATATCAGGGCAAAGTCACAATCAAAAGCAAAATCAAATTCCAACCGTCTAATGTCTGGGATCTACTCACGATCTTCTGAATTCATCCAAGGGCTTGAGTCACTTCTCCAGCTCTGCCCTTTGTAGCACACACGGCTCCAGATGCCTGTACTCCAATGCTGCTGCTGTTCTTGGTGGTCATCTCATGGTACTGGCATCTCCTGAACACTGCTGTCTTCTGCCGCAACTAGGCTTTACAAACAGCTTCTCATAGGCTCTCTTCATGGTGCCAAGCCTCACCTCCTTTGCATGACTCCTTCAATCCTGGACTGTCAATGCAACTGAGGCTGCACCTTTACCAATGGCCTTCTGAGGCTTCTCACAGTGCCTGAGCCTCAACTCCTTTGCATGACACATGACCCCTTCAGTCCTGGAATTGCAACTGAGGCTGCACCTTCACCAATGGCCTTCTGCGGCCTCTCACAGTGCCCAGGCCTCAGCTGCTCTTCATGACTCCTTCATGCCTTCAAAAACAGTACCACCTGGGTGACTCTTACACATTACCAAGTCCTGCCACAGTACAAGGTACAACTTTGGCTATCTCTGGAACACAGCCTCTTTGTGCTCTCAGAAAACACTTCCCAGAAGATGTCACCTCAATGATGCTGGTCTCTTCTCAATCACCACCAATCTCCCAGCTCCAGCCAACCAGCATCAATAGTTCCAGTAATGTAAAGGTTTTGCTTTAGTAGTTCTGGTATCTTGTTAATCACAGCTGATTTCTTCAGCCCCAGCTAACCAAAACTACAGAATCTTAAATCAAACTAGCAATGTCCCTGATAAGAGTCTTTAATCTTCCCTCTGAAGATTCACAAGCCAGGCCTCCATCTTCTGCACTGTTCTCAACATTATCTTCCAAGCTCCTACACAACATCCCACAAAGCTCTTAACACTAAATGGATCTTCTAGCC
>CM052701.1:23193914-23310643 GCA_028551405.1 Uromys caudimaculatus
AAATAAATAAATCTTTAAAAAAAAAAAAAAAAAAAAAGGAAAGAAAGAAACAAGTTGGGGAGGAAAGGGTTTATTCGGCTTACACTTCCATGCTGCTGTTCATCACAAAAGGAAGTCAGGACTGGAACTCAAGCAGGTCAAGGAGCAGGAGCTGATGCAGAGGCCATGGAGGGTTGTAACTTACTGGCTTGCTTGCTTCTCCTGGCTTGCTCAGCCTGCTTTCTTATAGAACCCAAGACTACCAGCCCACAGATGGTACCACCCACAAGGGGCCCTCCCCCCTTGATCACTAATTGAGAAAATGCCTTACCGCTGGATCTCATGGAGGCATTTTCTCAACTGAAGCTCCTTTCTCTGTGATAACTCCAGCTTGTGTCACTGACACACAAAACCAGCCAGTACAGGTTGCTTGTTTTATTTTGAGGCAGGATCTCATTACCTAGTCTGAAATTCACCATGTGCACCAGAGTAGTCTGGAATTCACAGACATCTGCCCCCCAGAATCCTGGGGTTAAAGATGTGCACCACCACTCCGGCCTGGCTTTGATTTGGGCTCTTACCAAGATTCACCTGGCACCCTTTACCCTTTTGCGTGCGCCCTCCCTCATCTTCCCTTCACTTCATCCTCTGATCACTAGCTCCGTGTTTCAGTTGGAGCACAGATTTGATACCCTGAGCACAAGAATTGACTTGTTGAACCTGACAGAGAAGAAATGTAGAGCTAAGAGTCTCTAGAATCCTTGTTACGTGAGATGGATGTCCTGTGGTTGGCTGCTGTTTTGAATCTTGCCTCTTTCTGTCAAGCACATTCCTGACTCACACAGCATAATATCGAGTTCATTCTAGCGTTCGGTAAACGTTAGCTAGTGTTGTTTTACCAGCGTTACCTTTCCTAACCACAACCACCTATGCTATGCAGATTATTGCCCTCAGTTTAGAAGCGAGGGAAGTCAGACTGCTCCCCAGGGTGGGTTGAAAGTTTTGATGACATAGGTTGTCCTAACAACAATCATTTACTCAGAGCTGACACAGTTCTAAATGCTTCCCACCTCTTACTCTGCCGAATCCTCACAACAGCCCAGGAGGAAAACGTTGTTATTACTCCCAGTTAGATGAGGAAGCTGAGTGTCTGTCAGAGAGGTGAAGTTGTCAACTTACAACCAGCCTCAAATTCAACAGTCTGAGGAGAGCAGGTGTGTGTGTGTGTGTGTGTGTGTGTGTGTGTGAGAGAGAGAGAGAGAGAGAGAGAGAGAGAGAGAGAGAGAGAGATGCACATACCATATGCGTGCCTAGCAGCAGTGGGGGTCACAAGAAGGCAGGCCTAGATGGAATTACAAATGGTTATGAGCTACCATGTGGGTGCTGAGTCCAGGTCTTTTGGAAGACAGCCAGTGTTCTTAACCCCCAAGTCATCTCTTCAAACACCTTATCACCTTTTGACAATATTTTAAATTACATTATTTATTTATTTATTATTTGAAACAGAGGTTCACTATATAATGTAACTCTGGCTGACTTGAAACTCACTATGCAGACTAGGATGGCCTTGAACATGAAAAGATCTGCCTACTCCGTCTCCTGAGTGATGAGACTAAAGACTTATGCGCAGTAGATTTGTTTGTATGTGTGCTTGCACACATGCTTTCGATGGCCCATGGCAGGCATGTGGAGATCAGAGGGCTACCTGCTGGAGTCAGTTCACACCTTCTACCATGAGGGTCCCAGGAATAGAACTCAGGCTGTCTGCTCAGCAGCAAGTGCCTGTACTGACTGAACCATAGCTCACCAGCCCTCCATCACTTCTGAGTCAGGGTCTTTATGTGTACCCTAGACCCGCCTCTATGCAAGTTGTTGTCTGAGTGTCAGCTAGTCTCCTTGTGAATTCCTTATGCTATCCCAAGAGACAATGAATGACATATAGACTTCCAAATGTGAGTCACCCTCCCCTCCCTATTGGTCCAGTGAAAGGGGAATGGAACTCACTTGGCACAGACTGACCACGTCAGAGATGATTACCACAGGTAGGACCCTGCTGAGGGATAGTCCTGGCCATAAGCGCAAGCTTGTTATATACTCAGGGAACCAGAGCTGAGGACTGGAGATTCAATGCCCACAAAGATATCCACCATCAAGTGACAGGTGGTGAATTGATAGTGACCTCCATATCTTTTCCCAGTGCCTGGGAAAACTCTAAGGCCTGTTTTTTATTGTCTCCCGGAGGCTGCCCCTAGCAGAACTGGACCTAGTTGCCTTCGGTGGGGGGAAATAACCATTTACTGGCAGACTTTCCTTTCTGTCCCAGTCCTTACTAAACTGGTTCTTCAGATCCATCCCAGCAAATAAAACACTTTTATTCAGTTTGGGGCTTTTTGCTTTTGTTTGGTTTGTTTATTTTTGACAGGGTCTCTCTGTGTTACCTAGGTTAGCTTTGAACTCCCAGGCTTAAGTAGTCCTCCCCCCTCAGCCTTCCAAGTACAGAGACTATAAGCATGCATTATCATACCTTACATTTAGTTCCAGTTCTTGTCCTAAAGTATACATCCGGAGTAGTCCTTAGACATCATCCAGGATTTTAAAATATCAGATCCATTATGTGGAGGGCTGACAGACAATAAGAATATGATAGAGTCAAGGCAGTTATTGTCTGTCATTGAACAAACCACTTCAAATGTGGATGCATCAAGCATGTGATACATATATACCTTAAATGTTTTTAGCTTATTTTAAAATATACAAGTGGCCGGGCAGTGGTGGCACATGCCTTTAATCCCAGCACTTGGGAGGCAGAGGCAGGTGGATTCCTGAGTTTGAGGCAAACCTGGTCTACAGAGAGAGTTCCAGGACAGCCAGGGCTACACAGAGAAACCCTGTCTCGAAAAACCAAAAAAAATTAAAAAAAATAAAATAAAATATACAAGTGTAGTTATGTGCCAGTTTTTTAGCTGATTATTTTTTGAGGAAAAAGTTCCCTATGTTATCCAGTTGGCCTAAAATTTGGCTCAAGTGATCCCTCTGCTTCGGCTTCTCAGGTATGGCTACTTGACAATCTTGACACCTTTGGTCAATCTTAAGAAAATTCCACACTGCTCCTTAAGACTTCTGAATGAACAGAAATGTGACTGGGAGCCTTGGGAAGGAGTCCAGAAGATGACAGGAGATTTGATCAGTGGTATGGCAGAGCAAGAAAATAGATCTAGAATTAACATTCAGGGCTGGTGTGGCCCAGCCCTCATATCCAGGGCAGAACTTGCCAAGTCACAAACAGAGACACTATAAAGCTGGCCAGGAATCAGTTCTCCCGGGAGTTCAAGGTCAGTGGGTACCCGGGTTTCCAAAAGTGTGACCTCAGAGAGCCAGGAAATGGCTGCCTGGTTTGCCATCCAAGTCCAGCCACCCTGACAACATTTAAGGTTAAATCCTACCCACAGCTCTATAAGGACCAGATCTGAAGGACCATCAAAGACAGTATGAGAGGTGGCTGTCTCCTTGAATAGTGCTATTTTAAAGCAGGGTCACAGCAGTGTAGGAAGAACAAGATCACAACCCCACCTCCCCCAACACAAAATACATACTAGCCTCCTAAGGTGCAGACTGGGCAAGGGTCTGTGTGTGGTTTGAATGAGAGTGTCCCCCGCCAGCTCTCATATTTGAATATCCAGTGATGATTGGGGAAGCCTAGGAAATATGGTCTTGCTGGTGGATGTGTGTCACTGGAGTGGGTTTTGAGAGCTTAAAGACTTGCACCATTTTGATTTGCTCTCTCTGCTTCCTGTTATTGTTAGAGATATGAGCTTTTCAGCTGTGGCTCCAGCCACCATGTCTGCCACCTGCTGTAATGTTTTCCCACCATGACGGCAATGTACTCCTATTTCTCTGTAACCGTCCAAATTAACTCTTCCTTCTATAAGTCGTCTTGATAGTGGTGTTTTATCACAGCAATGGAAAAGTAAGGGACAGGTGTCATGGGGCATGCCTTTAATCCCAGCACTCTGGAGGCAGAAGCAGGTGAACCTCTGTGAGTTCAAGGCCAGCCTGGTCTACATAGTGAGTTCTAGGATATCCAGGACTACATGGAGAAACCCAGTCTCAAAAAATGAAAAGAAAGTAACTAAGACAAGTTTTCCACTCACTTCATGTTCCGTTCTCCTAAGGAGCACAGGGTCTTGTGGTTTCCCGTGATTTTTCCCCAGTGTTCTGCTAACGATTGGTCCAACCCATAAGCAAGGGGTTCAAACCAGGCCAGTTAATGGCATCTCCTTTTTACACAAGGTGAAAACTTTACTAAAGAGATGTGTTCTCTGTCCTCCAGAAGTTACTAGAGCCCAAAGGTTATAACTCTGGAGTCTCCATTGTGCATCTTTCTCTCCCTGTTGAGAGGACAAGAACCTGAAGGAGTTTGGATTTCTGAATCCAGGTATCCCTCGGATCTGTTCTGCCCTGCTCATATAGACCAATAAATCCCACTTGCGCAAACCTATAGCAATTGGGCTTATCCCAACAAAGAACCCTTGACCAATACATATATTCCCCAAAATGGGAGAGAAGCTTCCAGGAGGCCTCCAAGGCAACAGATGGTCACCTGTTCACTGGTGTGGGTGGGACTAGGGAGAAACGTCTTTCTTAATGATGATTGCCAATAGGTGGACTTCAAGTACTTAAAATCCTGTATGGCCTTTCTAGGAATACATATAACCCCACCCCACACACATGTCAGGGATTAAGGAAAAAGTCTTTAAGGAAAGTCTTTAACATAAGACAGCATTCCCAGGTCAGCTGCCATGTGGTATAGCTCCCCTGTTAATCCCATTCCCTAAATCTATTCTCTTCAGCTGAAGGGATCTTGGGTATTGTTCAGACTCTTATGCTGTCTCTCCTTTTTGGATCATTTCTAAATGAATTTATCATGTCTTGGAACATTCTATAACCATAAAAGCTAGAACAAAAGCATTCTTTATGAGAAATGGCACAATGCACAATTCCTCTCCAACGGAAGATCCTGTGTGCATGAAAAGCCTGAACAGAAAGCATTGGGCTATTGCCAAGTCCTCTCAGAACCAGCCCCAGCCTGCTGGGCAGAGGAGGAAGTGGAGAGGCCCAAACTCTGAGTCAATGTTGCGATGTCTAATTTCTTTATTGTTGGGAAGAGATGTTGGTAAATTAGAAAAATGAGCGTGAATTTTTCTAAAGCCCTATTCGAGAGGAAACTATTGTGAGTATTCATTATTTTGAGGGTTAATTGCATTGTGGTACTTTAGACTAGAAGGGAACATAGGGAAGATTTATGAAGAGGGCTTGAGGGCCCATGTGAATAAAAACCATTAGAAGATAATGATAGGCGATGGTCTGCTGATACCTGGAATATGGCCTCCCTTCCCTCTGCCTCCATAGATGGCACATAACTTCCTTGTCTTGACCCTGAGCTTGGCCATGAGACTTTCTTTGGCTGGTAGAATATCACCAGATATGGACAAAAGGATCTGAAAGATGCTGGCCCTTCAGGGTACATTCTTCTGCAATTCCATCAACCCCAATCTTTAAATAAGTCCAGGTTAACCTGTGACTCCGGGATGAGAATGGGTCAGCTGAGCCACCGTGCTGACCAGAAGACCCAAAACCCTACAGTAATGTTGTCATATGCCAGTGGGAGTGTGTTGTTTTGTTTTGATTTTTGTAAAGTGTATGGTGTTTTGTCTGTGTTTGTCTGTGCACCACATGTGTGCAGTTCCCACAAAGGCCAAAAGGGGGCGTGGGATGCATGTGTTACAGACCACAGCAGCCATGGAAACCTGGGTCCTCTGCAAAAGCAGCCAATGCTCTTAATTGCTGAGCCAGCTCTCAAGACCTGAGGGAGTTTGCTCCCATTGTTCGGTGAAATTACTTTAGCAATAACTCATTGACACAAGCCGTCTATATGGTTTCCTTTGAGCACCAAAATTGGAAAGGCCCAGAAAAAAATGTGGGTTATTTTGCTAAAAATGTTAAAGTCACTGAAGACTTGGTGTCTATAATTCTAGAATTCAAGAGGCTGAGGCAGATTGATCACCATGGACAGCCTGGACTATATAGTGAACTCCAGGGCAGCCTGGGCTAGAGCGAGACCCTGTCTCAGAATAAATAAATAATTAAAATATTGAAGTAAACCATTTGCTCAACTTTTTAATTGAATTTTCATCTTATAGATGTGGGTGTTTCGGCTGCCTGTGTGTCTGTGCACCACTTGCAGGCCTGGTACCTGCAGAGCCCAGAAGAGGGCATCAGATCCCTTGGAACTAGAGTTACAACTTTTATGCTGAGAATTAACCACTGACCGTATCTCCAGCCCTCGGCTTTTGTGACTATCGATTAAAACGAAGTCAAGATGAACCCAGTAATGCCCTAGCCTAACCAGTTGCTTTCAGGGTAGAGAAGAGAATGACACAGTCTCACATCTGGGAGCTCACAGGCCCCCTAGGCTGAACCTGGTTATGGGACTTGTGCGTGGGTGTACATGGACTGTCAGCATCCCTCTACGTTCTTGCTGGATGACCAAGAATGTCAGGCTATGACTGTCCGTTTCCCTGGCTATTTCTCAAGGGGGCAACATTGAGGGATATAGTCACGTGTTTCCCCAGGCTCAGTTTCCCTACCATTACCCTGTGCACAGGCCACCTGCATCGCCTCCTCAGGACTTGGGCAGCACAGAGAACCCATGTGAACTTGTGGTTCTGCCTCCATCTTCTCTATGAAGAATGCAGTTCCTTGTGACTGGGCTGGGAGGCTATTTTGGCAGTGTCCATAACAGTCTCTCTGATAAGCCTGCATGTAGGGTAAAATCTCAGAGGATCACCTCCACGGATGCTAACAGACTCACCTATCACACAGGAATGAAGTCTGCAAACTTCTTCAGAGGAGAGAGGTTTCCGGGAACCATGAAGGCAACCAGAGGCAAAAAGCTTAAGAAATTCTCGCCTGTATAAACTAGATCAAAGGCTGTAATTGTTAAACATGTCACACGGATGCACACACAAACACACACACCAAAACCAAGAGATTTCTATGCTTAAGGCACAGTCTGACATTAACTAAACTGTTTTTTTAAAAACAAAACAAAACAAAAACAAAAACAACAAAAAACCTTTTTATTCTTATTTCTTGATCCTTCTGCTTTTCTCCCACATATATGCAAATTAAATAATACTTTGAACATCACGGCACACAGCTGAGGTGTTATACGCTTCTGTGGCTTTAAAAACTGCATTGTGGGACTAGGGGTATAACTGTGTTAGAACACTTGTCTAGAATGCATAAGGCCTGGGGTCTAATCCTCAGCACTTAGAAAAAATAAAGTAAAATAAATTATAATGTGATCAGGGCCTACACCTGTGGTCACAGCTGGACTCTCGGGTGTGCACTGTGCCTGGCATCGCTGTGTGCTTTTGTTTGTTTCCTTTGCTTATTTGTTGACGAGGGATCTTGCTACTTAAACCTAGCTGGCTATAGCTTACTATATAGCCAATGTTATCCTTGAATTTATGGCAATGCTCCAGCCTCAGTCTTCCAAGTTCTGCCATTACAGGCTGTCCAGATGTCGTATTATACTCTTTTTCAAATGTTTTTCCTTTTGTTACATTTCACATGTTTGTTTGTTTGGTGTGTGTGTGTGTGTGTGTGTGTGTGTGTGTGTGTGTGTGTGTGTGCACATGTGTGCGAATGCACTCCTATCACCTGTATGAGTGGAGAGGAGAGGGGAGCCTGAGGGAGTGGGTGCTCTCCCTTCACCCCAGGGGTCCAGGGATGGAACTGAGGTTATCAGTCTACCTACTGAACCATCTCACTGGCCCATACAGTATTACCAAAGCATCTCAACTTGATGGTTGCAGGATTTCTTTTTCTACTACTAGGGATTGAACCCAGGACCTCATAGAGGCTGGTCAATCGTTCTACCACTGAGCTACAACCCCCAGCAGTCATATTATATACTCTTAACCGGAAGACTTGGTATAGCAAAAATGTTAATCCTCTCAAATCTATAGCTTTTATGCAAGTACTGTTAAATTCCTAACAAGGCTTTTTAAAAAAAAACAAAACAAAACAAAGCATAGTCAAGCGAATGAGATCTAAATCAATACTGAGAAGCGGGGAAAATGGGAGAACTTACTCTACATGATATAAAGCCTACAGTAATTGCACGATAGAGGCTTGGCACAGAGACCGGTGACACAGAATGAAGAATCCAAAGATAAACCAGCACAAATATACCGCGCTGGTTTTCTTGGGAAATGTGCAAAATAATTCAGTGGAAGAAGGATGATCTTTTTTTAAAGACAGAAGTCGAGGATGTCCTTCAGCTTCTGGTCCTCCTGCCTGCCCTTCCAAGTGCTGGGATGTCATGCGTGTGCCACCAGGCCTGCTTTTGAAGGATAGTCTTTTAAACCAATGGTGCTGGAGCAGCAATGACTGATTATGCGTGGGGGAAATAAAGAAGAGAGGGGGAGAAGACGGGAAGAGAAGCAAGAGAAAGGAAAATAACCAGCTCAGACCATACACATTATAAAAACACTAACTCAAAAACAGATTGTCAAATAGTTCTAAGTCCTGACCTGCAGAAGTATGGTCAATAAAGGATAAAACCGATACATTAGACTTTATTAAAATTAATAACATTTTCTCTGGGTCAGCAAGATGACTTTGTGGCTAAACGGGCTTGCAGTGCAAGCCTAGTGACCTGAGTTTGATTCCCGGGACCCACATAAAGGTGGGAGGAGAAAACTAATCATGCAAAGTTATCCTGTGACTTCCACACACGTGCTATGACCAGCACAAGCCTACAGTCACATCATACATATGTCGCACATACGCACACGTTAATAATAAACATTTTCTCTGTGAAAGACCCTGTCAAGTGAGAAGATGTTTGCAACTCGCATAACTGAAGAACCAGAATCTAGATGTGTCAACAACTCTCAGAACTCAACAGTAAAAAATAAACTACACATTCAGGGAGTGAGGGCAAGCAACAAACCGACATTTGACCAGAGGAGGCACACAGAAAGTGTGTAAGCACTGCAAAGATGTTCAGAGCCTTATTGCCAGAAAGCTTCAAAGCAAAGCCTTAGAGCGATGTTGCTGCACCCATCAGAATTTCTAAAACAAAAAGCCAGGGCATTAAATGATGATGGGGAGTCATGGAAACTGGACCACTCCTACATCAATGTTGAGAGTATTAAATGGTGAGGCTACCCTGGAAAGGCTTGGTAGTTTTTTTTTTTTTTTTGGTTTTTCGAGACAGGGTTTCTCTGTATAGCCCTGGCTGTCCTGGAACTCTGTAGACCAGGCTGGCCTCGAACTCAGAAATCCGCCTGCCTCTGCCTCCCGAGTGCTGGGATTAAAGGCGTGCGCCACCACTGCCCGGCTGGTAGTTTCGTAAGTATGTATACATGTGTATGTATGTGGATGATATTTAAATATAGAGATGTGTATGTGTGGGTGGCCGTGAGGGCACAGGAGACCGAGAAAGGGGATGTAACTGTGTGATAACTGGTACCAAGTTTCAGTTTTGCAAAATAAAAATGTTCTGGCAACAAATGACGGTGATGACGGTTGTGTAAAAATGTCAGTGTGCTCGATGCCATTTAAAAATACTTGGAGGGGCAAATTTTGTTATGTGCATTTTATTACTACTCAATATGCAACTCTGTACAACCCAGCCATTGTATATTTGTGCATTTGTGCTAGAGAAATGAATGCCTATATCCATATGAGAATCTGGACACAGTACGCATGCAGTTTTGTTAACAACAGGTCAAAGGTTATTACATGTGTCTGTGTTTGTTTGTTTATTGAGTGTGTTGTGGTGTGTGTGTGGAGGTCAGAGGACAACTGGCAGGAATTGGTTCTCTCCTTCCATCATATGAGTTCTGGGGATCAAACTCAGGTCACCAGACTTGACAGCAAGTACCTTTTTCCACTGAGCCATCTCAAAGGCCCAGTAGCCTAAAACTTCAATGGGTGACTAGTTTAAAAAGCTTCAGAATAGCCACACCATGGCAGACGAGTTCTCCATAAAAAGAAATACGCAAGAACCTGGCTGAACCGCCTGAGAATCTGCTGAGTTAAAAAATCAATCCTAGCAGCTAGAGAGCTGGCTCAGGGGTTGAGCATTTTCTGCATAATCATGAGGGCTGGCGTTCAGATCCCAGCACCCAAGGAACAAGCCGGGCCCTTCTGTGCATGGCTGTAAGCCCAGTTCCAAGGTTGAGTGGAGAAGACAGAGGAGCACTGCATTTTGATGCTTTCCAGCCTAGCTGGGAAAATGGGAGCACCAGGTTCAGGAAGAAATCCTGTTTGGAAGGAACAGACAGGAAATGATAGAGGAGGAAACCCCATGTCCTCCCCTTCTGGCCTCCATGCATGCAGACAGCTGCACATAGCTGTGCACCTGCAGATATAGCCACCCTACCCCCACATACGTAAGTAATAAATATAAATGAAGAGGGGAAAGTCAATCCCAGGGGTTATGTGCTGCTGCACTATTCCATCTGTAGAATATTGTTCACATGACAAAATTACAGGGCTGGAGAAGAGAGTTGGGTGTGGGTGGCACACACCTGTCATTCCAGCACTTGGCAGAGAAAGGCTCGAAAGTTTGAGGTCAGCCTGTGCTGCACAGCGGGTTAGAGATTAGCCAGTGTTATAGTGAGACCCTGTCTTTGAAAATCAAAAGCAAATAAACGAGAGAGAGAGAGAGAGAGAGAGAGAGAGAGAGAGAGAGAGAGAGAACAAAGAAGCCGGGGCGGTGGTGGCGCACGCCTTTAGTCTCAGAACTTGGGAGGCAGAGGCACTCGGATCTCTGAGTTCAAGGGCAGCCTGGTCTATGAAGCCAGTTCTAGGACAGCCAGGGCTACAAGGAAAAACCCTGTCTCAAAACAAATAAACAATAACAAAAAACTCAAACATACAAAAATGAAAGAAAGAAATATAGAACAGATTAGTAGCTTCCAGGTTATCAAAAGGGAAGAGGAGGTAGGAGAAAGAAAGAAAGAAAGAAAGAAAGAAAGAAAGAAAGAAAGAAAGAAAGAAAGAAAGAAAGAAAGAAAGAAAGAAAGAAAGTTGACTCTGGGCATAAAATGGCAACACACAAGATCCTTGTGAAGGCTGGGGGTGCACTTTAGTGATAGAGCACATGCCTGGTGTGTGTAAGCCCCTGAATAAAATTTTCAGCACCTACACCCCCCCCCACGCACGCACTCATGCATGCATGCACAGACACACAGATACATACACAGACACAGACAAACACAAACACACACACACAGACAAATACAGATACACACAGAGAGACACACATATACAAATACACACACACACACACACACACACACACACACACATACATGGCTAACAAAAGGAGGAGGGAAGAAGGAAAAATTTCCAAGAATGTGAGGTATTTCTATACAAGGAATGCACAGAAAAGTCTAAAAGAGAACACAAAAACCTAATTAAAGTGATCCTTTGCTGGGTGTAATGTTGAACACCTTTAATCCAAGTGTGGGGGCAGAGGGGGGAGTTCAAGACCAACCTGATCTACATAGTGAGTTTCAGGACAGCCAAAGATACGTAATGAAACCCTGTTTTGAAAAAAATAACAACAACAAAAAAATTGTCTTAGTTAGGATCTTATTGCTGTGAAGAGACACCATGACCAACCCAACTCTTAATAAAGGAAAGCATTTAACTGGGGCTGGCTTACAGTTTCAGGGGTTCAGTCCATTATCATCATGGCAGGAAACATGGCAGCGTGCAGGCAGACATGGTGCTGGAGAAGGAGCTGAGAGTTCTACATCTTGATCTGAAGGCAGTCAGGAGGAGACTGTCTTCTGCAGGCAGCCAGGAGGAGGTTCTGATTCCATTGGCCTCCACAGTGACACACTTCCTCTAACAAGGCCATACCTCCTCCAATAAGGCACTTCCCATGGACCAAGGATAGTCAAACCACCACCACAATCAATCATCAATCAATCAAGTGATTCCTTGAAGAGGGGCTAGAGGCTGGGAATATAACTCAGTAGAGTGTTTGCTAGCCTGTGCAAAGCCCTGATCTGGATTCCCAACACCTTGAGGAACCAAGAAGATCAGAAGTTGAAGGTCATCTCTACTACAGCGTGTGTTCCAGGCTAGCCTGGGCTACAGGAGACCCTATCTTTAAAAAACAAAAAACAAAAAACAAAAAACAAAAACTGCAACAATAAAAAATGGAGAGGGTGGGAGAGATAAACTCCCTAGAAGGTTAACCTTTTTTAGCTGTATGAAAAACTCAACACCTGAAAAGATCCTTATAGTTTCTGGATAGAGAATGGGTTGGATGACCCAAGAGTGGTATTAGACCCTAATGAGGTGTCATAGTCCCCTGGCTAGAAAACAGTCCAATTACATACTCGCCAATGCTGCTGAGCTGCTCCTCACCTGCATCACCTCAGGACAGCAGCCCGTAGCTCAGTGTGAGTTGGAATCCTTTCACAATGTAGGAGGCCAAGGGGCGTTGGTAGGGACACCGTCTATCCAAGGCCATCTCAACAATGCTCCCAGACACTGTGTATTTTGATGTGAGGACCCAAAAATCTCTGTCCCTTGTTGCCCTTTGCCTAAGTTGCTCCTGCCACTAGAATGCTTGTCCTGCCTACTTTAAAATATTTTTATTATTATTTTATCATTTTATGTATATGGGTGTTTTGCTCATGTATGTCTGTGTACCACGTGTGTGCCTGGTACCCACAGGGGCCATCAGATCCTCTGGAACTGGAGTTATAGATGGGTGTGAGACACCAAGTGGGAGCTGAAAACCAAACCTGGGCCCTCTGGAAGAACAGCCAATGCTTTTAACCAATGAGTCATTTCTCCAGGCCCTCATCTCCAACATCCCTTAACGTACAGCCTCTAACTTGCTGGAGTGTGTGTGTGTGTGTGTGTGTGTGCGTAAGTGTGGTGCTGGGGCTGGAACCCAAGGCCTCACACATGTTGGGCAGGTGCCTTACCACTGAGCTATCTCCCCGGCATCTGACCTTGCTTTTTATTTTTCATGATTGTATGTGCTATGATTGTAATCATGTATGAGGAGAATGGGAACGCACACAGATGTGTGGTGATCAGAAAAGTGGGTGAGCCAGTCATTTAACCCCCGTCATCAGGAGGGCACAAGCAGTGACTCACCTCTCCAGTCCTGACCCCACTTTCCTGAGCTAGTAGTTCACGTTATCCAAGCTGGATAGCAGCCTTGGCCTCCTGAGGAGGTGAGCTCACAGGCACGGGCTGGCTACAGCTTCTAACTCTTTACAGCTAAGTTCAAGTTCCTCCTTTTTTCTGAGCATGTCTGAAATGGTCCCTCCCTGAAGCCCAGCACAGCCACTGGGTCGGGCTTCCCCAGCCACTTTCTCTAACTCGCATTTGATCACTTGCAGTGTTGGCATGCACGCAGATGGCCCTTTAATTAACTGTTATAAATATAGATGCTACTCCATTTATGATGGGGTTATGACCCAACAAACCCGTCGTAAAGTCAAAAAAAAATCACCAGTCAGCTGTAATTAGCTGAGTGGCCATTTGTTTAACATCGGCTTCCCAAGTAGCCTGCCAGGTCCAAGAGTGAAAGGTCAGAGCCTGTGTCTGTCATATAAGCTCATTGGCAGAGACAGTAGCTAGGATTCTGGGACTCTCTAAAGGACCTGGGAAGTGTGTGTGTGCGTGTGTGTCTGTATGTGTGTGTGTGTGTGTGTGTGTGTGTGTGTGTGTGTATTCAGGTCACAAGCACGTGCATGTGGAGGCCAGAGGTTAACCTTGGGTATCCTTCCTCAGGGGCTAGCCATCTTGTTTTTGAATTGAAATACTCTTTCACTGAGACCTAGGACTCATCATTATACTAGGCTGGCCAGGCAGCTGAGTCCCAGGAATCCTCCTGTCTCTACCTCCTCAGTGCTAGGGTTACAAGCATGCCACCAGGCCCAGCTCTTTGGGTGGGAGCTGATTCTTACGCGTGCATGGCAGGCCCTTTACCAAACAAAGCTTTCTCTCCAGCTGCAGCCTGGGACCCTGAGCACCCATAGCTCAGTGTGTTCATGCTGGGCAGAAACCAAGTGGCTCCCAGCCTCTGAGGCTGGGAGACTGACTGGAAATGAAGGTGCTGGCCGACTGGGTGTCTGAGGAAGGCTGTTTTCTAGGTCCAGGACAGCACCTTGTTGCTGCCACCTGCAGGAGGCGCTCTTGAGCCCTTACAGAGCAGACAAGATAGAGAGGATGAGCAAAGCATGCCTAGTCAAGCTTTTTAAGTGGCACGGCTGAGGGTCTCAGCAATCCAGCTGTCCTCACTCCCTTCCCCAGCACTGGGTTTTGTTTTGATTTTTTTAAAACATGGACTCTGAGGATCCAGTTCATGTCCTTGTGCTTGCAAGGCAAATTCTTTACCAATTGAGCCATCCCTATCCCCGGTCCTGTTCTTGGTGGTCTTTTGGTTTGGTTTGGTTTGGTTTGGTTTGGTTTGGTTTCATTGTTTTTTTTGTTGTTGTTGTTTTTTGTTTGTTTGTTTTTAGATGTTTTGCCATGTAACCTCACCATATAAAACAGATTGGCATCAAACTTGTGGCAATCCTCTTGCCTCTGCCTCCTTAGTGCTGAGATTACAAGTGTGGGCCACCATGTCTAGCTGTGTAGCCCTTTCTACAGAGGCCTTACTAATATAGACCAGGAGCTCTGGGAGTCTAGGCCAACAGTTGTCAGAGCTATGCCCCACTTAGTGTGGTCAGAGACCTTAGGGGAATCTGGAACTGCGTGTCCACCAATCACTATGTCTAAAGAAACTATTGTTAAATAAAAACTCAGGACCTCCTATCAAGCTAGCCACATTCAAATTTCCAGTAGCCACTTGTGGCAAGTGGGACTCTTATACTGGACAGCATAGAATTATAAAAAATATCCGTTATGACAGAAAGTTCCATTGGATATCACTGGACTAATGAAGAACCTTTACTGGCTCCTTGTTAGGAGATAAATAGTCCATTAAAGCATTTCAGAGGGCAGCTGTAAGCTCCGTCAATCATTTGCTCTGTGACCTTGAACTAGTTACTTCACCTCTCTTGTATCTTCAAGAGTGATCATGCATGATCTTATCAGGTTGCTATGGGGATTCAATGAGAATACATGTCAGGCCAGGCAGTGGTGGTGCACGCCTTTAATCCCAGCACTTGGGAGGCAGAGGCAGGCAGATTTCTGAGTTCAAGGCCAGCCTGGTCTACAGAGTGAGTTCCAGGACAGCCAGGGCTACACAGAGAAACCCTGTCTTGAGAGAGAGAGAGAGAGAGAGAGAGAGAGAGAGAGAGAGAGAGAGAGAGAGAATGAATACATGTCAAAACACTTAGAATTCCACCTTGGCCTCGTAAGTGCTCAGAACCTGTTGTTTTTATTTAAGCCTCAGTTAGATGGATGCTATTATATTTCCCACTTGCAGAGATGGAAACTGGAATCAGAAAGCTGGAAAAACTTAGCCAAAGTTACACAATAATAAAGTGGCCAAGTTGGCTTTGAATTCCAAAGCCCATGACTTTGTAGACGACTTTCCAACCTCTCAAGGAATGAGTATGTATGTATCTGCTCCAAGGCCCAGGAGAAGGAAACCTGGTTTTCTTGCATAGCTCCCTGGGCCAGGTGAACACCTGGAAACCCTGCTGGGAGCTCCAAGCACCTGACTGACAGACACTGTGTCCCCAACAGCATCCACTTTCTACCCCATTATCAGCTGGCATCTATCAGAAAACTTCCTCCTCCCCATCACCCTGGATGAGATGCTGGACCCAGAGCTCTGTGCAAATAGACCATGAATTCTGCTGACAGGGTAATAATAAGGCCCCTAAATCAGCGCCTGAACTTTCTGCTTTACATATATTACTCAAATTACATGTCAGGGATTAATACACATTATAAACCAGCTGTGCCGCTGACATATTTCTCTCAGAATGTCTCTCTCGGGTACCTCCTAGACCAGCTATGGTGTTAATCACAGGGTCTCCCCACCCTGTTTGGACCTCTGTTTTGTGGGGCAGCACAAATAGCAAGAGGGCCAGAGAGAGTTACAAGAGAAGGAGAACAGTGACGGGCCCAAAGCTGGTGTACCAGCATTGGATCAGACCAGCTTGGTTGTGTTCCAAAACCTCTCCCATATCTTTCTGCTGCACAGGCTCTAGGTTTCAAACTGAGATCCAATCACTTCTTGTCCTGTGGCTATGATCCAGTGCAGGCTAAAGTCTGCAGTACTTGGTTAGGATGAGGCACGAAGTCTGCATTCACAGGGGGCCTCAGAGGCTAAAGTTCGCCTACTCTGACGCTATTCTCTCTTTGTTTCCAATTAACAGAAACCTGATACTGTTTGGGTCTGTCATGTAACAATCTAAAAATATCCCGTTCTCATTTCCTTTGTGAGTAGGTATTGATGTGGAAAGAAGCTCTGGCCAGTGAGATGGAAAAAGAAATGTGCTGGAATTTCTGGGAAATTTTAGTGTAAGAATCATCTCTTCTCACATTCCTTTCTCTCCGCCTAGAACACAGTCATGATGGTAACACTTGTAGCTATCCTGCAACCAATGAAGCAAAGTTCTCCATGCTAAGAAAGGTTGGGGAGAGCCTGAGATCCTATAGATAATTTAATCTGTGTCCAAACCCTGTTCTTCATACCTCTGGACATACAGGAATAAGATGAATCTGAGCCCCTCTTAAGCTGGCAGTGACTGGGGGTGGGGGACCATTGACATCCTGAAGTCTTTGCTCCCAGTGCACCTGATTCTTCTCTGAAGTACGCCTGAGACCACACTCTCGAGTCAGGGAATGTCTATCACATTCTCTGCTGGCTAGGCAGGGGGCTTGGCTATCACTGACTGTGCTGATGAAGCGGACCCAACCTAACCAGGTTGCTGCCTAACAATTTAAAGTGGACCTAGAGACCTACATGCAGAAACACAAACTGGCCTCTGCAGCCTGTTTGGACCTCAGTACGGTGTGTGCGTAGTTTTGCATAAAGCTTTCTATAAAGATCTGAGTTTCTGGCTTTGCTTGAAATAGTGTGAAGCCTGGCATCACTGGGCTCACAATCCACTTGGCAGTAAATGACTGTGGCTGAGCAGTGGCTTCCCCCATGAGACAGACGTGACTCTCACATTCTCTCTAGCGCCCATCTTGTGCCAATGTGTTTGTATAAACGGCTCCCCAGCACTTGTCCCTGATGCCTGCCTGACTCCTGCCGGTATTTGAGTTGATGATTCCTGTTCTAAGTGGGTTCTATAAGGCCTTTGAATCATGATGATGGTGATGATAATGGTGTGTATAAAGATAATAGCAGCTGTTATTGATGGTTACTAGGAGCCAGGCTGCTTAGTGAGGGCTCCACACACAAGTTCCCTTACCCAGTCCTCAAAACAAGATCTCTCCCCCTGGACAGATAAGGAGACGAGAGTTCACTGTGGTGCAGTAACTTGACTCCAACCTCACAGTTAGAAAGCTTTTCGGGTGGGACTTAGATCCATGAAAGTGGATGCCTCCTAATTCACAGAGTGTACAGCCTTCCTGTGAATAAAGACAAAAGTTCAAGTGGAGCAAACATGGAGGATGGAGGACTCAAGGGCATTCAGCCTTGGCTAAATGAGACCATGTGCCAAAGTATCACACCCTGTCCCCAATGCACAGCTGGAAAATAACATGACAGGTACACAGAGGAGACAGATACAGAGGGAAGACTGAGGCAGGGGTGAGGCCTGACTATAGTCTACATCTGGGATAGGAAACCTCCTCCAGCTGGGGCTTATGAATGCAAGTGATAAGCTGACTTGAATCTAAGCAGAATAGGAAACTAGAGAATGTGAACCTGCTAGGAGGCAAAGGAACTTGGATCTGGACATTGATGGCAGAAACAGGGACGATCTGACAATAGTCTGATGTCCCATGACCTAGGATGCTAGAATCTCCATCAGGCCTCTGTAAGGGTTCCTCAGAGCTGATCTCGAGGAACAGTCGCTGCTCCTACTGCCTGGGTTGTCCCTAGAGACAGGGACCACCTCCTCAATATCCCTGTGTCTTTGTGTCTTTGATTCCAAGTCCAGTTAGTGTCTCTGGTTGACAGAGCTTGGGTCATATATCCAAACCCTAGCTGCAAGAGAGGCTAGCACATACACATTCTACATGGGAGCAAACTCTACTTCTCACCAAGACTCACACTGGGAGGAACATCTCCAGGCAAGAGGATGAGATTCTTAACCTGTGAATCAAGGAGGAACAATAATCCCTGAAAATTCACAGGTGCCCTTTTAAAAACACTGGCTCACATGGTTGCTACTGAGTCTCATCAGGAAGTAGATGATGGTGGGATGGAGCCATCAAGGTACATGTTAAGGCATAGGAAGCATTTAGGGAATCCATCAGTTCTGTGAAGCCATCCAAGGGATTGCAACATTCTGATGGAAGGAGGAAGACTCCAGGCCTGAAAGGCCAAGAAAAAAGGATGCTTATGGGACTATGAAAGTAACTGACTAGGAAGAAGAGCCTTCTCCAGGGCATGGCTCCAGAGGAAAGTGAGCTGAGGAAATAAACCTATTCTCCATTTCCTTCCTTCTTAGACCCCACAAGTCTTCCTCAGAGCAACAGAAAGTCAGAGAGCAAGGATCCTAGTGACATCTCCCATAAAGGTAAGCCCCTGGGCACAGTGCTACCTGGTGCAGAGGCTGAGAGCAGCTCTCAAGAGCTGGTAGGGTCTTATCACTCAAGCACTCCAGACTGGATTCTCCTCATTGTTCCTGGCCCAGGCATGTGAGCTTTCTTGGTCACCCCCACACCACTGTTCTAGTTTCCGTCTGTTGCTGGGATAAAACACTTTGAGAGGGAGAAGGGCTTATTTGTCTTACAGTTTCAGGCCACAGTCTGTCACAGCGAAGGACAGTCAGAACAAAACCCCCAGCCTTTGGAGAAAGAACGCTGGAGGAACATGGCTCATTGGTTTACTCCCAGGTTCATGCTTAGTTTCCCTGCATCCCCACCTGCCGAGGGGACCCCACAGTGGGCTGGGCCCTACTACATCAACTAACAGTCAAGACATTCCCCCTAGACATGCCCATAGGCTAATCTGATCTAGGCCATGCTTCAATGGAGAGCTCCCTCTCAGATAACTGTAGACTGTTGTCAAGTTAAACCCTTCACTGGCACCCTCTCCTGAGATCACGTTTTTGTCCCTACCTAACAGTTGGACCTTCTGACAGACTCCCTGTGAAGTTCAAAGCCTGGTCTTTCCAAAATGCTGGGCCTTTTCTGTGTTCACAAGGATTCTGTGTTTCCGGTGGAACCGATTCTCTGTCCTCATTTCTCAAACTCTGATCTGAGGACTCCCCAGATATCTGCTGAGTGATCTATTTGCCCTTTCCTATACTACACATCCACCCAGCCTTGAGGGGGTGTTTTGAGAGGGCTTTTTTTTTAACCTGTAAATGCCTCATTTGGTCTGTTTGTCCTCTCACGGCCTGATGTGTCAGTCAGACTCCTTGCCTGCTTGCCCCAGGCCCTGTAGGGCGATCCCCCGACCCCAGCCTCTGCTACTGTCTCCTCTGTCTGTAAAGAATGGTGTCTCTATTTTGACTGCCCTGGTGACTTCTTAACCTGGTTTGAAACTGTTCTTGCCTCTTGTCTAGGTCCCACGTGGGAGAAGCAAAGCTGCTCCTCAATCTTTAAAGTTCTAAGTAACCGGGCAGTGGTGGCACATGCCTTTAATCCCAGCACTTGGGAGGCAGAGGCAGGCGGATTTCTGAGTTCGAGGCCCGCCTGGTCTACAGAGTGAGCTCCAGGACAGCCAGGGCTACACAGAGAAACCCTGTCTCGAAAAACCAAAAAAAAAAAAGCAATGGAATCATATCGACGGAGTTCAGAGCATCACAGCCTGTGTCCCAGCAAAGCAGGGTCCACAACCCATCCTCAATAAGACACTTACAATATCACATAGTAAAGCATAGAAAAACAGGCTGTATTTCTTGGGGCCACAGGGGAAAGAGGGACAAAGAGATCCAATTATCCCTAAAAATTCATTTTCAGGGCCCTGAGTGAATTTAACGTTTAAGTAAGGCCAGAATTATAGGTTTCTCCATGTAGCTCCTGATGTCCTGGACCTTTCTATGTAGACCAGGTTGGCCTCAAACTCACAGCGATCCATCTGCCTCTGCTCCCAAGTGCTGAGATTAAAGGCGTGTGCCACTCTGCCATCTAGCTCTGTTATTTTAAATCATGCTGTATGTCTGGAGAGGATTGCAGGACGGTATGCACAGTGAGAAGAGGTCTAAGGTCGGAGGAGGGCAGCAGATACCCTGGAGCTGTGAAGCAATAGACATGGGTACTGAGAACAGAACCTGGGTCTTCTGGAAAAGCAACAAGTATTTTTTTTTTTTAGATGATTTGTTTTATTTTATGTGTATTTGCTATTTTGTGTGTATGAGCATTTTGCTGGCGTGTGTGTGTGTGTGTGTGTGTGTGTGTGTGTGTGTGTCTGCAACATGTGTGTCCGGTACCCATAGAGATCAGAAGATGCCCTAGAACTGGAGTTATGGATGGTTGTGAGCCACCATGTAGGTGCTGGGGATTGAACCCGAGTCCTCTGGAAGAATAGCAGTGCTCTTAACTGCTGAGCCATCTCTCCAACCCACCATTCTACTCCTTAAGTCTAAACAGGTCTCAAGACTTAATCTGGCCACCAGAAGGAGGCAGAAGCCACTACTCTACCAGTCTATGCCTGAGCCACCAGCTCTGTGTGCTTCTGATCTTGGAGCCCTGCTGCTAACCAGAAAGCAAGCCCAGGCTAGTCTGCAGAACATGAAAGACCCGGTAATTCCACTTCTAGAAATTTAGAAAGGAAACTCTTACACGTGTGTTCAGAAAATACATACTGTTGTGATTGCGCGCGTCTCCAGAAACCACACCAGGCCAAACAGCTCCATGAGGGGGGTTTATTGGAAGAGGGGAAGTGGCAGGGAGAAGAGAAGGGGGAGAGAGAGAGCGAGATCAGAGGGGTCTTCCCTTTATATATGGAGAATGACATAGCCACAGGTAAAGGTGGGAGGTGGGCCAAGTGGATTCTGGGAATATGGCGGCTGTTGCCTTGGCAACAGGTGGGCGGGTCACGCTGTTGCCTGGGTGTGATGTCACCGTTTTGGAAGTCCTGATGCCAGCACATACAATACTGCTTTTTGCTGTATTGTCTGTCACAGAGGAAAAATTTTAAAAAACCTTAACTATTTACAGACAAGCTTTGCATAGACAAATTTATAAATATTCATGTGATGAACTGCTACATAACAGTTAATATGAATGAACTATATATATCTGTGTCTACATACATCATCAAAAATAGCTCTCAGGAACACATTATTGCAATAAAAGCCTGTTGTAGAAAATAAAATACGATTCTATTATGTGCATCTTAAAGCCATGCAAGACAGGCATATATGATACATTACATATAGTAGATGTATGAAAAGAAAGGTGGATATCAAATTCCCGTGGGTTTCTCTAGGGAGGTGGGTGTGCACAAGCGATTTCACTTTATATCCTATTAGAATTGTTGTTAATCAGAAGGAAACATTGTAAAGGGATTAACACTAAGTGTGGAGGGCACAGGCATGTGTTAGATTATTCTCTGTTCTCGTCTGTATTTAAAACTTTTACCAACTGAGAAAAAAATCTAATTATACCCATGAGCGCATTTTGTGATTCGAATCTGGCTGTGTGTGTGGCTGAGTTTCACATCTTTGTCACTGACGTTCATAACAGAATCAGGGCTCTGGGAGGCACATTGTACTGAGCAGGAGTCCCCTGGGGGTTCCCAGCACCTGAGGAGGGACCGGTGGATTTACAGGCCATGGCACTCAACCTGAGCCCATCTGAGATCACTCACAGCAAGAGCCACCCAGATGGGGGACATCTGGGTTACGTGTGTAATTGCATCAAGCAATGACACTGTGGTGAAGCTGGTCTCATTAAGCGACTGGTGGGGGGAAAACCTGCTGTTCTACTTGCTGATTTTCCCGGGTCCATAATCAGGCTTAACGTGGATGGTTTTCTCTGAATGCGTCATAATCCCACATATTTCAAAGAACCTTTCTGGAAATGACGGAGATATGAACATTTGTTGATAAGAGGCAGATTTAGTGTACTGAAGATGTAGCTCTGTGGGTACGGCGCTTGTCTGGCCTGCACAATGCCATGGGTTCCATCTAAAACATAAACCTGGCTTAGTGGTATAGGCCTATAATCTCAGCATTTGAGAGAAGGTCGGAGAACCAGAAGTTCAAGGTGGTCTTTAGCTACATAGCCAGTTTAAGCCCAGCCTAATTGGCATTAGACGCTGTCTCTCAAAATACAGACATACAGAGAGAGTGAAAGAGCACAAGAAAAAGAAAAATTTTAAATCAGCCCTGAGTCTGATGTGATGGCATATACCCGTAATCCTAGTGCCAGGGAGACTGAGGCGGAAGGATGGTGAGTTCCACGCTAGCCTGAGCTATATAGCAAGATACTGTTTTTAAAGACAAACAAAACAAAACAAAACAAAACAAAAAACCCAAACAAACAGAAACAAATTTAAAAAACAGCACTAGGCAAAGAAGTTTTGGGTGAGTTAGGAATGGAGAAAATGAAGACCTAGCGAGATCATTATTCTCAACAGGTCCCACTCTGTGTACCTGATTCACAATCACCCAAGGATCTCTCTGGTTGAATTTCTTTCCAAAAGCCTAGGGAATGATACCACACTGGGCTGGGTCTTCTCACATTAATTAACTTAAGGTAATCAAGACAACCCCCCACAGATATACCATAGGCCAGCCTAGTGTAGGCAATTCCTCACTGAGACATACTTTCTAGGTGATTCTAGGTTATTCGAAGTCGACAATTAAAACCATCATCGTAAAGCCCCTACTAGTCAAGCATGAGGACCCGAGTTTGATCCCTAGCCCCCACATAAAAAGCCAGGCATGGTGGGGTGCACTTGTAATCACACTCACAATCACCAGTGCTGGAGAGATATTGACCAAGGCTCCTCTGACCAGCCAGTCTCTCTAGCCTAGTCAGTCCTGCCAGTCTCTCTAGCCTAGTCAGTGAGCCTCAGGAACCAGAGTCTCCAAAAACCAAGTGCTGGAATTAAAGGCGTACACCACCACACTCAGCTGTTTTATTTCTCTAAGTCCAAAAGTGAAGAGGACAACAGGGATTTCAAGATGGCTACTCTTGTTATTGCTCTTCCTCTTCAGGAGAGGGCGCTATCACATGGTGGCCCTAAAGGTCTTTGAGTGAAGCTAGTCTAGGCTGTGGCAACATCGTCTTAGTCCCTGGTTTCAGCTCGTACTATGGAAATCTTTGAAGGAAGTCTCTTTCACAGTTCTGGAGAGAGATTTCCACCAGACACTCAAGTTGTGGCACGTCCTCACTAATAGTAGAGATGAGTAAAGGAAGGTCTTAAGCTGACTCTATTTAGACACCTTTTATCTACTAAAAGAAACAAAAACAAGCCGGGCAGCGGTGGCGCACGCCTTTAATCCCAGCACTTGGGAGGCAGAGGCAGGTGGATTTCTGAGTTCGAGGCCAGCCTGGTCTACAGAGTGAGTTCCAGGACAGCCAGGGCTACACAGAGAAACCCTGTCTCGAGAAAAAAAAAAAAAAAAGAAACAAAAACAAAAGAATCTACAACTCTTTATTCCTTTTCTTTCTTGCTGTTTAGGTGATGGGGTATTTGTTTGTTTGTTGTTTGGAGACAAGGCCTCACTGTCTAGCTATGACCCGGGGTTCATCAACCAGCCCAGGCTGGCCTCAAACTCACAGCAACCCTCAAGTCTTAACCTCTGGATGACAGGTGTGTGTCCCCAGGAACAGCTACACCCAAGTTCTTCATTTTCTTATTACTCGCTTTACATCCTGCTCTCTGCCCCCTCCCCGCAATCTCCCCCTCCCCCACAGTTCTTTTTAACCTCTTTCTAGACTAAAGGTTGGGTCGGTTTCCTTCAGAAGGGATTGTAGGAATGGATAAAGTCCTGAGTGAATATGTGTATTACTGACTTGGGCATACACATGCCAGGGACCTCAGTGCCTCAGACCCCGGGGATGGTAAAGTCTTTCCATGGTCAGTGTGGGGCTGGTGACAGAAAACACCCACCTGGCAGCTTCCCCTTGGATGATGACAGCCTGAGAGCGCTCCCTTACAGAAACTACCTACACAGATTGGCTAAATCGGCCTCCTTGTTCAGCTGTACACAATAAACCCACCTACTCTCAGCTGCATATAACATGTGTGCTGAGTTTCCCAGCTGCTGGTGTATCTCTATCAGAGTGCATGGCCCAGGGTGGAGAGATGGTTCAGAGGTTAAGAGCACAGGCTGCTTTTCTAGAGGTCCTAAGTTCAATTCCCAGCACCCACATGGCGACTCACACCCATCTATGCGATCTGATGCCTTGTTCTGATGTGCAGGCAACCATGCAGACAGAACACTATATACATGATAAATAAATAAATCTTTTTTTAAAAGAAGAAAGTGCATGGCCCATTCAATGCCAGCTTTTCTGTGTCTGTGTGTCTGTCCTTCACACCCTAACCACCCCAGTCAAGTTTCCAGGACCCAGCCATGTAGGTCATGGCAAGGGACAGGGGCAGATTTTTCTTTAATTTTAAAATTAAAGAAAAATATAAAGTACAAAATAACAAAACATATTTTATCATGTCAAATCTTGGCATGTTTTCTTCAGGCATTTAGAAAATTAATGCTATTTTGGGGGGGGGAAATCAACAGAACCCTTTTATGAAGGCTCCAGTAGAGAAGAGGAGGGTGGGGGAAGAGACCACACCAGACACCAGGATCTAGACCTCACAACAAAGAAACAGCATGGTACACATGGCTCTATGCCAAAATAAAGCTAGCAAAACACTTGGATCAAGGTAGGGTTGTATTTTAGGTTCAAATCCTAATGAAAAGTTTTACTTTTGCATATTTTGTTATCATTTACTAGAAAAAAAGGGAACTGAGGAAGCTAAAAGAAATACTGAAATTCAAATAAATAGTTGTACACTTCAAGAGATCTTTTTTTATAGTAGCTATCTTAAATTTGTGAGTTGAGGTGGTAATGTCATTGACCTTGTGGTTAGTTTTTATGTTACACTTTGGTCTGCTCATTTAAAAAAACCACAGCAGCAGACTTTCCTCTCCTTTTATTACCTAATTTTCTGTTAATGTTCTCTCTCTCTCTCTCTCTCTCTCTCTCTCTCTCTCTCTCTCTCTCTCCTTCTCTGGTTTTTTGAGAGAGTTTCTCTGTGTAGTCCTGGCTGACCCGGAACTCTCTCTGTAGACCAGGCTGATCTTGAACTTAGAGATCCACCTGCCTCTGCCTCCCCAGTGCTGGCCTCTGCTATCACTGACGTTTGTCTCATTTTTATGGTAAGGCTTTTTGCTTTCCAACAAAAAGTCTGATGGTTGGGGTTTTTTGGTTGGTTGGTTGGTTTGATTTGGTTTTTGGTGCCACCACTGCCAGTCTTTGTATATGTTTTATTGAAATTTAATCCACAAAAAAGGATTCATCATTTTAAAGAACTTTGTGGTTAGTTTTTAAAATAATTTATTTATTGTTACTTTGTGTGCATTGGTATTTTGCTTGCATGGATGTGTGAGGGTGCTGGATCTCCTGGAACTGAGATTACAGACAGTAACTACCATGTTGGCACTGGGAATTGAACCCAGGTCCTCTGGAAGAGAAACCAGTGTTCTTAGCTGCAGAGCCAGCTCTCCAGCCCCAAGAATTCACCACTATAAAGTGTAAAATTCAGTGGGTCTAATACATTCACAAGACTGTGCAGCCACCACTGGTATAGAAGTCTAGAACATTTGTTTTCACCACCAGAAAAAAGAAAAACTACACCCTCTATTGGCCACTTTCCATCCGCTCCCCCTCCGTCTGCCTGGATACTCAGCCTCTATTCTTCATCCACTTTGACTCTCTAAATTTGTCCCTTTCTGGACATTTCACATAAATGTAATCAGACAGCATGTTGTTTGGGTGTATAGACGATTTCACCTAGCAAAATTGATTAATTATTTAATTAAATTAAAAGTTCATGTTATAGCATGTTTCAGAATCTCTCTGTAATGGTAAATAACACTCTGTTGTATGTGTATTGGTTATTTTTCTCATGGCTGTAACAAAAGAACCCGGCAAAAGTAAGGAAAGGTTTGTCTTGGCTCCTCCTTTGAGGGCTCAGTCTAAAGGTGTGGAAAGCCGAGCACCAGGATGTGCAGCAGCTGGTTACATTGTTTCCTCAGGAAGTAGAGACAGATAAACGCTGCCTCTCTACCAGACTTCTTTTTATTCAGTTCAGGACCCTAGTCTGTGAGTCAGGGTGATTAACAAGATTAGCCATTACAGCGCAGCTATCAATAAACCATTGATGTGTAGCAATTGGGTTGTTTTCAGTTTGAGGCTGGAATGAATAATGTTGTCCCAACATCGGTGTGAATTTCACTGCAAGCATGTTTTCAGTTCTTTTGGCTGCGTATGTAGACGGGGTCCCGAGTCTTTTGCAAGGAATTGCCAAGCTAGTTTCCTGGCGATTTTACTAGTTTAGGTTCCCAGCAGCAATTTAATAAGAGTCCAGTTTATCCCCAATACTGTTGACTGTTTGTTGTTTTTAATTTGCAATTTCCCTGGTGACTAATGATGATGAACGTCTGTCCCTGTGCTTCTTGGCAATTGGTATCTCTTTAGAGAAATGTCCATTTCAATCCTGCACTGATTTTCATTTTATTTTATTAATTAATTAATTTTTTCTTTATTGGAAAGTTGAGACCATTAGCTTTAAGAGTTACTTATTTTCTATTTACTCTTTAATAATGTCATATATATGCATACAATATATTAAGTATCCAGCCCTCCTCTTCTAATTGATGTTTGAGGTGGCATCCTGCTGTGTTGCCCAGGCATCCCCAAACTCAAGATCCCCCTGCTTCAGCCTTCCAAATAGCTGAAATCGCAGGCATATGTCACCCCAGCTGCTTTGCCTATTTTTAAGTTTGGTTGTTTGCTATTTGTTTCTTTAAGACAGGATCTCACTAAATAGCACAAACTAGCCTCAAATTCATAATCCTCCTGCCTCAGCTTTCAGAGTGCTAGCTAGTTAAAGGTGTTTTGTGTTGTTGTTGTTGTTGTTGTTGTTGTTGGTTTGTTTTTTCTTTACTGTTGACTTCTGTCTTTTATACAATCTCAAAACAGATTCTTATAGATATGTGATTTACAGATCTCTTCTTCCCTTTCGTAGGCATTTCCTGCTGCAACATATACATTTTAACTTTGGTGAGGTCCTGTCCCTCTAGTCTGTTTGTGATGTTACCCTTACAAAGCTTTCCTAACACAGAGATTTTTCACCTATTTTTTTCTTCTAAGAACGTAGCAGTTTTAAGTCTTATCTCTAAGAGTTTGCTCCACGGTACGTTGGTTTTAATAGGCATGGTGGGATTCAACTCCATTTCTTTGCGTGCTCTCTAGACACTGCTAAAATTGTTCTTTTCTCATGGAATGTTCTGGCATTCTCGTGGTAGATTATGTCTCAGTGTGAGGTATTTTTAGTTAAAGTCTCCGGGAACACCGCGCTTCCTTATATTTGGGTTTGTACCTCGTTTCATTCAGAGGACTCCCCTGGCTTTACCATTTTGGTATGTTTTCCCTTGCAGCCTCTGATTGGCTGATGTAAATTGTCTTTACACTGAATCTTTGCTTCCTGTGCTTGTTAGGCTGTTGTTGTTGCTATTGTTGCTGTTGCTGTTGTTGTTTTGAGACAGGGTTTCTCTGTGTAGTCCTGGCTGTCCTGGAACTCACCATCAGATCAGGTTGGCCTGGAACTCACAGAGCTCTGCCTGCCTCTGCCTCCTGAGTGCTAGGATTAAAGGCACGTACCACCATGTCCAGCTATGCTTCCCCCCCCCCCCCCAAATGTATGTTCTGTGTGTGTGTGTGTGTGTGTGTGTGTGTGAATGAACAACTTACAGGGGTCAGTTTTCTCTTTCCCATGGACAGCGGCATCACACTTGGGCGGAGGCAGGCTTGGCAGCGGGCACCTCCAGGGACTGAGCCTTCCGACAGTGTCTCTGTTTCTTAGCTCATTCCCTTCCCTCTGAGCTCACGGTGGTTATCTAGTGTCCCTCCTCTGTGTAAGTATTTCTGTTTTTCAGAAGTATGTTCTCTGTGGTCTTAATTTATTAGTAATAATGAGCATAATTAGCAATTTGAGCTTTCAATTGGCCCCCTTGGGTCCTATCCATCTGATTTTGTCATCTTACCTTAAGTTCTTTTTTGAAAAATAAAATTAAGGGACTGGAGAGACAGCCTAGTAGTGGTGCCTTGAATGTGTGCTGTCCTTGGTTCCATGCCTAACCCTGCAAAAAAATTACTTAATTAGACTTCATTATACCTCTATCATGTTTTTGAAATGTAAAAGCAATTCCCATCTGTCTTTTTGTTTGTTTGTTTGTTTCAAGACAGGGTTTCTCTGTGTAGCCCTGGCTGTCCTGGAACTCACTCTGTAGATCAGGCTGGCCTCGAACTCAGAAATCCACCTGCCTCTGCCTCCCAAGTGCTGGGATTAAAGACTGGTGCCACCACTGCCCGGCTTCCATCTGTCTTTTTAATTAATTATGTTTTCTTCCCATAGAAGGTCTGCGGTTGTACCACTTCTGATTGTATGTGTGTTGGGGGGGAGGGATATTCACACACATGTTCTAGTCAACTTGACACAGCCCAGAGTCACCTGAGAAGGGAGTCTCAATTGAAGAACCACCTAGATAAGATTGGCTGTGGACTTGTCTGTGGGGGATTATCTTGGAGTTCCCAGCACACTGTGGGCATCTCCATTCCATGGGCAGATGGCCCTGGGCTGTATAAGAAAGCTGGCCGAGCATGAACCTATGAGCCAACAAGCAGCATTCCTCTGAGGTTTCTGCTGCAAGTCTTTGCCCTGACTTCCATCAGTGATGGACTGTGACCTGTAAGCTGAAAGCCTTCTGTGCCCTAAGTTGCTTTCCATAATACTTGTTCCAGCAACTGAATGAAACCAGAACGGCAGCTACATCTGCACACATGTGCACACACACACTGAAAGAACAAGAGAGTATGCTAATTCTTTGTACCTTGCTCATGCATTCATGACTTTATGTATTCTAATTCTCTGCATCGCCTGTAATCCCTGTGCCTCAGTAGTTAAAATCAGTTTGCTTGCCCCTTTGGAACAGGACTGTAGAGTTGCCTTGGGTGTCTTTTCTGCCCTTTGTCAAGTCAAGGACAGTACGTGGGCAGGGGCCGAGTCTCGTGGCAGCTGAGTCCGGGCTTTCTCCGTGAGTCCAGCCTCTGCTCTGGATCCTCGGCTTTTGCTAAATGTTCTGGTCCAAGGTTTCCTCTCCCAGTCGGGAGTATGTTTTATTTCTGTGGGGTGGACAGCTTTGGTCTTTGAATTATTTCAAATTTGTTTTTCTGAGCCTTTCAGTTCCATCAGCAACTGTCCATTTTCTTTCTTTCATGGATTCACCTCAGCAGTGAGTTCTTTCTTACTTTTAGCCCAGGCATCTGTAGCCTCAGACTTTATTATTATTATTATTATTATTATTATTATTAATTATTATTATGTGTTTGTTTTTTTGTTTATTGAGACAGAATCTCACTCTGAGGCTTTGGCTGGTCTGGAACTCACAGAGATCCACCCGCCTCTGCCTCTATAGTGCTAGAATTAAAGGCATTAGCCACGATTTCCAGCAGGCCACAGACTTAGGATCCACCTTCACATAGCTCTGGGGAACAAACTCAGGTCTTCAGGCTAGTAAGTCAGGTACCTTTACCTACTTAGCTGTCTCACTGGCCCTCCATATTTACTTTATTTGTGCTTTGTTTGTTATTGGTATAGGCACAGGCGAGCGTCTGTGCACACTCATGCAGGTGTGCAGCAGCCAGGACAACAGACATCCTATTCTATTACTCTACATTGTACTTATTAGTGACGGTGCAGATAAACTACCAAACTAGACTGACTACCTGTGGATAAAAGGAAAGGTCTATTGAGGATCAAACTGCCAAGGCCCTCTCTGGGAGGTGGTGGAGGACAGAGAGAAGAACAAAATGACAGAAAAGCAAGTAGATTGTATACGACATTCAGCAGGGGACACAGTGGACACACTGAGGCAACACAGGCTGTCGGGATTGAGCTGGAAGTAGGTGCCCTTCTCCAACGTCGGTGACCTTTGGGGGAAGGTTAACAGAGGTTCCTAGAAATCAGGAACCCACTATAGCAAATCTGCCCTTCTGGTAAATAGAAACCTAGTAACAATCCTTCTGTTTACTGGACCAAAGTCCTTCTATTTAGGACAATGTCATCAGCAGTGCTATGTCAGACGGGAGAAAGGGGGTAGGCTTTGGACCTAACTACTCCTTTGAAACAAGGTCTCTCAGCACTAGATTGGTGGCCAACAAAGCCCAGTGATCATGTTATCATGACAGGAGTGCTGGCCCGCTGGAAGAGCAGTAACTGCTCTTAGCCACTGAGCCGTCTCTTCAGCCCCTAAAGAATTTTAAGTTATATATGTGACTTGCATTTGTAGTTCATTTCACATTCCTATTTATTCTATGTATTGCTAGTAATATATAATTATCTATTAAGAGATGACAAACTGCTGCAGGCTTTGTATATGACCCACACACATCCTCTCATACACTTACATGGCTTAAGAACATTAGGTGGCTCCCGCTCTCTCATACTGTGTAAATGCCATGTAAATATTTTCAAGACTATTGTTTAGGGAATTATGACAAGAAAAAAAAGTCTACATATACATGTTTAATATAAACATGGTGAGGCTTTTTTTGGGGGGGGGGTTTTCAAGACAGAGTTTCTCTGTGTAGCCCTGGCTGTCCTGAAACTCACTCTGTGGACCAGGCTGGCCTCGAACTCAGAAATCTGCCTGCCTCTGCCTCCCGAGTGCTGGGATTAAAGGTGTGCGCCACTACTGCCTGGCTGGTGAGGCTTATAAAACATTTTTCTAGTCCTAGTTAGTGGAATCCATAGCTACTGAACCCACAGATCCAGGCAGCTGACTATATTTTATATTGCTGGTCTTAACCTGGACTTCAGGAGGTCTGGGCCCGCCCTGGTGCTACACAGGGTTGATGGTTGTATGTCTTATATGCCCATCCCAAGGGCAGGGTGATTTACTAGTAACTATTCTATCCAGACGGGAACTCACAGGTTTCTGGGTTGCATCTCAAGGAGGGTGGTTAAGTCTGTACCCACCATTCAACGTATTGATTGACGTCATGACCCCATGAGTTCCTACCTCTTCCTGACCTCACCAAACATAACTCATTTTGGCAGGAAGCCCTGAGGCCCTGACACCTAGCAGCTGGGTCTGCAGCTCCACTGGATGCAGCCTGCTGAATTTCAAGCAGTAATTTATTCTCTGAGTTGGCTCTTCCCCCCCACCCCCCGCCCCCTGTCTCTGCAACGGGCCTGCCAAATCTCATCTCCAGATGAGGCCAGTGCCATACCTTTTCTTTCCTTTCTGTCATTTTAGAGTTTGTAAGGAAATGTAAATTTCTCTTTTCTTGATGAAAGTGTGAATGAGTGATGCCCACCAAAAAAATATAAACGTGGAGGAGCCTGAGCCATTTACAGAGGAAACCTCAGATATCCATTTCCCATCACACTCCGGGCCACCCAGAGGGAGGCATTCATTGTGAAATTCAATTACCAGACTTCGTTCAGCTGCTCCCTGGAAGACCAATTAATTTTCCCCTATTCTGCCCGTGGAACCTCTTTATAAAGCTGCAATTAAGAGCCTTCCAAAAGCAAAACCTGTGTTACCTTACAGGTAAATATAATGAAGAGGAAACGGATTCTTATTCTCACTGTAGGAGAGGAGTCAAGACCCAGGAAGCAGCCTACGCCCTGGAAAGAGTGTATCTCAGCCCCCACGTCTCTCCACCCCTTAACCTCCTAGGTGAGCCAGGGAACTGTGCGAGTTCAGTACAGTTCCTTCCTCCAGGTCAGAGGATTTCCTCAGAGCCAGATGCCAGCATGGCCCTAAACGAGAGACTCTGTACAGTGCCCATCCAGAAGTTGGAGACAAGACCTAATGGCATAATTAGCATCAGGGGCTGCTGTGAGGGAAAGAGATCACCTGTGTGACAGGAAATAGACATTCATTTGATTGCAGTGTCTGTGGATTCTTGCTTTATTCTATTTTGCTATATTGTGTTGTCGTTTGATTATTACTTGTTTAACAGTGAAGTGAGTCTCCCGAGGGAGAAGCACAATATATAAAACATGAGCCAGGCAGTGGTGGCACACGCCTTTAATCCCAGCACTTGGGAGGCAGAGGCAGGCAAATTTCTGAGTTCAAGGCCAGCCTGGTCTACAGAGTGAGTTCCAGGACAGCCAAGGCTATACAGAACAACCCTGTCTCGAAAAACCATATATATATATATATATATATATTATATATATAATATTTATATATATAATATATATATATATAAATGAAAACGGTGGAGGGCAGAGGCAGGAGGATCCCAATGTAGCCAAACAGCAAGCTCCAAGGTCAGTGACATACCCTGTGGAAAGGGAACAGGGCAGACAGAAACCTGGGTGTGGTGTCACACCTTTAATCCCAGCACCCAAGAGGCAGAGTCAGGTGGAGCTATGTGAGATTAAGGCCAGCCTGGTCTACATAGCAAGTTCCAGACTAGTCAGGGCTACACAGTGATTCTCTGTCTCAAAAACCAAACCAACTAAGCCAAAAAAACAAAACAAAAAAACCAAAACCCCAAAACAAACAAACAAACAAAAATACAAGGGAGCAAGAGAGATGGCTCAGGGGTTAAGAACAAGAACTGCATTTGCAGCTGACCCAAATTCAGTTCCCAGCACCCATGTCAGATGGCTCGCAACTGTCCCAGGAGGGTCCAGCGCCTTCTGGCTTCCATATGCAATTGCAGACACATGCAGAGATCCCACATACAACCATACACACACCACATAACTAAAAATAAAAATATGACTATTTGTTTTTTTGAGACAAGGTTTCTCTGTGTAGCCCTTACTGACCTGGAACTCACTCTGTAGACAAGGCTGGCCTTGAACTCAAACTCACAGAGACCCTCCTGCCTCTGCCTCCCAAGTGCTGGGATTAAAGGCGTGCGCCACCGCTGCCTGGCCAGAGTTGTATTTTAATTCAGGAAGGCAGAGCACATGTTGAGACAGGGTTTCAAAATGCAGGGTTGGCTGGCCGGGAAGTCACTATGTAGACCAGGCTAACCTCAAACTCATGAGTTCCTCCTGTCTCTGTCTCCCTACTCCTGGGACTAAAGACGTGTGCCACCATTCCTGGACAGAGCTGTATTTTACAACTGAACCTCCTTAATCCTGTTAACACCAAATGTTCCATTTGCTTGGCTTCCTGCAATTTACTGTGAGAGATGATTGGACTGCTGGACTAAGAATGCGGAGACTATGTCCATCCTCAGAAGGAAAGTGATCCCACTCAGAAGTGAGTGGGATCAGAAGCTTGCTCGGGACAAGTATTTGCCATCTCTTGCTCTCCAGGGAAGAGGGTGGGATGGGAGTTAGATTCAGTCTCTGAAACTCGTATCTCCATTGCCTTAGAGATCTCACTTCATTTACTTAGCCATGCGTGCATGCATCAACTTGATTGGTCTACGTGCAGATAGAAATGTGTCACGTGACTTGGACATGTGAGCTGCATCCATGGAATCTATGCTCTGCAGGGAGTCAGACAATAGCAGAGAGACACTCAGCAAGGACATCCCATAGCAACAGCCAAGTGTGCACAGAACTAACCAGAATCACTCCAACAACAAGACCATGTTGCAGTGACTATAGATGACTATAGGCTTTCTAGGTCTCTGTGGGTGACACTGAAAGAACGGAGATGCCCTAAACCCCAGATTATCACCCAGACCTTGAAAACTCAGAAGCTGGGGGAGGGGTTCAGGGAAGGGTAATGATAAGGGAAATTGTGACTTTATAGACTTGTTAATGTCTGTTGTGTGGTCTAAGAAACAACCCTTATTCCGTCTCCCTGTGTTAGTTACTGTAACAAAATACATGAGATAATCAACTTTAAAAAAAAAAAGAAAGGCTCACAGTTTTATCAGTTTCACTCCATGGTGGCTTGGATGGACTCTGGCCAGGTCCATCTGTGGATTTCCAGAAAATGGACATGAGGAATATTTTGCAGGGGCTTAAAAAGGCAAAACGCACAATTCACCTCATTTCCCATCAGGACCAATCAGGGACAAGCACATATCCTGACAGATTTCCTGCCCTTGTACCTCCCACCCACATTTGATCTAGCACATCTGATACAGACCCTGTCTCAAAAAAATATGGAGGGTGGCTTCTGAGGAATGATAACCAAGGTTGAGCTCTGGGTTTCCACACAAATACACACACACACACACACACACACACACACACACACACACACACACACACGGCAGGGGGCAAAAATCATAAACAAAAAAACACAACCAAAAAAACCCAAGGAGCCACCATTCAGAACAAGGGCATCTGTCCAGTCTCTCTTGCTAATAAATATTTCAACAATGGCTTGTTCATTTTTCTTATTCTCCACAACGGAGATTAATTGCTATTTTACATTGCACTCAACTTCTATTAGTTGAGGATTTATTCCCTCAGTGATACCACCATCACTGGGCTTCCATAAAACATTTGAACGGAGACAAACTCATTACGTTCTTGAAGGTGAGTGGACAGGAAGGAGACAGAGCAGGCTCTAGTTCTGCTGTGCCGTGGCATCCATTGAAATACATCAGGTATGTCAAAAAGGGTGGGGCTGGGACATACTCGCCAATGAAGGACGGAAGCCAGTGGAGGGACGGCCCCGCTCAGTCAGTCCTGCTGGGCCACTGGCCACCAGAACTAGCTTTCCCAGAACAGCCCTAACCCCCCAGATGGCTCTGACCTCCTTACAGTGTTCTTAACCACACTGCCAAAGAGCCTCTCCTGACCAAATAGGACTCCATTTCCCAGCTGCTCCAGGTCATCTTACCCTCTGACCAGAGTCTCACTTTATTCTTGGACTTGACACTAGCCCAGCTGAGAGCAGAGTTGTCTTTTCTGTACAGGAGATGGTGTGACTGTGGTCACATTCACCATCTGTGATGGCTAGCCCAGTCACCTTGACAAGATCTAGGATCAGTTAGGAGACAAAGCTCCATGAGGGAGCTTATCTACGTTACGTTAACTGAGGTGGGAAGACCCATCTTAAATGAGGCCTGGGATTGAATAAAAAAGAGAGAGCAAGCTGAGCACCACCACTCTGCTTCCTGGTTATGGGTGCACTGTGGTCAGCTGCCTCACCTTCCTGATGAACTCTGCCCCCTGCAGCTGTGAGCCAAGATACACCCTTCCATCCTAAACTCAACTGTCAGGTATGTTGTCATAGTAATGAGAAAAGTAATTAATATACTATCTTTCTTATAAAATCATGTTACCCTCTATCCTTGATCCCAGGGCAGGACCCTGGGTGTTGCTGATTTTGCTTTGTTTTTACTTAAGTGTATGAGTGCTCTGCCTGCATGTATGTCTGCACCATGTGTGTGGAGGCCAGAAGAGGGTACCATACCCTGGAACTGGAGTTACAGAAGTTGTGAGCTGCCATGTGGGTGCTGGGAATAGAACCTGGGTCCTAGGGAGCCCTTAACCGCTGAGCCACTTTGTGGTGGTTTGAACATGCCTGGCCCATGGAAAGTGGCACTGTTAGGAATCAATGTGGCTTTGTTGGAGGAAGTGCATCACTGTGTAGACGAGCTTTGAGGTCTCCTAGTGGTCAAGCTTTGCCCATTACAGAAGAGAGCCTCCTCCTAGCTGCCTTCAGATCAAGATGTAGAACTTTTGGGTCCTCCAGCGCCATGTCTGTCTGCATGCTGCCATGCTTCTTGCTGTAACAATGGACTAAACCTCTAAAACTGTAAGCTAGTCCTAATTAAATGTTTGCCTTTATAAAAGTTACCTTGGTCATGGCGTCTCTTCACAACAATGAAACCCTAAGACACAGCCTCCAGCCCTGGACCCTGGGGTCCAGGTGTCCCCATCACTTGGCACATGCTCATCTGTAACTGGCACCTCTATGCCTCATCCACTCCTCTCTAACCCCAGACTCTACCAGGAACATTTTGCCCACACCAGGGCAAAAATCTAAGAAATTCTATAGGAAGAACTCAAGAAGTAGGCATTTAGATTTAAGAATACAATTTATGATCCAAGTCCAAGTTTCCTGAAAGACTTCCAACTTTTAGGTCCTGTTTTTAAGAGTCTAACCTTAATCTTTAGACTTGACATTCAGCTCTGCTGAGAGCAATAAAATACATGGCCAAGATGAAAGCGGGGGGGAAGGCACAAACATCGCTGGTGCTTAACATTGGTCTTCACTGCAGACTCCCTGTAGTGTGAGGTAAGACCATCAGAGACCACCACACAGACATTCTTAAAGCCAAAAAGAAAGTCTTTATTGCCAGCCAGAGCTACGTGGAGTGCTCGCCCAAATCACGCAGCCGCAAACCTAACCACTACCGCCTGTTGTCTTTTATGCACAAAACTCACATCCTGGTTGTTAGACTTCAGTTAACAAGAAGCAGAACTACAGAAGCCAAAAAGCCAAGTTAGCACATTTACAGACCTTCCTGGAACTATGGATTAGGTTTTTGCTTCCGTTTTGACAGGTGTTGGGCTCCAACATGCTGGGTTTGAAGGTCAGAAAGGTGCCTATAACATGTCGATTGTCCTAAGGCCTAGAGGTCTATTACACCTGTACAGTGATGGTCATCTTCTTGGATGTCTTTCTTTTTTTTGGGGGGGGGGGGCTCAGTTCAACCAAAAGGAAAATTTTTGATTATTATGCTTTAGTCTTCAAAGAAAAGAGTGTAAGACCCTTACTCCTGACCTTAAGTAACAACTGACTTGTTTGCAGATTCCCCCAATTCCTCTCAAAGTCCAGGCATCTTCTTAGCTTATAATCAGCTTTTTCTGAGGGAAGATTCTGGAAAGGTCAAAGAGAAATTGTTGTAAATATATAGGGAAGTGGCTAAATTACTGTATGTTCCAGCACACTTAACTTCCTATTTCATTGGACTGCTGGAAGAGCTGGGGGGGGGCAGGCGGCGGCATCCCCTGCCACGTGCCCACACCCGGCATGGCACCGCTCACAGGGATCAGAGCCCACGTCTCAGGACTTGAACTCTGTCCTTCTCCTGAGCCCACATCTTCCTCCCTCTGTATCAGATTCCTCTGATCGTCCTCTGCATAATGTCACCAGGCTCCCTAGCTATGTTCACGTTCCCCAAGAAGTAGACCTCACGACAAAGTTCCAAGTGCATTTGGGAAGTGATCCCAGGAATACTGGTCAGGGCATGGGAAAATGAGACAGGGAACAGGAGGGTGGCTGATGAAGGCAGTGACCATGTGGGTAAAGGGAATTCAGTCCTACCTGCAGACAGTGTGGCACAAGAATCAGCTACCCCGCCCCAGGAGCAAAGGACCTTGGGAACTGACTAGTCAGCCATGGCTGGAGGCTGCCCCCTAAGCACCCATCCTCAGGCTCCCCCTGCATGCAGGTGGATGAGTCCTCAGGAGAAACAAGCAGACAAGGGCCTAGAGGTAAAAGGTAGAGGTCCCAGGGTATAGAGCTGACCTAACCTACCCGGTATAAATACGGGTAGGTTACCTAGGACAGATGCCATATAGATTTTTATCAGAACCCTTTGTTATTTGGGGGCGCGTGACCTTCCATGGTTTGTATAGCAAAGCCCTGACCTCAGAATGTTGACTATTCTTGGAGATTATGAAGTTAAAATGAGACAATATGAGGACTAACCCAATCTGGTACTATCTATCTATCTATCTACCTATCTATCTATATCAGAAATTTGAACACACAAAAAGACACCAGGTTTTGAGAATAGGAAAGAGGGTGAAGATACATGAACAGGCAGCCATCAACAAGCCACAGACAGAAGCGTCCGGAGACACCCTGCCAGCACACTGACCTTGGACTTCTAGTTTCCAGAGCTGTAAGCAATAAATTCCTGTCTTGAAGTCCTCCAGTCTGTTGTGATGGCAGTCTTAGTAAATTAATATACCATACCAGCTTCTATTTTCTTCTTCCTTTGTTTGCCCAGGCCACTGATCAGAACTGAGCCGTCTGGAGGTCAGGTGTCCACCCGTGTCTATCAGCTTTTGAGAGGAAGCACAGTCACGTGGCCAAGGCTCATGAATGAGAACATGAGACAGCAGCATCATTGAGGAAGCCCCCACGGGTCTTCACCATGGCCCGGTCCTCAGCTCAGCTAGCCCGGGCTTGTGTGGGCATCTCTAAACTGGAGTCCTTGTGCTGCAGAGAGATCATGACAGAACACCCCAAGTTCTGTCCAATGGGGCGCGCCTCATCTGGAAACCAGCAGGATATGAGTCTGACAGTTAATTAGGTTAATTAGGGAACCATGCCTTAAAATGTAATGCGGCTTTCATGAGCTTTTAAAGCCTATCAAAATGTTTGCCGAGCTTTATGGCTGGTAATTAACAACCTTGTAAAAATCTACAAGGAAACAAGCAGATATGCAGGAGGTAATGAATGGGGCAGCTGCCAGGCCCGCAGGACTTGGTTCTGGCCTTCACATCGCCTGTGTTTGAGTCCCAGACTGCTTCAGCTGGCTGTGACCTCGGTACAGGGCCCTCCTCTAGTATACACGGAAAGGGACTGGGTGACTTCTGAGCCCTGGGTCAGCTGTCCTTCTCAGTCCTTTCCTTTCTTGTGTCTTAGGCTCAGGTTCTGTCCTTCCTCGGGGGCTCTTCAGTCATCGAAGCTTACATTTTCTTGGCATCTACACCATGGAAACAGACATGTACAGTTTCCATGGCTAACGGCCCATTCATCTGTCCTACTTTCTTCAGGACATCGATTCCCTGCAGTCCTCAGACTAGATGCTTTACAAAGAACGCTGACTCTGGCTCTAAGAAAATGCGCAGAAATGTAAATAAAGTATCAAAAAAAAAAAAAAAAAAAAAGAAAAGAAAGAAAAAGAAAAAGAAAAAGAAAAAAAGAAAATGCGCATGCTTCTCAGCTGCAGCCAATCAGAGCATTTCAAGGACCTTATCAGAGCCAATCAGGCTTCACCAAAAGAGAGAGGCTCTCCATTAACTACCATTGAGATGACTAAGATCTGTGCTGTGGGCAGCCTTGTCCATTCCAAGGAGTGAGGCAGCGAAGACCTTAGTCCCCATGAAAGGTTAAGTTATAGCACCATTGTTTGGGTCCTTGAGTCTGGCAGTGTCTTCAGTCTGTCTTTGAACATTTAGATGACATGAACCCCGGCACTTGTTTCTTTTCAGCCGAGTGGAGGAGAGTTTTCTGTCACCTGTAAACAAGAATTCTGACTGTCACTTATGTGGTGTGTTTGTGAACGTAGAGGTGTGAGAAAGAGGAGGAGGAAGAAGAAAACAGAGTAAAAGACATTTTTAAAAGTGAAAATATATGCTAGAACGAGCACTCACTACTTCCTGTGTGGAAACCGGCATTTGCTCTCGTTTCCCAGTGACAATCCCTAGTCATCTTAGGTCCAGCTCCACAGTCCCTTGTCTTTTCATGTTCTCAGCAGGGTCAGCTCTTTACCGTCAGGGTCTCTCATCGGGACCGTGGCACTTCTATCGGTGGGAGAACTTCTAGAATTAGGAGAACCAGCTACAAATAGGAGAACCTGACAGGGAGGGAGGGGCCAGGGTTTTAGTGTCTTCTTCAAATATATATCCTCATGACCTGACTGTTTCATGAATCAGGCATGATGATGCAAACTGCAATCCCAGAACTCAAGAAGCTGAGGCAGGAGGATTAGCTATTTAAAGCTAGCCGTGTTGCATAGTGAGTTTGAGGCAAACTTGAGTTACAATACAAGATCCTATTTCAACAAAGGACTAATGGCCTTTGGAAACTCTAAAACCTTTTACAGGGGGAAAAACATCATCATGTGGTAGACTGAGCCTTCAGACATAGAAAGTGTGAAGTTCGGGGCTGTGGAAGTGGTCCAGTGGGTGAAGCACTTGCCCTGATGTGTGTGAGGACCTGCATGTGAGTCTCCAGCACTCCTCCTAGGACATGGGAAGTGGAGAATCCCCAGGAGCAGGCAGGCCAGCAAGCCTAGCACAAGGCACAGTGACAACCACAGGAGACTGTCTCTAATAAGGTGGAGGGCAAGAAGTACCCAAGATGCCCTGCACTCACACTAGACCATACAAACCTGAACTCACGCATACGTATGCAGAGAAATTTTAAAAAAGAAAAGACAAGTGAAAAGGTGAAGGTCCAGGAGGAAGAGGAGGAGGAGGAGGAAGAAGAGGAAATTCCTCCTGATCTGCAAAGACTGATGTCTCTGGCAAGTGACTAGAAGGTGACATACTTTGATTATGACAATCAAAAGGAAACTCCTTCATGTCACATTGACTTTGTGGTGGTGCTAAGGAAGGACTCTGACCCTCCGAAAGGACAGGGCAGGCACGAAAGGAAGAAGGCTGGGACTCTGTACAGTGAGGGAAAACCGACAACTTGCCACCTTCACTGACAGTCCCTTCTGATGAGTCATAGTGTTGGAGCTTCATGGCTGTGGGTAAGTATTGTCTGACCAAAGCATCAACAAACCAGAAGGCACACAGCCATGTGTGAGTTACCAAGAGACGTGAGCTATCGGCAACAGGAAGGTCCTCCATGGCCTCTGCATCAGCTCCTGCTCCTTGACCTGCTTGAGTTCCAGTCCTGACTTCCTTTCGTGATGAACAGCAATTGGAAGTGTAAGCTGAATAAACCCTTTCCTCCCCAACTTGCTTCTTGGTCATGATGTTTGTGCAGGAATAGAAACCCTGACTAAGACACTCACTGAACCAAGCACTCACTGATTGACTAGACTGATTCTGGAAATCTGTCTGTCTCTACTGCTCAGCACTAGGATTCTAAATGTGCATGACCATGCCAGCCCATGAGTCCTGGGCATCTGAACTATGCTTATACTGCAGGGACTTCATCAACTGAGCATGCGCGTGCGCACACACACACATACACACACACACACACACACACACACACACACACACACATTCTCTCTCATACACACACACTCTCTCTCTCTCTCACACACACATACACACACACACACACACATTCTCATACACACACACTCTCTCTCTCTCACACACACACACACACACACACACTCTCTCTCTCTCTCTCTTTCACACACACACACACACACACACACACACACACACACACACACACACACACAGAGTTAATCCCACAGTTTCGAGGAAAAAGACCACCAACCCATATTACGGCTAAATTAAAGCAAGGATTTTTTGGGTACCCATCAAAGCTAAACCTGGCAGCTGTCTCCCCCTGAGGCCAAGTTCATGAGACCAGCCCCGACCTAATTTCTCAAGTCCTTTTTATAAGGCAAAAAAACATAGGGTGGGGGACTCCTCACATAAGCATGGTTAAAGAAGCAAAACCAGGCAATTAAGAAAAGTGGGTCACAGAACAAAGGGTATGGAACATTCCAGAGGACAGGTGGCTCCCTCGGGTTGGTTTGCGGTCCATTAATGGGGTAGAGCTCAGCTCAGCTCTGAGAAACAGAATCTCAAGTTTTATAGTAAACAGAAACTTTACTTGGCTACAGACTCAAAATGGCCCCTAGGAACAAAACAGAGACTGGCTTGTTTCTCAACACACACACACACACACACACACACACACACACACGCGCGCGCGCGCGCGCGCAAAGAGGAGAGAGAGAGAGGAGAGGAGAGAAGAGGGGAAGAGAGAAGAGATTGGGATTGATTTTCATGTAGCTCAGGCTGGCTCTGAACTCACTATTTAGTTGAAGATGACATTAAAGTTCTGATCCTCTGCCTTGCCCATTCCCTGTTGGGCGTACAGGTTTGTGCCACCACACCTGGCTGATGAAGTGGAAGGGTAGGAGAGGAGAGAGGAGACTCGGAGGGGAAAAAAAAGTAAAGAGAAGAGAGCACTAGAGAGAAGCCAGGGGAGCAGATTCATGGGAGTGACACCTTCAGAACGACCGTGAGCATTAACAGGCTGAACATTTGCTCTCCAATTTCCCTTTTGTGCTGTTAAAATTTTTAAAACTTTTCAAATAACGAACAGTTTGTCAGAGAAGCAGTAGTTTGGCAACCAAGCTGGGTAAAGAGAAAAAATATTAGCATCTTTCAACTGGTCATTTTTCCCCCCTTTTCAGCCTAAGCAGGCCCGAGCCAGTATCCATTATTAATAGATGCATGTTTTATTGAAGGCATAAAGACCAAAGATTTGTAACTTTAATAATCCAGATTCTTATTTTAAATTCTCCAACATTGTTATTTATTGATTGGATGGAGATGTTTCTTTGGCAATTGCCAACCTGCCAGTTCCTGGAGGGGAAGTAGTGTCAGGAGCAGAATTAGAGGCTCAAGTGTGGTATCCAAGAAACGTTCAGCAAAATGGGAATCTGCTCTGTGCCAAGCCCCAGGATGACTAAGCCACAGCCCTCCCCCTCTGGGGCTGGAAGAAAGTGGAAGAAACAATTATGTAGACAGTGTGATGTTTGGGGGGATGTTGGGGGAGCAGACTCAAATAGTCCACTGGTTTGGGTATATGTCCTTCAAAAATTCATTTGTTAAAGGCTTGGTCCCTGAGGTGTCACTACTGGAAGTGATAAAATCTTTAAGAGGTGGCCCTAGTGGGAGATTTGAAGCCACTGGGACATGAGGACATGCACTTAGAGAACTCCAGCTTTTTCCTCTCTGTATCCTGCTGAGACAGGTGAGTGACCCCACCCTGTGCCACACATCCCTGTTGTGATGGACCGGGGCCAGTTTACCATCGACTGAAACCTGTAAAACTGTAAGCCAAAACAAAATGTTCTTTCTTGAAGGTTGGTTGATTTATTCAAGGCATTTGTTACAGTCACAGAAAGCCGACTGTCAGATGCTGTCAAAGCTCTTCTCTGGAATTCCGAAGGTTCAAGTCTCAGGGACACGACTTACCAGCTATGTGGCATGCTTCCCCTGAGCCTCAGTTCCGTGTCTGTGACCATCATGAGGAAGACTCATCAAGATTCCGCTGCTTGGAATTTGATTGGCACAGAGTGAACTCCCTCCCATTAAACTGTCCCTGAGGTTCTCACTCTGTGCCATATGAGCATCAATTCATGGATTCACCTCAGTCTCCAACACTGCTGTTCCCCCTGTACAGGGGAAAACTTAAGGCAAGAGAAGGCTACCACTGAGCTGAGATTACAGTGATATGGACAGAGTTACAATTGGCGTTCAGGCCATTGGCCTGCTCCGTCCTCCCTGGAAGAGGGACAGCACTGTCTACAAGTAGACCCTAGACACCAACAACTAATGGTCTTCAGGAGACTACAGACCTTTAACATTCTGGGTTCCAGGGCTCCACACCTGCTGGCTTGGACCGCCACAGGACCCTCAGCATCAATGGCTGTGAAGCTCTTCGCATCCATAATGAGGCATGTGTGAGTGGACAGTCAATGTCCACTCTAGCCTGGCACCCTCCCTCCCTGCCTTCTGCACTGGTTTCCTTTGGGTTTAGGGTGAATGACTTTGGACATCAAATCCTCCTGCATCCACCTCCTAAGTGCTAGAATTAGAGGTGTGCTCCTCACTTGATTTATGTAGTTCTGAGGATGGAGCCCAGGGCTAGGTTCTCACTTTACCAACTGACATCCCAAAGAGGGCATCCAGATCACTCTCCATGTATCAGTGAGGGTTTGCTAGAGGAACAAAACTTACAGTATATATATATATATATATATATATATATATATATATATATATATATATATATATATATATAAACATAACAATGAATATATTATATGTTATATATGTATACATACTCATTGTATATATTTGAGTAGCATGTTACAGGCTATGGTCCAGCTAGTCCAACAATGGCTGTCTACCAACAGAAAGTCCAAGAATCCAGTAGTTGTTCAGTCCACGAGGCTGGATGTCTCAGTCTTCAGTATACGCCAGAATTCCAAAGAAGTCGGCTCTAATGTAGGGAAGGAATGGGCTTGCCAGCAAGAGCAAAGGCAAGTAGGGAAAGAAAGCAAGCTTCCTTCTTCCATGTCTTTCATATTTGTTGCCAGCAGAAGGTGTGACCCAGATTTAAGGTGGATCTTCCCAACTCAAAACATCTGGATTATTTAATTAAGAACAACAAAAAAAAAATCCCTCACAGGTGTACCCAGCACCTCGGGTTTTAGTTAATTCCAGATGTAGCAAAGTTGACAATCAAGAATAGCCACCTTGGGCTGGAGATATGGCTCAGCCGTTAAAGGCTAGGCTCACAACCAAAAACATAAGAATAGCCACCATCCCCCACCCCCACCCCTCGAGGGAGCAGTTCGCTCATGCCTCCGGGGAGAGTCCAAGCAAAAGCTGAGGTAACACGTGGCTGCTGATCCTGAGAGCAGTCAGCCTCCAGGAATCCCGTGGGGGATTAAGGGATGGGGATTAAGAGTCCTCAGGAGGGAGGGATGCGGTCAGCCCCTTCCTATTGGGACTCATCCCTGATCTGGTTGGAACTCAAGAGTTAAATCATCCTCCCCCCCCCCCCCAAACTCAAATGACAATATTAGACTCACAGATATTTTGTATTTGGCTGTTTCTCAAAACCCCACACTGCTAAACTAGATGCCAACAACCAGGGGTCGCTAAGAGTCGTCTATTTTTAAAATTTTAGTCTGGAAAAAAAAAAAAGTTCTAGAATTACTGCTACAGGACTGGGCATGCAGCTCAGTCACAAAATACAGGAAGCCCTGAGTTTAATCCCTAGCACCATGTTTAAAAAAAAAAAAAAATAAGGCACAGACGTGAGGATTGGACAGTTAGGACTCTTACTTCCCATTGGTGCTATAGGCTGGGAGGGGCGGGATCAGGGCGGGATCAGCCTAGAGCCTGCTGGATGGCTGCAGTACTACCAATGAACGGAAGAGAACAGAGACATCCAGTTCCTGTTCAAAGTCACACAGCAAATCAGGAACTTGGCCAGGCCGAGGCCCCACACCAATGCTGCTGATACTTCAATTACAATCTCACATAGCCTGTGTTTTCCGCTTGAAAAAACAAAACCACAATTTAAAAAAAAAAAAATCTCAATTTTACGGCAGCTAACATTAGTTTGCATGGAGGAAGCTTCCTGCACTGCACACTTCAGAAGATCTCTAGCGTGTGGAAAAGCATAAACTAACCCAAAGAGCAACAATTAGTTCCAAATTCAGGCAAGGTTTATGGAATGTGAACCATTTGGGTAATCAGCTGGGGTGGTGCCATGAAGTGGTAATTAATTTTTTTTCCCTTAAAATGTTTTACTTAATTAAGGGAGGCTCTGATTTATATACCCCCATCCCCTGGGGACGGCTGGTGAGGCAGAGGCAACCCGACAGCCTCTCGCCGGGATATTCAGGGAATTATTTCATTGCACTCAGATACTCTTTTTCAGCACAGGTGACAGACCCCAGACTTATGGGGTCATAAATACTGGGGTGGGGGGTAGGGGTGGGGAGAGGCAGGAGTCGCACACTTAATGGAAAATGTTCTCATAATCAAAAGAATATTTCAAACTGTGACAATGCAGAGCAAGACAGGGAGAGGGGGCGCTTTTTCTTCAAAGAACGGGTTTGCTGAAATCAACCAGCCCTTGAAACTCTGGCTCTTTCTGAATCAGCTGGTTGCAGATGGGAAGGGGCTGTAGGAGGTCCTGAGTCTTGTCCTGGCTTTGTCACAATTCTCTTTGAACTGAAGGCCGCTTGAGTTTGTTCTTACACATACACACACAGTTGGGATGGAACTCAGGGTTTTGTGCACAGAATACTGAGCTATAAGTCCCAGCCACAACAATATTTATTGAGCACCTACTATATTCCAGGTACTGTGCTATGAACGTGCAGGGAGTTTAATGGTGAGCAAGACAGGTTTGTTCCCAGTTTTGGAGAACTTAAGAGTCTAGTGAGAGAGAAATAACTAGTGCTAAAATGCCTTCTCTCGGGAGATTAAGAAAACCCTATCTACGTTTCTCCTAAGGTCCCAAGGACAAACTGAGCTATGATCCCACCAAAGATCACTCTGGGGGAACCAATGAGATTATTAGACTTACTTGCAGAGCACTGAGCGAGGAGTTATATGCAGGAGCACAGGTGACTGTAGAGTAGCCATTTTGGGAGGTCAGCACACAGTAAGTGATGGCTTTTATAAAACCAAGGATATGTTTTACAGAGAGGAGTATAGTGTGGTGGGAGGGGGAACCATGCTAAACCCCCCCCCCCCCCAGGTACCAGCCATACGGGTCTGTATAGAATAGAGTTTATTTGGGGGGCATGGGAAAGGGAGTTAAGAGGGGAGTAGAAGCCATCGGAACAAGTGGAGAGAGAGAGGGAGAGAGAGGAAGGGGTCAGGGAAAGTGAAGGAGGTGAGAGAGTCAGAGAGGCCACTCAGTCCCTTTTATAGCAAGCCAGGCTTCCCTGGCTGTTGCTAGGTAATTGTTAGGCGGAGCACAAAAGGAATGCCAACAGTAAGGATGGAAATCCCCTCACCCCATCCTCCCCTCCTAAGCCCTTTAGCCTCTCCCTGAAAACCTTGTGCCACGAGAGCAAATTGTATTCAACTGGTTTCTAAGGGTGGGTGGCTATGCCCCACCCTCTCCTCTGGGGAAGGTAAACAGTCAGCAGGCCCAGCAGAACTTTGTGGAAGTTAGGTCAGAGGGTAGCCTTGTTCACCAATACTATAAAGAGGTGAAGGAATACACTGCTGATGAGTGTGCGCCTACCTTACTATCTCAGGCTCCTTTTCTAGACAAGCATCCCAAGGAATGAAGGACGGAAGCAGCAGGTGAAACCCCAGCTCCAAGCAATCTGATGCCCTCTTCTGACCTCCACAGCCACCTGCATGCATATGCCCCACCCCCACACAAATACACATAGTTAAAAAATAATCCCAGCATTCAAGAGGCAAAGACAGCAGTCAGATCTCTGTGAGTTCAAGGCTAGCTTGGTCTACGTAGGAAGTCCCAGGTGAGCTATGAGTACAAGATGAGACCTTACCTGTCCTGTTAAAAAAAAAGCTTTATAGATAAATAAATAAATAATAGACATCCTCTCCATTGCCTAAGCTGCATTCACCAACCATTGTTTCCTGGGCCAAGTAGATCAAACCTGGGTGGATGAGACAGACAGCCACTGCCCCATGCCCCCAGCCCCTCTGTCACACTGCATAGGAGATCAGACTCAGAAGTATCCGTAGTTGCAGCCAAAAGTGCTGAGGCAGGAATGAGGCTGGATGTGTGAAGCCAGAAATGATCACCTGACCAAAGCCAGCAAATTCATTGGTTAATCAATAACCAATTAGCAATTTTTTTTAGAAATGGTGGCATTTTGTTTTAAGGTGATGAGCAAGTTCTAAAATGGTAGAGTCTGGCAGGTCATCTGTTTCTGCCCAGTGCTGTTAGGCAGAGTTAGAGACTGAGGGACTATGTGGGACTCTATGAAATGCCTGAGCCATGAAGGGAACACTGGGCTGTTGGAGGACATAGGACACTGGTTTCAGGGTTCGGCAAGGCAGAGCTGACTTTTGGGGGCTGGGGTTGGGGAGGTAAGACAGTTTCTCTGTACAGCCCTGGCTGTCCAGGAACTCAAAGGTCCGCCTGCCTCTGCCTTCCAAGTACTAGCATTAAAGGTGTGCGCCACCACCACCCAGCTCAGAGCTGGCGTTGTACTAAAGCCCCAGTGAGCTAGACAAGCATTCTATGAACTGAGGTGAACCCCCAGTCCCAAGGATTTCCAATGAATACATGTATTTTACAGATGAGGGGATGGAGGCTCGGGGAGGTCACTGATGCTTCCTGTGGGCTCTGTGACATGAAACAAAAGGAAGACTTGAACTCAAGTTGGCATGACGACAAAATTAGCACATAGCATCTCTTCCCTCCTCCTGAAGGGTGGGAGGCCCCTACACCCACAGGTAAACTGCTCCCAGCTGTGACAGAACTTTGTGATTTTTATTAACCCCCCCCCCATCTCAACTGAAGGACAGGGGCAGCTGACAGCTGGACGAGGTGACCGCAAGGCAAGGGTGGGCCGTGGTCCCACTCTAAATGTGCCTGATCAACTCTAACCAAATCGGCGTCTACTTGATTCTCAGCTGTTGTATTGATGCTCCTTGCCTTGGAGGCCAAATGGTCCCTAATCAAATTGGATTCCTTATTTCTGGCCATAAAGAAACACCGAGAGATCAATAAAAATAATAGCAGAGACACTCAGAGATGTGTATTGCCATTCTAGAAAAATAAAGGGAGTTTCTTCCAACAGAGCTGAGGCCCCTCGAAGGGCGGGGGCGGGAGCAAATGGAGGCCATAGCTTTATTTGTTTCCCAAATAGCCAAGGCTGAGGACAGGGAAAACCAGAAATGTACCAGATGGCTCTGTGGAGCCCAGCTGTCACCCAGGCCATCAAGTGTATGAAGTGATCACTAAGCAGCTCTTGACAGAATACCTGAAGATCCAGTGTTTGTGGACTGGGAAGAAACTTGAGGAAAACACTGGGATCTCGCCATCATCTCATTGGTCATCCACCTACAAGGTCTCTTTGCAGTTTCTTTTCTTTTAGTGGATTTAAATTAGATTGGAAATTGGGCATAGTGGTACAAGGTCCTTCCCAGGGATTGTCCCACCAAACCTCTAGGCAACAAGTGTTCCCAGATCATACATTTGGGAAGTGTCCAATTCTTACATTGGATGAAACCCACGGATGACACCGGGAAACAGTGAAGAGAAACTCCAGGCGGAGCACGGATCGGATGTTAGCATCTCTGTGGACTCCCAGGTGAGCAGTTGCAGTTGGGGTGGGGTTGGTGGGTGACCTCCTCCAGACTACAGGAGAATCCTCCAGAATGGGTTGTCAGGGACAGGCAAAAGGCACCTGACCAGTCATCTGGCACCCAGTCTCTGCCACCCAGGGCCCTGGAGAACTTGGAGATGGGGGTGACCATGTTTCCCAGGTGGCCTGCCCACAACCCCCTAGGTTTCCCAGTGTTTGCCCTCTGACACAATAGTAGGGAGTCCTTGTGCCTGCTCAGAAGAGGAAAAGACACAATACTTTCTGGCCCTCCCCTAATCTGGGGACCTTCAACCCTAGAGACCCACCTCCCCACCATTGGGGTCTTGTTTCAGAGGCTGAGAGTCTACAGATCTGGTCCAGCTGAACTTTAAGTCCTGAAGTATCCCTCTCTCCCATTTTAGTGACTATTTTTCTTTCCCATTTTGGAGAGAAGGTGCTGGGGATGAAACCTAAGGTTTTGTACTTATTAGAACACTGTGTCACACTATGTCGATAATTACTCGTTTGTTTTAAGGCAGGATCTTGCTAAGTTATTCATGCTGGCCTCAAATTTACTCTGTAGCCCAGACAGTTAACTCGCCATTCTCCTGCCTCAGCCTCCTGAGTGGCTGGGATCAAAGGCCTGCACTGCCAGGCCCAACTTGGTGACTGTCTGAGAAGGGATCTGATACTCTTTTATCCTCTTGCTCTGGGTCCTAATGCCAACTCTGGGGCATCAGGAAGAAGCACACACTGGAACCCTAGACACTTGCCGTCTGCCCATCTCCATGAGCTGAAGGCCCTCAACAAGAGATAGGGCTAAGTGGAGGTGGGGGCACAGCCTCATGGATAAAGCCCACTTTTATTGTGTGTGGTTTGTGCCAGGTTCAATGGCTTCTCTGCTTGGAAGGCCCCGTGAGTGTTTTTGACCCCAGCACCAGGCCTGGACCCTCCAATGCTATAAATGCTCCATCAGTCTCTGCTGAATCACACAGGTCCTGGTATTTGGAAAGTGGAAGCAGAAGGGTTAGGCATCTAAGCCAGATTTTACTATGTAATAAGTTTGAGGCCAGCTTGGGCTATAAAGAAATCGGGGAAGGAGGGAGAGAGGGAGAGAGAAAGCAGAGTAAAGTTACAGAGGCCAGCCATTCCCACCCACTGCGTTTGGGCTGAATTCCTGATGCTCAGACCTGTGGACCTAGGGTGTGAGCAACTGTGAGGGCCGAATCATCACACAGCTCCATCCCCACCGTAGATTGCTTTGTCCATCCGTTAAGTTGCTCTCTGGGCTCTGCCCAGAAAGGCAAAAATAAAGACAGGAGTCACGAGAACAGCCTGGGCTAAAAGGTCACCAGGCGGATGTGGCACCTTGGAGGGAGCAAGCAGCAAGAGGCTGTGGGAGGAGTGTTTGGCAGGCAAACCTGAGGCAAGGCTTTCGTAGCAATCCAAAGGGCTTCCACTGAAACAGGGTCTCCAGCTGGGCGATGGGGGCACTCGCACTTAATTCCAAAGCTCCAGAGGCAGAGGCAGGTGGATCTTTGAGAGTTCAAGTCTAGCCTGGTCTACAGAGCTAATTCCAGGACAGACAAGGTTACACTGAGAAACCTTGTCTCTAGGAAAAAAAAGAAGGAAGAGAGAGGGGGCGGGGCGAGAGAATGAATGGACCCTGCCTGGAAACTTGTAAAGGTTGAGTGGGTTCAGTGCTTGGGGGGGGGGGGGGGGATCCAGGCACTCACCTGAGATGGTAAGTGGCTCCCTGCTCCCTACCAGATTCCTGGCCTGTAACACGTGCCACACTTCCCACAAAGAAAATAGGACCTTTGGTCAAGTAACCCAGAATAGAGTTCTCCATGCTAATGAGGTATCTAGAGGCCCTGAGGGTTTAGCCAAAAGCTTCCCTTGCCAGACATTCCTTCCTGCAAAAGATATTTAATCTCTGGTCCACCCTGAGGAAGTGGTATGCACCCATTTTCCACGATGAAAAATCAATAAACAGTTTGGAACCAAGGACTGTCTCTTTCATCAAGAACCACTGTGGAGAACTTTGCCTACAGAGCCACGCTGCCAAGCCTACCCCAGATGGCTCCTCTGTGCGCTCAGAGACAACCACCAAGCTAAGGACTTGCAGTTTAGCCAATGAGCTAAGAGGACTTTGGCTGATGACATAAGCCGGAGTTTCCCCCACCCAACCACCCCCAGCCCCAGGTTTACCCTCAGCCCACAGGCATCCTTCGTTTTCTTGACCTCCAGCGGCATCTGGATGTCCAGGAATCTGAGAACCCCTGGGCCCCAAGCTCCTCATGGAGGACCCGTGGAACCCCCAACCCTTCATTCCCGACTCCATGTGGTTTCCAGAGGCGACTGGACGCCTGGGAGTTTTGGAATCCCAGCTTCGACCTCCTACATCCTAGGCTGCCTTTTTCCATCCCCTGAGCAGTGTATCTATGCTTCCCTTGAGCCCAGCACCCGACAGCTGCAATAGAGGGTAACCCAATCTAGCATCTCCGCATTCCTTCTGCCCAGTGGTGTTTCCCACACCCCAGCGGGATAAAACTCGGAAGAGAGAGAGAGAGAGAGAGAGAGAGAGAGAGAGAGAGAGAGAGAGAAGGGAGGAGAGAGAAAGAGAGAAGAGAGGCAAAGGCTCAGATAGCCCAGGCTAGCTCTGAACTCACTATGTATTTGCAGATGTCCTTGAACTTTGACTCCTCTGCCTCTACCTCGACAGTGCTGGGATTACAGGCATGCGCTACCACACCCAGTTTATATGGTGTAGAGGATCAAACATGTTGGTAATGGGAGCTAGGGGTGAGAGAACGAGGGGTGAGGCTTGCCTGTGTGCCTATTGATTCAGAGTCTTTGTTTTTGTTGCTGTTTCTACAGAGCTGGGATAAGACGGGCAACATGATGTCACTCAGTCATGTCTCCAGCTCCTTGGATTTGATTATAGAAACCTAGAATTACATAACTCATCCGAGGAAGGGGACCAAACATCGGTGACAGAGTGGAGGTTGGAAAGAGAGCTCCCAGGCTTCAGGGCTGTGGTGGCTGGTTCAGAGCATGGTGGGGTTTGTGTCACAGCTCTGAGGTTAATGATAGCCATAAAGGCCACTCAAGCACCTTGCAGGGCTGACACTTTGTGTCACTTAGCAGTATGCTGTATCCTGACCCCAGGGATTTTCAGGAGACAAGGCCACGTCAGTTCAGATGTGAGTTTCATAAACCTTAAAGCATGGGCGTCCTGACAAGAATAGCTCATCCCGTTAATGACTAATCCCAGACTGAACGCAAGAGTGAGGAGGAAGCAGGCAGAAGCCTCGAGCTCTGAGAACTGCCTCCAGGTGGACCTTCTTCTGATTAGTGGGCAAATAAATAAAAATGACCCTAGGCAAATAAGATCTCCACCTGGATGCCATGACCCAGGGGCAAGTGGACACGGCCAATCTGCTCCACAGAGATGCATCAAGACAGAGACAGAGACACAGACTGCCAGTTCCCTTCCTTCTGTGTATGAGTCAGACTCAGTAGGAGAGAAGGCCAGCATCCCAGAGGAGCAAGAATGTCAACAGTTGTTGACACTAACCTTATCAACAAACCCCTTTCCACCAACCCCACACTGGAACTGGCTGGGTCACCAGGCGCTGTGACCAGCATCAGACTCTGCTCGTCTGTCCATCCCCAACCTCGAGGATCTCGAAGGCAAGTGAACCACACCCAGCCTTCCCACCAGTCAGCCCTAGAAACCCAGTGCCTCCAGTAGACAATCTGGAAAAGCATATCACCGCCTTAAACTTCCTCCATCTTCATTGTTCCTGGTGGCTACTGGGGGCCAGGCACCTGACGCCCTTCTCCTTCAACCATCCGACACATCAATCAACAACCCTGGGAGAGCCAGAGAGCAAAAGAAATGTGTTCAAAGATTTGAGGCTCTGGAGCTGGGGATATGGTTCAGTTGGTAAAATGCCCGCTTAGTTGTTTTGGGTTTTTTGTTTGTTTGTTTTCAGGGTGGGAGTTTCTCTGTCTGGCCCTGGTCATCCTGGAATTTGCCCTGTAGACCAAATTGGCTTCAGACTCATAGATCTGCCTGTCTCTGACTCCCAAGTGCTAAAGTTGAAAATGCGCACCACCATCCTTGCCTGGCAAGGACACAAGCAACGAGTCCAATGCCCAGACCCAGTTTAAAAAGTGGCATATACTTGTTTTGTTGTTGCCTGGTTTTTGTTTGCTTGCTTGCTTGTTTTAGCTTTATTTTATTATTATTTTATTTTGAAAATTTTTAACCTTTATGTGTTTGGATGTTTTGTATATGTGTGTGTGTGTGTGCGCGCGCACGCACACGCGCACCCCAGTTGTGTACAGGGCCTGAGGAGAACAGAAGACAGCATTGGATCCCCTGGGACTGGAGCTGCAGATGTTGGTGAGCCGCCATGTAGTGTAGTTGCTGGGAATTGAACCCAGGTCCTCTGGAAGAGGAGCCAGTGATCTTAACTGCTGATCCATCTCTCCAGCCTTCTATTGTGTTTGTTTGTTTGTTTGGAGAGGGAGTGTTTATTTGGTTTGGGTTTTTAAGACAGGGTCTCTCTACATAGCCCTGGCTGTCCTAGAACCCACCACATCCAACAAACCTATGGGATTTTTTTAAAGATTGATTTTTATTGCTTTAAGTGTGTGTGTGTGTGTGTGTGTGTGTATGTAGACAAAAAGCAGTTGCCCACAGAGATCAGAAGCATTGGATCGCTTTAGAACTGGAGTTACAGGTGCTTCTGAGCTGCAAGACATGGGAGCTGGCAACTGGACTGGGATCCTCCCTCTGCAAGACTAGTGTGTGCTCTTAACTCTTCTCCACCACGATTTATTTTTATTTTATTTATGAGTGTTTCAGTGTGTGTGTGTGTGTGTGTGTGTGTGTGTGTGTGTGCGTGCTAGGGTGGGGTACCCACAGAAACCAGGTGTTGGATCCCTTGGGTCTGGAGTCATAGCTGTGAGCTGCTTCATGTGGGTCCTGGGAACTAAACAGGGTTCCCTGGAAGAGCAGGCAGCACGTGCTAACTGTAGAGCCGCCATTCTAGCCCCGTCAGTATGAATTTGTAATCCCAGTTCTTGGACTGCCAAGAGGAAAAGATCCCTGGGGCTCTCTGGCCAGCCAGCCTGACCAAATAAATCAACAAGTTATGGGCCAGTAAGAGACCCATTCTCAAAAAGCAAGGTGAATAGAGTGTTATCGAGTTTGAGACCACCGAGAAAAGATAACCTGACTCAATTCAGATTATAATTAGCCAAATTTATTAAAACTACTAGTAGGGCCACAGTCTCTAGCCCAAATCAGAGACTCACCATGCAGAAGCAGACTTAGGAAGGGCTGTAAAGGGCAAATCTCTAAGAGCTGTTCTGCTCTGCCAAGATTACTGGGTCAAGGTGACCTCGAAATGCTCCTTGAATAACTGCATAAGCTAATTACAGAAGCCAAAGAGCAGTCAGTCATATCATAACAGGCAATGGTCACAGCTGTACATTCTTGGGTAGGGGTCAAGGAGTCAAAGTTGCCGGAAATTTCTCTCCAGGAAGTTCGGTCAGAGACAAATGGCTGTTAGGTACCAAGACGAATGAATAGTACAAAATAAATGTATGTATGTATGTATGTATGTATGTATGTATGTATGTATGTATGTATATATTGGTTTTTCAAAACAGTGTCTCTGCATAGCCCTTGCTGTCCTGGAACTAGTTCTGTAGACCAGGCTAGCCTCAGACTTAAAAAAAATTCTGCCTGCCTCTGCCTCTCAAGTGCTGAGATTAAAGGCATGTGCCACCATTAACCAGCAAAATTCGTTGGCCATTACAAATGGTGTCCTGAGAAAGGATACCCGTGGGTAACCTCTGACCTCCACAAGCACACACATGCTCACACATCCTCACACCAATATAGTTAAAGAGTTGAGACACCAAGGTTTCAGTCCAGGTCTGTGGAGTGGAAACTTCTAGTTCTTTGGAAAGTTCGTTATGTCAAATGATGGTTTGCTGGGGCACGAATATGACCCCACAGACAGTGGGAGGTGAGCACTGAGCGCTGGCTTGGTTTGCTCTGCCTCGTCATTCTTTGCTAACGATGCACTTGTGTTGGTTCACCTTACATAATGTTGTTGAGCTTAACTTATGGTAACCCTGCCATTGTGAGGTTCCTGCAGCAGCTTGCCATTTCTGCAGCCTCGCCTCAGGCCGGTTGGCGAGCCTGGTGGTTTCTTCAGGATTGAACCACAGCTGCTAGTTCGTGCCTGGTGTCTGCCTGCTGAAAGAACTGGACTGAAGCTGCCGGTTCCTGCCTGGTGTCTGCCTGCCTAGAGGACTGGTCTGCAGCTGCTGAATCGCATTTAGTGTTTGCTACGGGACTGAACTGCTGCCAAAGAAGATCAAGCTTGCCCCTAAAGAACTATTGCTGAACAGGTTTGCTTCCCCCATCTTCACTCCCTCTGCTGGGTGGTGGGCTAGAGGAGAGGTTGAACCCTTATTAAAAGTAGGTTGCAAACATTTATGCCTACAGGTCTGCTTGAAATCAAAGCCCATACTGCCTCTCACAGCCTTGGAAAATAAGAAAATTCAGGGTTCCTTACGGTTTGGGCTAGGCAGTAACGCTGGCTGCATCTGAGGGTTGGGATCTGGCTGTGGAGATGGCCTTGGAAAGGTGACGTGGCTTTCTCTGCTACTTCCTCATTCTGTGAGCTGCAGGCCACAGTTCCAGCAGCAGGGCTGCCCGGAACTTCCCACTTAATTAAAAAATAAAATCAAGGAAAGACAACTTTTTATTACACTTCCCTAATAGTGGAAAATAGTTTCGGGCATAAAAAAAGGCAGTCAGCTGGCTACTTCCCAGACGTCGAAAATTAACAGCCACTACATTTTATTCCGAGGAATTAATGGAAAATTTTACATGGTGGTGTAAAATTCAGGGGACGAAATGAAGGACATGATTCTTTAGTGCAGAGCTCAGCCCCTTGTTTGTGGCTGGGTTTGGTTGGCTATCTGCTCTGAGCTAGCGTCTCGGGCTCCCAGATAGGGTGTGGAAGGCTAGAGGGACACTCTGAGGGAGGACTGTGGGCAGCTCTGGGGGAGAAGCACAGCGTTGGGCCTCCAGCTAGCATCTTCCTTACACATCTTTTCCCTGGGGTAATGGCTGGTGGTGTGGCTTCTGGGCAAGGAGCCCTGAGACTATCTCCTGGTTTTGCAAATTGGAACAAGAGACCTGGCTGCTCTCAGGACCCTAATATCAAACTTGGTCATTGTTCTCAGTTGTGAATGCAGACAAGAACCTGGGCTTTGGTGCTGAGTGGGCCTGCCCTTGAGCACCAGCTCAGACCCATATCATCCTCACGTTAAGCAGGTCATCTCCTGGGCTTCAGTTCCTACTTCTGTGAGATGGGGACAGTTGCATGGCCCTTTGGGGTGACTATTTAAAGCAGATGTCAGTATGTCCTGTTTTGTTTTTTGGTTTTTTCCTGGCTCTGAGGCCTTTGGGTGAACTCCAGGATGCACACACCTAAGTCCCTCCTTTTCCCCCTTCATTCGACTGGAGAGATGACTCAGCAGTCTGCTCTTCCAGAGGTCCCGAGTTTGATTGCCACCAACCACTGGTGGGCCACAACCATCTATACTGGGATCTGATGCTCTCTTCTGGCATTCAGGTATACATATGGATAGAGCACTCATATGTAAAATGAAGAAGAGAAAAGGAAAGAGAGATAGAAAGAAAAAAAGAAAGAAAGACTTCATTTTCAGCTCAATGATGACCCATGGATATTGTACCAAATCCTCTGTGGCCAGGGGATGGCGAGAGACTGTTTATCACCCCCCAGCCAGCCATCAGAGCCCACTTTGAAGCCAAGGCTACAACCCTCTCTGGGAAATGGGGACCTGCCGGGACAGGAGACTTTGTAACATACAAGTACTGGGGAGGGTGGTGCAGGCATTCTTGTCTATGCTTTTTCCTAAAACACGTTTCTGAACCCAAATTTTAAAAGTTTAATTCTATTTCTATTTTTTAATTTTTTTTTATTTATTATTATTTGGAGAGGAGGCTGCAACTGTCACAGCATTTATGTGGAGAAAGCAACTTTGTGGTGTCATTTTTTCCTGCCACCTTTAAGTGGATTCTGGAGAGAATTCAGATCCCCGTGTTTGTATATGTACCCACGGTGCCATCTCTGCAGCTCTAAACTCTATTTACTTTTCAAATATGGATAATTTTAATTATGACACTGAACTTGTCAGAGGGCCTGCGCTGGAGCCCCATTCTCCCAGGACTTCTGTCCACTTGCAGCTTCAGAGTCCCCTTGCTCCACTCCTCCGAGGCTTCTGTCAGTTGAAACAGCCATGGTGGCTCCTTGTCTCTGCAGCCCGGTCTTTCCCCAGACCACTGAGTCTGCAGCTTCTAGATTGTTCCTTGACCTTGCCTCTCCCTGGGCCTGACCTCAACCATAGCTATTCCTGCCCCTTGCTGCCTCCAGGAGCCTAGCGGTCTGTGAAGCAGTGTTTCCCCATCCCCTTACCCACCCTCCCCTGCGCCTCTGGCACCTTGCTCAGGTCTGCCCCCTGCTGTCCAAGTCTGTCCTCTCCACTTTAATTCAGCCCCGCCGAAGTCCTGCTGGCCTGGTACTCAGTATGTTGCAGAGGCTGCCTCCCAAGTGCTGAGACAAGCTCCTGAGGAAGATACCTGACATTGTCCTCCACATGCACAAGAGCACCCACATGAACACACACAAACACACACATGCAATGCATACACTCAAAAAGGTAATGACCTAATTTGTGCTAGGGACTCACTACTAAGTTCCCACAGCCCTCCCGATGCCTCTTCATGCCTTGCTCCAGCACTTCTAGACAACCCTATCTCAGTAAGTGTTCCCTCTGAAGACCACCCCCCCCCCGTAAAGGGATGGATAGTAAATGGCTCCCTCCCAGGCCAACGAGCTATGATTCAATAACCCTCATGGTCTCTTGCTGTTTTATGCTGATGGAGCCAGGAAAGGTCGTGCAGCCAGGAGAGTGGTTGGAGAGCAGAGAGTGGCTCTGCCTTTTATTAGCTTTGCAGGCTGTGCCTGGCCACAATTTAACTGTGCTCTTTAGAACTGGGATATGATGGTGCATGTGCCTGGCCTCAGTCACCATTTCTCAGTCACCATTTCTGGGGCATCATGGCACTTCATACTGCTGGTAGGTAGGAGAGAGAGAGAGAGAGAGAGAGAGAGAGAGAGAGAGAGAGAGAGAGAGAGAAATGTTCACTGACCACAAAAACTGGAAGCCTTGGTGGCTGACAGTGGAGGAAGGCTTGAACCTGAAAAAGAACAGGCTCACATCTGTAACCCTAGCACTTGGGGAGCCAGAGGCAGGCAAATTTCTGGGAGTTCGAAGACAGTTTGGTTTACATAGTAAGTTCCAGGCCAGCCAGGACTGCATAGTGAGACCCTGTCTCCTCCCCACCCCCGCAAAACAACTCTCCAAAAGAATCAGGACCACATCTGACTGTACAATGTTATACCCCAGTCCCTAAAGTGGTACCTAGCACACAGTGGGCACTCAGGAAATATGGCGAAAGGAAGGGTGAGGAGCGAGGAAGGAGAGAGAAAAAGAGAAAAAACATTGGTGGTTCTTCCAGAAGAGCAGAAAGCACCCCAGGGGTCCATTCAGCAGAGCTGGAAACGACCAGCGGGGCTGGAGGGGCGGAGCTGGAGGAGGGCGGGGCTGGGGGTTGGAGGAGGGCGGGGCTGGGGTTGCTCTTTTTAACACTTCCGTCAGGTGACGTCAGGACTCAATTCCATCCTGAGCGTTTCCCCTCTCATTTTCATCTCCTATCATCTCTTTAACACTCTCTGTTGAATTTCGTGTTTGGAAAGGTTGATCGAATTGTGGCTCCAGGGACTTGCCTCAGTCACTTTAGATACTTGAGGGTTCCAATCATGCTGCCGACACCCAACCTCCCTCCACCTGAGTGCTGGAGAAGCCATCTCTTAGGAGAGCTGATTATATCTGTTCAGCCCAGACATCACATTCTAAAACAGGGGGCTGTAAAAATCAGAATTTGTCATGACTAACACAAGTCATAGAAAAAGCACTAAAATGCCTGTTTGACGAGAAACAGGCTGGTGGAGTTTGCAGCTGATGTCATTTGAGTCATGGGTGGGTCCAAGGCTAGGGAGGGCTTTGAGGTCTCTCTGCACGAGTCAAACTGTCCAGTCTCTAGACAAGTGAGTGCCCAAGGTTCTCCACAGCGACTGAAGCAGCTGCTGGTTCAAGGTGAAAGTATGCATACCGATTGAACGCCATCTCTGTGCCAGGCACGATCTTACAAAATCCTGAAAGGTGTTTCCACCCGTTTCTGGATTGGAGGGGCTTCCCATGGGGCTTCAAAGGATGAATGGGAGTACTGGGGAACGGAAGAGCCTGGAAAGGTGTGACCTGAAATGGGAACAGCATACATAAAGTCAAGGGACAATAAATAGAAATGCGTACGTTGGAATTGCGGCAACTTTACATGCCAATAGGAATAGGGAGGATGCGGTTGGAGGGGACAGAGGACAGTCCGAACGGGTTTTATGGACCTTGCCACAAGTCAGAAGGCAGGGGAGGCAAGAGCAGGCTGTCACCGGTTCCCGGAGATGCAGAGTTAACAGGACTGGGTAGCATGGAGGGAGAGAAAGATGATGCTCCAAGTCCAGGGTCCGGGGACAGTGGGACCCACAGGAGGTACGGCTGTAAGACACCAGCCTAGCAATGGCTCCTAAAGTCACAGGGCTGACGATGTGCCAGGGGCTTCGGGTCAGAGGCCATGACGCTTGCCAGGACTTCTATGGCTATACCTCTATCCGCTTCTGGGAAACTTAGAGACTAGTACTTGTTTCAATCAAAACAGGACAGTAGCACTCTTTGCTAAGGCAAGTCCTTGTAAGAGGCGATACAATGTGGGTTCCAAAACCTAGGCCAGGCCAGGCTCTCTTCTCTCATTCATGAGACCTGCTACTGGGAACTCCTGGTCTAAACAAAGACAAGATGTCTTGGTTACTTTAGAATTGCTGTGACCAAATGCCATGACCAAGGCAACTTATGAGAGAAAGCTTTTGATTTTGGGCTCTTGGTTCCAGAGGGTTAGATAGAGCTAGACTATCATGGGGGGAGAGGGGCGTGGCAGCAGGCAGCATAGCGCTGGAGCAGCTCAGATTAGTATGGAGCTGAGGACTCACATCTTTTTTTTTTTCAAAGATTTAATTTATTTCATGTATATGAGTATGCTGTCATTTCTTCAGACACACCAGAAGAGGGCATCGGATCCCATTACAGATGGTTGTGAGCCACCATGTGGTTGCTGGAAATTGAACTCAGGACCTCTGGAAGAGCAGTCAGTGCTCTTAACCGCTGAGCCATCTCTCCAGTCCTCGAGGATTCACGTCTTGTTCCACAATCACAAGGCAGAGAGAGCTAACTAGAAATGCCATAGCTGTCCCAATGACTCGCCTCCTCCAACAAGGCCACACCTCCTAAGCCTTCCCAAACTGTTCTACCAACGGGAGACCAAGCATTCAAATATATGAGCCTATGGGGCCACTCTCATCCCAACCACAACGCAAAAGAAGAACACACAGAGAAGAGCTATGAGAGGATGGTGACAGGGGAGGTGGCCAGGGAGGGAGCCCAGAGAGTTGTCCACTGCTGCCAAGAGGTTAAATTGAGTAAGGTGTGTGTGTTGGGGGGGGGGCATGACATGCAAGCACCCTCCATGCCACACATGAATCCACACAGAAGTGTAGACACGTGCACAGACACATGTGTACACGTACTAGGCATATATGCAAGCCCACACATGACCCTGCGTATTCATGACCTTTCATACACAGTAGTACACGTATGTGCAGGCACAGAAGAGTGCATACAGATGTGTATGCATATATATACATTTAAACATACATTTAGGCTGACTCATGATCCTGTGCACACATGCTCTTTCATGCGCAGAGGTATATATGTGCACGGAGAAGACAGAAATACAGGGGTGTGCAAACATAAGTAGTCACATAAACACATGCACGTGGACTCAGACAGTACGTTTGCATGGCTGACAGACTGACACACACATGTGCACACAGCCTGTGGTCCCCACCTCTAGGGATCCCCGCTCAGACCTCATAAAACCCTGCCAGTAACAATCCAGCAACTTGTAACTAAATAAAAATGATAAATAGTCCCTCCAGATGGCCCCATGCACACGCCCACTCCTTGTGCTGGAGGGATGGCACACTCTGTGCCAATAAATCCTCCTGTTTGAAAACATTTGCCTTCTTAATTGGCTCGTTTATGAGTAAAATATGTTTGGGGAGAGTGCTTTGCCAGAGAGGGCCCCTGGGCCCAGGACTGCTGCACAGGATGAAAGCCTTCCTTACCCAGGGCCCAGCCTGACCTGTGTCCTCAAGTGTCCTCGGAGGGGTGTCACTGCTGCCAGTGCAGTCCTTGAAATGTCCTCTGGACTCACTTCTGTACAGCCTTGGGTAGGTTATCCCTCAGAGCATATGTTTCCACCAGACCCTGTGAATGTGACATTCCTGGATAAAGACTCTTTATAGACGGGCTTGAGGGTTTGAAGGGCATCATTCAGTATGTCACCTCTGATGCCAATGACAAGTGTCTTTATAAAGACGAGAGAAGATAGTGGTGGTTCTAATGTGAAGACATGACAGAGATGGAACTGGGGCCAGAGAGGACCAAGGACTTCCCAGAGTCCCTAGGAAGGATTCTCCACCACCTCAACTTTAGACATCATAGGGCCTCTTGAACCATTAAGGAATAGCTCTCTATCGTTTAAAGACCGTTTGAAGTATGAGGCAGTGTGTCTCCTTGTCTGGTGCTGTTCGGGCAGCCTGAGGAAACAGACCCAGACAAGTGTAAACTTGTCTACACAGAAAGGGGACTGATGGCCTCCAGCCAGCTGAAAATTGTCTTTGCAATGTACCCTGAAGCTTTAGACTGGGGAGGACCAGGACTAGCTGAACTTACCCAGTCACCTCCTCAGATGAGCTGAGTGCATGGTGTGTGCAGCTCAGAACAGCCCAGCATAGGCACAGCCAGGGATCTGCTCTGGAATCCACTGGGGAAGACAAGAAAGAGTCCCCATAGGACTCTGTTTCTACTGTCCAATGGGCCCAGGATCAGAGCCAACTTCTCCTCACACCCCCACCCCCAGCCAGATATATGGGTGCTGACATCTATCCTCCCCTGGCTTGGCTGGAAAGAGAGGCCAGAAAACCATCCTCCTGCTGAGCCCCCAGCTCCGGCCTGCCTGCATCTGACCTGTACAGTCATCCTGCCTCCCAGGAGAGACAGAGCTGTTTCCAAGTAGTAAGACACACCAGGCCAGAGCATTGGCTCAGGTACTGGTTCTGCTTCTCCTAGTCCTAAGAGCTGGTCTGTGAGCCGGGCAGTGGTGGCGCACACCTTTAATCCCAGCACTCGGGAGGCAGAGGCAGGCGGATTTCTGAGTTCGAGGCCAGCCTGGTCTACAGAGTGAGTTCCAGGATAGCCAGGGCTACACAGAGAAACCCTGTCTTGGAAAAGCAAAACAAAAAGAGCTGGTCTATGGCCCTAGGCCCTAGTACACTCAAGACAGGTGAGTGGGAAGTCTGCACCACACATGGTTGAGTCTGAACATTCCTCACAGAGACTCTATTTTCCCGTCTGAACAATGGTGAACACCATGATGGCCCCTAAGGATCATGTGAGAAGGCCCTCCACATGCCGGGCACCCAGGTCTGCCTAGCACATGCTGGCTGTTGTAAGAGCGAGTTTAGAGGCCAGTAAAGGGGGCTGTGCGGGACAACTGCAGTGTGACAGCAGACTGTCTGACAGATGGGACTGAGCCCTGCACTGGGCTCTCCACAGGACACCAAATCCTTTACATGACTCGGCCTGGCCACTGTCCTCAGAGCCCAGGGTTACCAAGGGTGATCCGCACACAGGCATGGTTGGAGGATAAGGGAGCAGGACCAACACCTGGATTTACAACCAAGGTGATGGCTGCAGTGACAATCTGCCTTACAGGAGCATAAACCAAATCATTAACACAAGCCAGAGGCAGGGGCTAAGGCCAAATGCCTTGGTGACAGTGATGTCTCCGTTCACGTTTCTCAGAGTCACTGTGTGGAATCCGGAGTCAGAGCTGAGGTCCCTTGTCCCTCCCTTGACCCTGTGGCAGGCTGAACAGATACAGTGTTTTACATCATGAGGATACCATTTATCTAAGTGATCCTGTTACCAAAATCTACTATCCAGGTCTGGCTGTCATTTTTAATCAGTTCAGTTCAGCAGTACAAAGTGCTCATAGAAATGTCAAGCACAAGAATATCATAGCTGTTGCTATGTTGTGAATTTATGGTCCAGTAGGAAAGACAGGCATTGAACAGGAAAATGTAAGGTTTCCACAGAGCTAAGCAGCCAGGCCAGGCCATATGAGTGGAGAGTTAGCCAAATACAGACAGTAGGAGAAGGGAGAGCCAGGCAGAGAGAAAGGCCTGGTCCTGGCTGGAGTGTGTGTGTGTGTGTGTGTGTGTGTGTGTGTGTGTGTGTGTGTGTGTGTGTGTGTGTGTGTCCTTGTTCCAGTGTGTACACATGCATGTGGAGGCTGGAGGTCAGTTTTGAGTGTCATTCCTCAGGAACCTTCCATGGTGATTTTTGATGGAGGGTCTCTCTCTCTGGAATCTGGCGCTTAGTGAGCACAGAGCTCCTCCTGTCTCAGATGCTTTTTACATGGGTGCTGGGATCAAACTCAGGGCTTGAGGCACGTGTGGCCCATATGGTAGCCGTCTCCCCAATTCTGTCCTAGCTCTTAAGGACAAGTGTCAGGTGGAAAAGTGACAAGACATGGACTAGATGCCAAAATGCTTCCCTAACTGCCCATTGCAGACTGGTGTGCAAGGAGGGGTTAGCCAGATAGCAGGAGGCAGGTAGAGGTCATGGCTGGCAAAGATGGCTGAACTAGGTAGGTTAAATACCATAATTGTTCAATCCTTGTAGCTACAACGAGCTCTTACTCTGTGTGGTTTGTGTATGTTGGACCCAGGGAATGGCACTATTAGGAGATGTGGCCTTCTTAGAGTAGGTGTGTCACTGTGGGCTTGAGCTGCCTGGAGGCCAGTCTTCTCCTAGAGGCTTTCAGATGAAGATGTACAACTCTCAGCATCTCCTGCACCATGCCAGCCTGGATGCTGCCATGCTCCCACCTTGATGATAATGTACTGAACCTCTGAACCTGTGAGCCAGCACCAATTAAATGTTGTACTTATAAAAGTTGTCTTAGAGGGCTGGAGATATGGCACATCTGTTAAGAACACTGACTGCTCTTCCAGATGTCCTGAGTTCAATTCCCAGCAACCACATGGTGGCTCACAACCATCTGTAATGGGATCCGATGCCCTCTTCTGGTGTGTCGAAGACAGCTACAGTGTACTCATACATATGGTGTCTGTTCACAGCAGTAAAACCCTAACTAAGACCTCTGCAACACCCACCTCTAGTTAAGACTCCCCGTCTTGAGATTCTTGTTTTGGTTTGGTTTTTCTTGTGTTTTGTCTTGAGACAAGGTCTCCTGTATCCCAGACCTGGGACTCAAGCTTGCTGTGTTTCTGAACTCCACTTTGAACTTCTAATCTCCTTGCCTCCACCTTCCGAGTGCCAGGTTTATAGAGGTGTGTCACCGTGCCCAGCTTCATGTACTACCAGCCTGAAGCCATGGCTTGATGCATGCTAGGCAAGCACTTTCCCAACTGAGCTACATCCCAGCCCTTTCATACGTGTGCATGTTTGATTTTCCTTTGTTTGATTTGCTTTGTTTTTTGAGACAGGGTCTCATGTAGCCCAAGCTGGCCTCAAGCTTGCTATATATCTGAGGATGATACTGAACTCCTCACCTTCTTGCCAAAGCATGGGCCACCACCCAGCTTGTTTTGTTTTGTTTTTGAGGCGGGGTCTTACACTGTCTGGAGCCCAAGCCCGCAAAACTTTCTAGGTAGTCCCAGCAGCCCCTCCTGGGGAGGGGCTTTTCTTTCCCTGTAAAATGGGCCAGGGAAAGTTAAGTTCTGTGACTGTCTCAATGGCCTGTTGGTCCTCTGAGGTTTTCATACCCGCCTGCCGGAGAGCACCCACATCCTTCCCTCGACTGTTGGTGACATCTCTCGACAGAAGGCAATAGTCGGTGAGTGTGGTGAGTGCGTGAGGGCGATAAGATTCCTCTAGGGGTGCAAAGAAAGGAGACTTTCGGTGACTCTCCAAGCGCTCCTCCTGGCACAGAGCGATCAGGGGCCAGTGCGGAAGGAGCCCAAGTGTTACTTCACTGCCTGGGAGATGGCGCCACCTGTAGGCCTACCGGAGCGCTGCTCCCCTCACGCCGGATGCTACTCAGAATAGCCAGGTTCCTTTCCTGTCCACAATCCCACCGAGCCCTGGCGACTCCCAAAAGGCCTGCGGATCTAGGAGTTTGAAAATGTTCCTTGCACGTGTTCAGTGTACATCTGCCCAACTGACTTGAGTTAACTCTAAACAAGGCCTTGGGAAAGGGGTGTGTGTGTGTGTGTGTGTGTGTAGAGGAGGAGGAGGAGGAGGAGGAGGAGGAGGAGGAGGAGGAGGAGGAGGAGGAGGAGGAGGAGGAGACTATTACCAAGGAAGTTTTCGAGGGAGAATGACAGCTTCTTTTCCTCTTTTAAAAGAGAAGCTCTCATTGTGTTATCCATGCTGGCCTGAAACACACTTCTCAGGCTTCTGTCTCCAAGTGCTGGTATTACAGGTAAAAGGCACCAAGTCTGGGCATGATAGGCAAGGTGGACAGCAGGAAGGTCAGCGCGGCAGCTACAGAAGTTTCTAGGGAGAAGAAAAATAATGCCCCCCGTAGGTCAGTGATGACGACAGGGCAAGGGGAGACGGCAGACTTCAGAGGTATATTCTTTCACTTCTTTGGAACACAGGAAGGTGCCACCACAAGTCTGTAGTATACATATTTCTTATGTGTCCGCCTTTAAAAACTTCAAGCAGCTATGTGTATATTGCTATACAACCTAGCACAGTGATATAGAGAGAATTTATAAATACAGGCTATGGTATATATTCAAAAATAATCTTTTAATACGGGTTCAGAGACCAGATGAATTAATTTGTACCTGGAATATACTAAACACTATTAAAAGCTGGGGTTATAGCTCAGTGGTATTTACCCTAACACAGGCAAGACCATGGGCTCTACAACCCAGGGAAACACACACACACACACACACACACACACACACACACACACACACACGCACACACAATGTACAAGCTGTCATAGATTGTTTCTGGGGCAGAGGGGACAGCCCAGTGAGTGACATTTCCTACCCTGCATGTTCTTGTCGAACTAGCCATGTCCCTGTCAGAGCTGGTCTCTAATTCCTTACCTCTTGAACTTGGGTGAGTTTACAAGCTAGTGTTTCTATGTGTTGTCCAAGGCTGGGTCACAAGTGTGCTGCTCACCCTGCTGGCAGGGACAGTCACTCAGAGCTCTGTGCTCCTACCAACAGCCCCAGCAAGTCCCAGTGAGGCATGGGCTACTTCTCACAGCCTGAGACCGAAGGAGATGCAGGAGCCTGCAGCCTCGTCCTGGTTACTACTATGTAGAACAGATAGAATACATCTGTGTGGGCCTTCTGAAGTCTGACCTTCCCACTCTGAGTATAATAATGGCTTAAGCTTCAAGGTCGGTAGATAAGTGCTTGCCACACAAGCATAAAAACCTAGATTTGAATCCCCAGAACCCAGGTAAAAAGCTAGGCATGGCACCACAGCCAGTGCCACTACTGGGAGGTGGGAGGTTGAGACAGGAGAATCCCCAGAAGCCCATGGGCCGGCTAGCCTGGCATACGCAACAGCAAACAACAAAAACTCCTCTTAAGCAATGCGGAAGGCAAGGATCAGAGCTCAAAGTCATCCTGACCTCCATGCGTGAATCACAGACCATGGCAAGAATGCATCGTGTGCACATGCACGTACACACGCATGTACACACACACCCTTCTGGTGGCTTTTAAAATTCATCAATAGAGAAGCAGACCAGCTTCTTACATACCTTAGTGGCTTTGTCCACTCTTCCTGTGAAGGAGCAGTGTGTCCCCAGAGGGCCATCCAAGCTGAAGAGGGAGAGGAGGAAGCATCAGTGTCCAGGGAGAAAAGAGAAAAGGTCTCAGGTTGTGGGAGGCCCTCCATCTTATCAGTCGCTGTGGAAGGACACTGGAGCCAATCACTGCATGGCCTTGGCCCCACTGCTCTGTTTCATGGCTCTCTAGATCAGCAGTTCTCAGCCTTCCTGATGCTGCAGCCCTTTAATGCAATTTGTCATGTTGTGGTGACACCCAACCATAAAATTATTTCACTGCTACTTCATAACTGTAGTTTTGCTGGTATGAATCAGAATGTAAGTATCTGATCTGCAGGATATCTGATACGGGACTCCTGTGAGAGGGCTGTTTGACCCATAGGTTGGTAACCTGTTTGGCTCTCAGCAGCAAGCAGAAATGAGAGACAGCCTTCTCTTTGGACCTGGCACTTGGTCACATTCAGGGTTGGCACCTTCTGAGACAGGTATGTGCCTCTGTGAATGTGCTTCTGCCTCACCATGGTGACAGGGGAGAGTATGAGGAGAGGTTGGTTTGGCTTTGCAGTGTTCTGAGCCCACCTCTTGGGCTTTGCGGTGTTCTGAGCCCACTGCTCCTTCGGAGCTGCTGTTCCTACTGAAAACCAAGTGTTCCGGCCTGTGATGCACTGAGCCAGAGAAGACACTTCTGCTGGAAAGAGAACCAGCAAGGCCAGTATGCAACTTGGCAGGAAGGAAGGAAGCCATTTTTGTTGGGTGGATATGGAAGGCATACCAAACTAGGCCTGTGTGGACAGAAGGGCACTGAGACCATGTCTTAGTGCTGACCAAGGCTTAAGACACCCTGGTGCAGGCTGGAGAGATGGCTCAGTGGTTAAGAACACTGACTGCTCTTCCAAAGGTCCTGAGTTCAATTCCCAGCAACCACACGGTGGCTCACAACTATCTGTAATGGGATCTGATGCCCTCTTCTGATATGTCTGAAGAAAGTGACAGTGTACTTATAGACATAAAATAAATAAATAAATATTTTAAAAAACACACCCTGGTGCCTCAGTTTCTTCATCTATAATTCATTTCATAAATGTTTGATGCTGTTATATTGACTGTCATGGCTCAGAAGCAGGACAGCCCCAGAACTCGGCTCATGCTTCAAGGTGGGCTTCCTGTCTTTGACTTTCCACACCCCACAAGTCCTCCTCACTCCTCCACTCTGGTTGCTGGTGCTCCTTCCCACCAGTGCTCCTGGTAGGGCTCTTTCCAGTGTGTTTCACCACACCAGAAGGGAAGTGATGGCAACCACCTTTCTCAACCTCCTGTCAAACCACAGTTTCATGAGAGATGGCAGAGACACTCAAAATAATACACTTGTAGGGTTAGGCTTATAGTGGGTCAGGAAGGGGCTGGGTTCTGATCTCAGCAGACACACACACACACACACACACACACACGCTCATGCACATACACACAAACATGCATACACATGCAAGCACACCACACACACACACACACACACACTCATGCACATACACACAAACATGCATACACATGCAAGCACACCACACACACACACACACACACACACACACACTCTCATGCACACACACACATGCATGTACGTGCAAGCACACCACACAAAAAAACAACCTGGAGAGGGACAAGGGGGAGAAGAGAGCTGTGTCCAGGAGTGGAAGGCCAAGGGGCTACTAGAATTCACGTTCTGGGAATTCTGGGTAGGGTAGCTGTGTGTCATGGAGTGGCCACATATACCTTTTCTGGGGACATTTGTCTCCTGGCTTTAAGGGTAGGCTCCTATAGTTACCAAGAACTTTGTTAAACTGGATCCTCAGATCTCCGCTCTATTTTGGGGTTTTGGGGTTTTTTGACAGGGTCTCAGCTCTGGCTGGCCTGGAACCCTACAGACATAGGTGGCCTGGCCTCAGACTGACAGGATCCCTCCCCCCTCCGCCTAAGATCAAATGCACAGCTCTTCCAGGGCTTCTAAGGAAGAGAGTGCAGGGTGAGTGGTGACTGTGCAAGTGTTTAGATTCCATCTATTTTTAGGGGGTTAGGGGTTAAGCGCACAGGCTGCTCTTCCAGAGGACTAAGGTTTGATTCCCAGCACCCACTTACAGTCCGCAACCACTTGTAACTCCAGCTCCATGGTCTCAGACACCCTTTGCTCTTCTCAGGCACCAGGCACACATGGTGCGCGCGCACACACACACACACACACACACACACACACACAAAGGCAAAACACTCATACACATAAAATAATCTTTAAAACATTTAAATCCACAGTATTAGCCACGTGGCTGACTTTCAGTGTCTGTGTGGTGGACCCTGCTGCTCCTGCCTGCTCAGCAATCAGTCCCTTCCTTTGGTACCAGACTCCCAGTTTTGTCTACACAGACCAGGCAGGCTGGTCTTGCCTCTGCCTCTTAGCACTGAGATAAAAAGACATGTGCCACTCTGCCCCAGCTTGTCTAGGATTTGAAGTGGGACATTGTCTTAGTTAGAGTTTTACTGCTGTGAACAGACACCATGACCAAGGCATTTTTTAAAAAACTTTTTTATTTATTTATTTATTTATTTATTTATTTATTTATTTATTTATTTATTATATGTAAGTATACTGTGTCTTCGGACACTTTTTCTTATTGCTCCAGTCCTGCTCGCCGTAGCTGTCTTCAGACACCCCAGAAGAGGGCATCAGATCTCATTATGGATGGTTGTGAGCCATCTGGGATTTGAACTCATGACCTTTGGAAGAGCAGTCAGTGCTCTTAACCACTGAGCCATCTCTCCAGCCCCCAAGGCAATTTTTCTTATTAGGACATTTAATTGGGGCTGGCTTACAGGTTCAGAGGTTCAGTCCATTATCAAGGTGGAAGGATGGCAGTGTCTAGGCAGGCAGAACTGAGAGTTCTACATCTTCATCTGCAGGCCTCCGGGAGAAGACTGCTTCCACGCAGCTAGGACTAGGGTATTAAAGTCCATGCCCACAGTGACACACTTACCTTCTAATAGTGCCACTCCCTGGGACAAGCATATACAAACCATCACATTCCACTCCCTGGCCCCCATAGGCTTGTTCAAACACATGAGTCTATGGAAGCCGTACCTAAACATAGCATAACACAAAATACATTTAGTCCAACTTCCAAAGTCCCCGTAGTCTATAGCAGTCTCAACAATGTTAAAAGTCCAAAGTTCAAAGTCTCTTCTGAGATTCATCCAATCAAACTGTAATCCCTAAAGCAAGACAGGAAACCAGCTGGGCAAACGCAAGTTCTGCATCTCCATGCCTGATGTCAAAGCACTCCTCAGATCTCCAACTCCATTTTCATCTTTGTTGACAGCAACAAACTTCTTTCTCCTGGGCTGGATCCACTCCATTAGCAGCTTTCCTCGGCACATAGCACAGGGGTCTGGCATCTCGAACATCTTGGGGTCTCCAAGGCAACTTCAACGTTATAGCTTCTTGTTCCAATGTCTGGGACCCACATATAATCTGGGCTCCTCCAAAGGGCTGGTGTCACCTTTCCAGCTCTGCCCTAAGCTCAGGTTGATCTACTCCACTGCCACTACTGTTCTTGGTGATTATCCCATGGTACTGGCATCTCCAATACACTGGGGGCTTCTGCTGCAACTAGGTTTCACCAATAGCCTATGAGTGGCTCTCTTCATGGCGCCAAGCCTCAAATCCTTTGCATGACCTCTTCAGTCCTAGGCCATCAACTGCAACTGAGGTTGCACCTTCACCAGTGGCCTTCCATGGCCTCTCACACCAAGCCTCAACTGCAGTTCATGAAGCCTTCACACCTTCAAAACCACCTGGGTGACTCTTAGACATTACCAAGTACAGCTGCAGCACAAGGTACAACCTTGGTTATCTCTGGAACACAGCTTCTCTGTGCTCTCAAAAAACACTTCCTAGAAGATTTCACCTCAGTGATACTGGTCTCTTCATAATCACTGCTAAATTCTTAGCTCCAGCTAACCAGCATCAATTGTCCCAGTAACCCCTTCAGATGGTTGAAGCTGTTGAATCTGCTGCTGGCAGGAGCTGGAACATGGCCCCCTTGTTCTATTACATTATCACCAGCTTTCTGATTTCCAACTCCTTCACTGCCTAAACTTGGCTGTCCTGGATCTTGCTCTGTAGATTGACTTTGAACTCAGAGATCTGCATGGCTCTGTCTCCTGTAATGCTGAGTTAAAGATGTGTACCACCATGCCTGGTCTTAAGCTTTTCTTCACCTAGAACCTGTTCTGTTCAAGGCTGGCCTTGAACTCAGAGATCTGCTTGGCTTTGCCTCCTGGGATTAAAGGCTTGTTCTGGACCTAAATTTAGCTGGGTGGGATCTTGCCCCAAGGTCACCACTCCCTTAATTCAATTTAATATCTTTTTTTTTTTTTTTTTAAGATTTATTTATTTATTATATGTAAGTACACTGTAGCTGTCTTCAGACACCCCAGCAGAGGGCATCAGCTCTCATTATGGATGGTTGTAAGCCACCATGTGGTTGCTGGGATTTGAACTCAGGACCTTCGGAAGAGCAGTCAGTGCTCTTACTCGCTGAGCCATCTCTCCAGCCCCAATTTAATATCCTTGAATACAGGATTCGGCTCCATTTCATTTCCTGGATCCCCTTAAATACTCAAACCATATATTTTGTATTTTTCCTTCCTAAGATTGATACGCTGTTCAAAATGCTTCATGAGACTTAACCAGAGAACAAAGACTCTTGTCGAGCTTTTTTGAGACTTCCTTTGTCAATGCAATTAGTGTAAATCTCTTTACCTTAGCCTCAGGTAGACTCTTCAGACAAGGACAAAAAGCAGCCACATTCTTCACCAAAATACCACAAAAAGTCTCTATACCACATGCTGAAATTCTCCTCTGAAACCTCTTGGGCCAGGTCTGCACAGTTCAAATCACTCTCAGCAACAAAGTCTTCCATATTCCTACTAGGATGGCCCATTAAGTCTCATTTAAAACATTCTACCGATTTCCAAATCCAAAGTCCTGAAATCCACATTCTTCCAAACAAAAGCATGGTCAGGTCTATCACAGCAATAGCCCAGTCCCTGGTACCAACGTCTGTCTTAGTTAGGGTTTTACTTCTGTGAATAGAATCATGACCAAGGCAACTCTTATACGGATAACATTTAATTGGAGCTGGCTTACAGGTTCAGTTCATTATCATCAAGGCAGGAGCATGGCAGCATCCAGGCAGGCATGGTGCAGGAGGAGCTGAGAGTTCTACATTTTCATCTACAGCCCTCTAAGAGAAGACTCACTTCCAGGCAGCTAGGACTAGGGTATTAAAGGCCATGCCCACAGTGACCCACCTACTTCAACAAGGCCACACCTCCTAATAGTGCCACTCCCTAGCCCAAGCATATACAAACCATCACAGACACTCAGGGACAGGAAAACCTAATAGACTCCTTTGTATATATCCCATCTCCCAGACTCCCTTGCAGTAGGAATGAGCCATGAGACACATGGCCCATGAGAAACAGAAATAATCTGTATGTAATCTTATGGAATCTGTTAACACAGGCAGAGCCAAAAGCAAGATCCCCCCATTGTTTGCTCTGGAGTGTGACCCAGGGTAGCTCATGAACCAGAAGCAGCAGTCTAAGGAAAAGGCCCATGTGCCTAGGCAGAGCAGGAGGCAAAGCATTTTTTGTTTTGTTTTGAAGCAGGGTCTCTCTATGCAGCCCTGGCTGTCCTGGAATTATCTATAAAGGTCAGGCTGGCCCCAAACTCACAGAGATTCTCCTCCCTCTACTTCCTGAGTGCTGGGATTAAAGGCATATACCACACCTGGCTGCTCAGGTTGTATTTGAGACAGTCTCACTACTACACACAACTAGCTAGCCTTGAACTTGTGGTCCTACTGCTGGAATTAGTTATGCACCACCACACTGGCTAGAGCTTTGTTCTTGAGAACATAGCTGAGCCACCGAATCCTAACACTTCCATCAAGACTTCCTGTCCTGAGATCAACCTGCAAGACCCCTCAAGGCGGGTGCTCTGTTGCATGTAAACCTATGTTCCTACACAGAATAGGTGCTCAAACAAACACCTGAATAAGTTTAAAATAAGTGTCATTTCTCTGTGTTGGCTATCTTCTGTTGCTTATACCCAAAGTATTTAGGATGGTAACATCTCTTCAGGCCGGAGAACTTCTAAGCACAAGAAATTTCTAGACACTGGTGAGCACTATGCCGCACAGACCCAAGCACAAGGTAGAAATAAACACCTTTTTCTTGGAAGGAGCCCAGACACCACCCTGGACTAGTCTCTGTGCCTGTCAGAGCTGAGGGGGATCTAGAAACTCGACTCACTCAGACCTAGGAAGAGAAGTCCTAGGCAGCTGGAAAGACTCAAGAAAGGCTGCTCTGTGTTCCCCACATCAAAGGATGCTTGGGAGACTCCGTCCTGTTGGCAGAGAGACCCTGGCAAATAGAGCTTGTGACATGAGCCAAACCCAATCTCTCCCAAACCAGGAAATCTCAACTCAGCCATCAAGTCCCAATTCTGAGTGTGGCAGTCAGGAAGGTAAGAAGCATGGTATGAGAACACGAGACCTAGGGAGCTGTGGGGTTTGGAGGGGAATGGCTCCCATCAGCTCGTGTCTGAATGCTTAGTCCCTAGTGGAAGAACTGTCTGGGGAAAGATTAAGAGATGCAGGCTTGTTGGAGGAGGTATTCCACTGCGGGGTACACTCTGAGGTTTCAAAAGCCCAGGCCGGACCCAGTCTCTCTGCCTCTAAATTGAAGATGTAAGCTCTCAGCTACTGCTCCAGCATCATGCCTGCCTGCTGCCACACACTTCCTCATGACGGCCACAGACTTGATTCTGAAACTGTAAGCAAGTCCCCAATCAAATGTTTAAAAAGTTGCCACGTGTCTCTTCAAGGCAAACAGAACATTGACTAAGACAGCAGAGCGGGCAGACTGATCTGGGCGCACTGAAGATTGTGAACGTGATTGGTTTTAATCTTAGGAAGTTGAGAAGCTATGGAGTGGGGGTGACTTCTCTCTCTTTTTCCTGCTCGCTCCAGCCCCGGGGCTGGCTCTGGCCCCGCTCACTTCTCAATCCTGAACTTGACATCCAGGAGGAAGGAACACTTGGAGATCTACTTGGCTGGAGGAGAGCATCCAAAACATCCGTCAGTTTCTCAAGAGGATACAAGAATAAAGAAAACTGCAGGTGGAAGGGTTGGGCCAAAGACACGCAGTGACTCAGCAGACCTGAATGGAGCATCTGTGCATCGGTCCTCATCACTACCGTGACTCAGCAGACCCAAATGGAGCGTCTGTGCATCGGTCCTCGGTCACTACCCAACACACTTCCCTGTTATGGGAACACACCACCTGACTGGGCCACGTCTCATGACGGCACCATCATTTCCACCAGAGGCTCCCACAGGCATTGCCCTAGGTAGACAAGGAAGGAAGATTCTGGGGCTACACACAACCAATTCTCTGAAAGTGGACCTAGACAGTCCAAGGCTAAGTGGCCTCTAGGATCTTGAGGTTTCAAGAAGATTTGCCTTTCACGGGCCCTTCAGGTTTCCCCAGGTGACCCTGGACTAATGCTGGCCTGGAAAGGGTCAGCTCTCAAGGAAGGTGAAAGATTGACTGAACACAACAGCAATATGAAAATTAAATCGAGATATTTAATAGACAGTGCAAACCATAATTTCATCTGAATATAAATGTATGCACATGTTTCCAATGAGTTATGTATCAATTATCACAAACAGCAATGAGGACCTTAGAGCTATGTTAGAAAACTGGATAGCTGGAATTTAATTCTAACAATCTTATTTGCTCGCAAGAGAACACATCCATTTCGATCCATGTCACAAACTCCAAAAGACCGGGGGACAGGAGTGACAAGGGCCAGGGTGGTAGACACGGGACCAGTACACAGGTGACAGACAGAAACACAGCTCTTGAGGGAACCAAACCCAGATGTGTTATTACAGCTAAGAACAAGGAAAAGCCTATCTATGGCTTTTAAAAAAATGACTTTTCTGCCAGTACCATACACGTCTTACAGAGAGGTGAGACAAGTTAGCTGACTTAAAGGGCATTTCCGGGTCATTTCAACTGCAAATGGCCAACCCTCTCCACGGAGGACTCAGTAGCGGGGTTAGCGTAGTCCAGAAGCTCAGTGTTGGATTTGCAAATACAGTTTATTTTACAGAAATTCAACATTATAAACAGCAGGCACCTCCCACCCGCCCCCCTCCCCCCACCCGCCCCTGGGCACAGACCATGTATGCGAGAGTGAGCAGTGATGCGGCTACTGCTTTGGGTGAGAGCTGAGCGATGGAGGCTGCCTGCACCAAGTCCTGCCTGCCCTGCGCACGCACATGCCTGCCCGATGCACAGGCCACCAGAGTCCGTCTGGGCCCAGCCTCTGCTGGAACAGTTACATGGATCCGGCCCAGTTCTCCAATTCCTTCATGTCGTCGTCTTCCTCTTCCTTCTTCTTGGCTGTGGACACAGAAAAGATGTTTTCTGAAGCCTGGCTAGACACACACACACACACACACACACACAGAGAGCCCTGTCCTGTAGTCACACACACACACTCGCACACACACACGCACAGCCCTGTCCTCTAGTCACACACACACACACACACACAGCCCTGTCCTCTAGTCACACACACACACACACACACACAGCCCTGTTCTGTAGTCAGCACACACACACACACACACACACACACACAGCCCTGTTCTGTAGTCAGCACACACACACATGCACACACACACACACACAGCCCTGTCCTGTAGTCAGCGCACACACACACACACACACACACACACACACACACACACGCGCACACGCACACGCACACGTGCACACACACACACACACACACACACACACACACACACACGCACAGCCCTGTCCTATAGTCAGTACACCTTCCACAACAGCTCCCTTCAGTCCCCAGCAGGGAGTCACACCAGGAGGGACTGTTTACACTGAGGGTCCCTCAGCTCTAAGCTCCCAGGGTGGGGAGACAGACAGGAGCTTCCCACCCAAGAGATGCAATCTTCCCCAAGCCGATTCCACTCCGAGTTGCTGGAGCCATGCTTTGCTAGACTGCCTCTGACAGCGGCCAGGGCCTTTCCTCTTTGCCATGGCAGAGGAGGAGGGAAATGCCCTGTTCACGCTCTGCTGGCAGGCCCTTTTTCCACTCTGGCTGGGCAGGTTTGACTTTCTGGGAGCTTTGTGTACAGCATTTCTGTGAGGAGTGAATACTCAGGGGTGGGGAGAGGAGGAAATGCAGACAAGGAGATGGTGGCTTTACAGAAGCAGGTCTCCAACCAGCTAGCTGCTTCCTTCCCTGAGAGCAAATAGCATGGGGTCCGAGCTGGGGCAAGACTTGAGTTCTCATAATACTGCACAGTGCCCAGAATGTCCCTGTATTTTGGTGGTAAGAAAAATCATTCTAAAACAGAAGCTTGTATTTTTTTTTCTCAAACTTTTTAAAATTAAAAAACAGTTACATCGGTTCCCCATCCCTCCCCCCTCTGTTCCCTTCAACCTCCCTCACTAGAACAGAGGCTGTTAATTCCCACTCCCAACCCCACTCAGGACAGGCAGTAACGCCTGCAGACACAGTAGCTGATACACTGCTGTGTGGCAGTGCCTGCTATTGGCATCTGGTGGGGAGTCAGGGGTTAGGCTACAAGGCAGCCCCACTGCTACCCCCAGAATTATCTGGCTATGTCACCGGTGCTAAGGTTAGGGAACCCTGTTCTGGAGAAACCTAGGGACAGACCTATGACACTGGCACTGTGGCCATCACAACCACACTCTTTGGCTCAGAACCCAAACTGAAGTCAACTGACCATGAGATCACCCCTTTCACATGGCGACAGGGTGTGTCCTGACTGTGGGCATACTCACCAGGTTTGGATGGTAGGGCTACGGAGGGGACGTTGGGTAGAGGGACTGTTTCGGGTCCGCTGATCTCCAACAAATTCTTGTCTAGCTCCTCTTGTTCAAGTTCCTCCAACTCTGCCATGAGCTCATCCTGCAAAAGGAAGTGTGCTGAGACTCTCTCCCCCTGCAGCCACGCCTCCCGCTGAGACTCTCTCTCCCTGCAGCCAGTGAACCTTCTGAGGGGATCACTGGTGTGTGTACATCTGGGGTCTATGAGCTTCTTGGGAGAATGGACTGTATCTTTTCTTTCACTCCTTTTCAAGAGAAATATCGGGTGCTGAACCCAGGGCCACTAGGCAAGTGTTTACCACCGAGCTATGTACTCAGCCTTATTTACCTTTTAAAAATTTTGAGACAGGTTCTGTAAACTGCCCAAGCCAGCCTTACACTTGCTCTGTGGTTCAGGCTTGCTGTCCTTCTGCCCCAGACTCCTGAGTTTCTAGATTAGAAACCTGGATCTGATGAACCATCAGCCCAGGACTGCAACTTTCTTGTTTTATTTGTTTGTTTTTGAGATTTTAAGTGTATGGGTACTTTGCCAACATGTCTGTCTGTGTGCCATGTGCCCCCAACAGAAGGCAGCAGATCCCCTAGGACTGGAGTTACAGAGAGTCATTGGTCACCAAGTGGGCACTCACACCCTCTTCTAGATTTTGGGGCATGCAAATTGTGTACAGATATACAGGCAGGCAAAATAGCCATAAACAGAAAATAACAAATACCTGTTTTCTTTCTTCTAATTTTTCTTTAAAGGCAGGGTCTCACTGTGACTATGAACGCCCCGGAACCCTCTGTGTAGGCACTTTGGCCTCTGCTTCCTGGTGCTAGGGTTAAAGGCGTGTCTCACTGTGCCAAGCATAAAATACATTTAAAATTTTTTTATTTTAAAGTCTAGAATCCAGCCAGGCAGTGGTGGTGCACACCTTTAGTCCCTCGCACTTGGGAGGCAGAGGCAGATAGATGTCTGTGAGAGGCCAGCCTGGTCTACAGAGTGAGTTCTAGGACAGCCAGGGCTACAGAGAGAAACCTTGGACCAAAAAACCTAAGCAAACAAATCCAGAGCCCAAGGATGTGCACACTGTGCCCTGTTGGCATCTGAGCCTGAAGTCTGTCACCCGGAGATACAGGTGACCTTCCTGGAGCCACTCACCTCATCGAACTCTTCTCCAAAGCCCACAGGTTTGGAGATAGCTGTGGAAATCTCCTCTGCAAGCTCCTGCTGGTCAGCAATGTCCTGCATTAACTCATCCACTTTATCAATGTCCCTTAAGATGAAATGAACAAGTTATCACATTACCTAGAACTGGTCTGAGTCCAGAGCAAGGCCCACTGCGTACCATCTGCTTCTCAGCACACAGTAGCAAGTCTCCTCCAGAAAAGGGCCTGTTATTACTGCCTTCCTCCTTCCCTTTAAAATTGGGACTCAAGAGCTGGTAAGACAGCTCCGTCAGTTTTGTGCTTGCTGTGCAAGCCTAGTGATCAGTTCTTACTCCAGAGCCCACATAAAGGTAGAAGGAAAGAATTGACTCCACAAAGTTGTCCTCTGACCACCCCCTCACCTACCCTCCCACAGCCACACAGGTGTGGGCACACACATTCAAAATAAATGTAAAATTGAGAATCAAAGAATCAAGCAGATGGAAGTATCCTTAGCCATCAGTTAGTCCAACACCCAAGGAAGCCAGGCTTAGCAGTCAGGTGTAGTCAAAGACACCCCCCCACACACGCACATGTACACACACACACACACACACACACACACACACACACACACACACAGGTGTAGTCAAAGACACCCCCCCACACACGCACATGTACACACACACACACACACACACACACACACACACACACACACACACACACACACACACCGGGATTTGCAAACACATCAGGTGAGACCACAGGACTTTTAACTCCTGCACGAAGACCTCTTTCTTCTTCAAGCCCCAAAGCAACTCTGTACAGGAGGGCAAACCAGAAAACATAGCCAAGGCACCCGACAGCGCCTCTATTAGGTCCCAAAGGCAAGGCACCTGAGTGGAGCTTCATATGCTGTGTCACACAGTTATTCACAATGGGCTGCATACTGCAAAATATGCGCACTCTTACTACCCTTGTGCTAAATATCTGGAAAACTGGCGACAGGGACGAGACGGTGGCCTGAGCAGCACATCCCACCTCACTTACGGAGGGCAATGCTCCTGCACCTCCTGTTTGTAGAGCAAAGAGCTTTAAGTTTTCCCAGCCCACTAATAAATATTTTAACGGGGTTCACAGAGACTGCTAACAAACACTGACTCTGCTTTGGTGCAGAGCAGCTCCAGGCAGTATGTAAATGAAAGGCAACTGCTCTGGGCAGGTCGGAGGCTGCATTCTCCAGATTCCCGTGCTAGAGCATGGCTGAGCAGCCAAAGCAGCAAGTGCTCCAAGCGCCTTCTGTGCTGGCTGAAGTGTCAAAAAACTAAAATAAGTGCAGCTTTTTCATAGAAAGACCCCTGCCATTTGCAAGCAGAACCAGGCTGGGCCTCTAGTTCTCAGGCCAGCTGCATGAGAAGTCCACAGGGAAGGAAGGACTGCTGAGTGCGGGAGCACAGGACAGCCATAGCCCAAGAGTAGGGAGAGGCAAAATCCATCCTCAGAGTAGACTCAGAACAGATTCAAAGCCCTGGGAGGAAGCACACATGCCAGGGCCCAGCCCTGCCCACACTCAGAAGGCAGCACAGGTGGCATCCCTCTTGGGACACAGGCTTCTCTAGTCTGGTGAACAGAGGTGGCTGAGAAGACCTTCTCAGGACATCCCTAACTTGAAACTTTGCCTGTCACAGTAACTTAGAACCAGGTGAAACAACAAGACAACGTTCCTTTCCTTCCCTAAGCTCTGTATGGAAATAGTGGTGGCAGACACGATCCACACAAGCCCCAAGGAGGGTGACAAGCACAGCCAGGTCGCGGCCATGCGACACCCCCCCCCCCCCCCCGCACATACATGTTGTCGTGGGCAGCCTTCATGGCCTTGGCGGCGTAGCCCATGTTCTTGAGCACCTCCGTGTTGGTGTTGGCATTCTCTAGGGCCTCCCGCTGGAACTCGATGGTTGACAGGGTGCCATCAATCTGTGCCAGCTGCTTCTCATACCTCTTCTTGCGCTTCAGAGCCTGCAGGGCCGCTAGAGGGGAGAAAGCAGCCTTGAGTGATGGCACGGGACTAGGGAGGACACAGAGGCCTCCTCCCGGGTACTGCACGCACTCGGCTGCAGCCCCCCCCCCCCCCCCAGGACGGCTAATAACATCTTCTACCCAGGGGCATGTTGGGTTTTCTAAGAAAACACACAGAGTTCACACACCTCACAATGCAGACAGGGAAGAAGCATGCAAACACAAGTTTAAATTCTCTGGCAACCTCATCTGCTGCAAAAACCAAAGTATGGACAGGTCCTCGGAGTAAGAACATGTTCTGGGGTCAAACTACAGCTCACAGACAGAAGTGAGAGGCTTAGCTTCCCTGCTACGTTCACTGTAAGGAGTGAAGAGGCCTAGCATACAGAGCGGCCTAGCATACAGAGCGAGCGGCCTAGCACATTAGCAAAGCAGGTATCGCATCCAAAAAGCCCTGCTAACTCTAATTATTGTAAAACACCATCCCCTACCAACTAAATGACAAAAATGACCGTAGCAAACACTAGATGAGTTTGGGTTAAAAGGCTATGGCACACAAAAGCCAACAATTCTATAAACTATTCTGCTCTGAGAGTAAGATGGCAGCGGAGCACAGCACAAAGCACAGCGCGCTCTGATCACTCATTTCTGTCTGGAAGTTAAATGAACAAAACCAGAGCCACATGCCTAGAGAGGACCAGTACTCCATTCTCTATAACACAGAACGCAACTGAAGATGGGGCTCCTGCCACGGACAAATCTGGAGTTTGACCATTGGTCATATGGATGGTTCTGCGTTCTTAGCTCCCAGCCTGTATAGAAATAGATCATTTTGTCTGAGGTTCAGTCATGACAAGCGATTCAATAAGGCCAATTTATCTGTGGCAAAGCTAGGACCAAACTGTATCTCCCCCTCAAACCCAGACTCCATCCCCTTACAGTCTCAGAGAGGCCGCCTAGCAGGCTTAGCCGAAGGAACAGCTGGAGGGGCTGGGTCAGAGAAGCCGCATTTATGTGCACGCTTGGAACATGCTCCCTCACAGAGGAGGGACCCTCACGCAGGAGGGGCCCTCACCCAGGAGGGGCCCTCACGCAGGAGGGGCCCTCATGCAGGAGGGGCGCACTAATGCCATCGCCACAGGCTATGGGTCACAGTCACCTGCTCTACACAAGTGGGTTCTTTGTATGTCCCCAGTTAACACATTTCTTCCACTTCCAGGTGTGTACCTTATAGCCTGCAGGACACGTTTCACAGCTCACTTTGAACGGCCAACAGAGAACTGTAAAGTCACTTGAAACACTGTAAGATTTTTCCTTCCTTCCTTCCTTCCTTCCTTCCTTCCTTCCTTCCTTCCTTCCTTCCTTCCTTCCTTCCTTCCTTCCTTTCTTCTCTACTGAGAGCTTTGTAGATAACAGCATTGTGTCCCAATGACTGAAGGTTGAAGACACATGGCTGTTAGCCTAGGCATTTGTCCTAAGAACAATGGTTTGGCCTCAAAAAAATATTTTCTTTTCTTTTTTTCTTTTTTCTTTTGGTTTTTTGAGACGGTTTTCCTCTGTGCAGCCCTGGCTGCCCTGGAACTCACTCTGTAGACAGGGCTGGTCTCAAACCCAAAAATCCAACTGCCTGTAACTCTGCCTCCTGAGTGCTGGAATTAAAGGTGTATGCCATCATGTCTGGCATAATTAGGTCTTTGAAAGAGAATATTTAAATTGATTAAGACTCAGGGCATAGTCCAATGCAGAACATGCATGAGGCCCTGGGCTTAATCCCTAGCACAGCAGAAAAGAGAGAGAGACACAACAGTGATTCTCAGCCTGCCGCATATCAGACATTTACATTATGACTCATAACAGAAGCAAAATTTGTTTTTGAAGCAACCTCAAAATAATTTTATGGTTGGGGGGTCACCACAGCATGAGGAGCTGCATTAAAGGGTCACAACATTAGGAAGGTTGAAAACCGCTGCACTCAGAGAACTTGAAACAAACAAGGAAAGCAATACACTGCCCTTCATTAAAGTTTGAAAAGCTACTGGATCTGCTTAGAATAACTGCAAGGGCCGACCCAGCACCTTGTTGGACATTCTCACGTGTGTGCTGTGTAAGGGCCTCAGAACAGCAGCCTTACAAGGCATCAGCAGACGAGGAAACTCAAGTTCAGAGCAGTTCTGCTCCTCGGCCCAGGATCTCCAGGCAGAAATCCCCAGAGAGGAGCTTACACAGGGTGTGGGATCCACAGCCAACACTGTGCCACTCTGTTCAGCGCCCCCCCCCCCTCATTAAAACAGCAGGCTCTTGCCTGGTCCAGCAATAAGTGTCCAAGGTGGATAAATCCAACCGCCTTTGCTTAAAACTTTCCGTAGCTCTCTCTGCCAGTACTACAGCTTCTATCTACCCTCAGGGTCTTGCCTGGGCAAGGGATGGACTTCCTCCATAAGTGTAGTCCTGGGAACCCTAGTACCTGGCTGGAACTGCCATCTACAACAACCATAGCAGCAAGCCGGGCACTGGTGGCGCACGCCTTTAATCCCAGCACTTGGGAGGCAGAGGCAGGTGGATTTCTGAGTTTGAGGCCAGCCTGGTCTACAGAGTGAGTTCCAGGACAGCCAGGGCTACACAGAGAAACCCTGTCTCGGAAAAAAAACCAAAGCAAACCAAACCAAAACAAACAAACAAACAAACCATAGCAGCAAGAAGTTACCCAGAGAGAGGCTCTTAAGCCATCCATGCCCAGGGCCACTTCACTTGAGACAGGAACGCCCACCCCAATCATCCAGTGAGGTCAGGTCTTCCTTCAGGCCTTCTCAGGCAAGGCCTCACACCTCACTCCTTTCTCAGATCCCAACTTCTAGCCATCCGCACCACTCAGGGCTCACACAAGAATAGAATTTATCTACAAAAGGGTCAGGAACATAGCTTCATGGCTGAGTAACTGTTTAATCTCTAGTACCAAGGGACAGACAGACGGACGCGCGCGCATACGTGCACACGGGCACGGCTACAGAGCATTCTGGCATCTAAAAGGCTGTCTGTGTGGTAGTCATTTCCTTACTCACTCAATCCTCCAGCACCATGTCATGGTATAGAAACTCCAGATCCCAGCCTAACAGGAAGACTTGGGGGCCAAAAAGAGGAAACATTCTCCCGGGTCATCCTCTGGTATGTGTGGAGGGGAAAGCTCAACTCCCAACTCTTGCCCACTGTTCGCCAATACCACAAACTCAAAAGTGACTTCAAGTGACTCCCAGATGGTTCTATCCATCTTTGCCGACCAACAACTAACACGAGGACTGGTATGCAGTTAGTTAATATGTGCCAAGTTGGATCTTTACTTTCATGTTCTTTTATTGTGTTTTCGTATACAAATGGTCCTATCCTAACACTTAAGGTAGCTATGTAAGGTGTGCTAAATGCATTTTTTATTTAATGATACTGTCCACTTACAATGAGCCTTATCAGTGTAACCGGAGGAACATATATGCTCTATGTAGGAGTCTTCAGGTGGGGTACACCTCTCTCTCCCTGTCTTCGTGGTTCATGCAGCAAGATCTCTTACAAGGCCCTCACTATAAGGTAAGTATGCAAAAACTAAGGAAAGGTCCCCAGCAAACACCCTAGCCTCCAGGGTCACCGTCCTCAGGCTTAGAGCCTAGCCAGAGAGCTGTGGATTCCTCGGATGGTGTGTGGCAGGGACTGTGGATGTTTTCTCTCCTACCCATCTAACTGAAAGAAAGGGCACACTCTGAGAAACCCCACAAATATGTTTCGCAAACAAAGCAACCCATTTGTCAACACTGGCCCACAAGAACATGTGCAAACATGGGTATCACAACACTTCACTTCCTATACCTTACAAATACGAGAAGCTGCAGTGGAGGGGAGCTGGGAGAACCTGGTGTTCCATGGGCCAAATGACACACTTCCTTCTGAACACTGTCCAAGTAAAACTCCCTTCATTCTACCCGGATATCTGTTTGAGGCAGGGAGTTTGAGACAACTTATACTATAGTTCAGGCTTGCTTGAAATTCACTGAATAGTCAAGGTTGGCCCTGAACTCTCAGCAATCACCCTGCCTCAGCCTCTCAGGATTATAGATAAGAGCCACCATACCCAGCTCTAACCAGATTTCTAACCAGACTTGCTTTTCTAAGTAGTCAAAGTCCAAAGAGCTCAAACCCAGTATTTATATAAATAAATGCAAATTGGCTTGTAATGGCTTGCCAACCTTCCCAAATTCTGGATGGTTGGATTAAAGAAACAAGTCGGAGGCTAAGGAACAGCTGTTCATCAAAGCCAAATCTTCAGAGAGGAAGCATCCAAAGAAGTCCATCTTCTGCTCCAGAACTCAGGGTCATATATGAACACACTGGCTCTAACAGCCTAAATCTAACCCTACTAACACAAGTTTAGGAGGCTGCTTTTAGATGAGAAAAAAGTCTGTGAAATCTCCATATTTAATTATGCCTTTGCCAGTTCCAAGAGAGTAATTACAGCAGCAATTACAGAATCTAATAACCAGCTTTATTGGCTCTGAAAGCTGAAGCAAAAGCAACTGCAACCATGTTGAAATAAACATTGGTCTCCAGACAGTTGCTTCATTAGACCCTCCTAACAGCTATTTAAAAGACAGCATGCAAGAGCTACTCTGAGAAGCAGAGCGAGTGGTGGAGAAACATTCACCCAGGACTAGAAACCTCTTCTCCAAGGCATCCGGCGGTGATCACAGTGATGTGTCAGTTCAGTACTAGAGAGGACTTCCTTTCTTCTAGACCAAGGTCAACTAGATTCTCCTGGAAGAACAGAGGTCTTTGCCTGCTGTGATGACTCCACATTCAGTACAGGCGAAACTGCCCAAAGCAGCTCAACAGAAGTCGAGAAAGCACGCCTACACACTCCCTCCGAGCCTCAGAGTGTGAAAGGAGGGTTCGGGAACCAGCTCTCATATAATGGATGGCAGCGTCTGCAGTCCTTCCAAAAGTCATGATCTACACCCAGCAGAAGGAAGATGTGGTGGGGGAGGGGTGTATGCACTTCTTTCCCAAACAGCACAAACCACACAGCAAACACCAGCACACTCCAGAGGTATTTCCCCAGAAACACAGCAAGCCAAAGGCAGCTAAGAAGGCTTGTTTCATCTACTCTAGCCATCTTCCAAGGGTTCTTGCCCCATTGTACTGTGAATGAAGAGTTCTAGAGAACTTTGAACTAGGAGACACAACTAGGTATCAAGCCACTGGCCATTTTACTGAAAGCAGGGCAGGGGCTCATCTGTCATCTGTCCTGTATGAGAGCAAGACAAGACACTAAAGTCAAAATGACAGTTATCCAAAGCCCAACACCCTCTTCTATCGGGGAGCTAGAAGCGATGCTGGATCCCCTGGAGCTAGAAATAAGGTGGTACGATCTGCCCAGTGTGAGTTGGTGCTGGGAACTGAGCTCCAGCCCTCTGCAAGTTACTCTCAACTGTGGAACCGTTCCTGGCTCCCTTCACCTCGTTCCTAAATTCTGCCTTTTGTAAATCTTATTTAAGATTTCTGCTGACCCATGGAAGACCTGAAAAATGACACAGTTTGCTCTCCCAAGTCCTCAGAAGAAAAAGAAGCCAGTCATGGTGGCTTACATATGTAATCCCAGGCTAGCCTGGGCAACAGAATAAGCCCTGTTTTAAGAAAACAAATCAGAAAAAAACAAAAAGTTATCATTTGACCAAGGCTGAGGGTATTTTGTCTGAGTAGGAGCTGCAGGCTGGGTCACTTCTCATTCTCCTACCCTGCATGAAGGTGGCAAGACCAACTTGGGCTTTAGAGTGAATACGAAACTGCTCAGAAGCCAGGTTCAGTGAGAGTGGGATTGATCAGCAGGCAACAGCCTGATGCTCTGAGTTAGATTCCCAGGAGTCACATGGGGGAAGGACAGAAATCCTTTCCTGCAAGTTTCCTCCCTCTCTCTAATAAATGAAAAATTTTTTTTTTTTTTTTAATTTCAGAAGTCAAAATGTACCTTTAAAGCCCAGACAGGCTGCTTTGTTTCAGACTCACCTGTAGACTGCCAGCTTCGTTCCGCACCAGCCGTGGGATGATATCCTGACATCACCATATTTATTCCCACACAGCTGGGGAGTTCAGCCAGCAGCACAGGCACATTTTCCCAAGCAGCCTCATTCTTGTGATGCATCTCCCTGCTCCCCTAATTTGCTCTCCGTGGCCTGGAGCTAATGCACTCCATTTAGAGATGGTAAAATAAGTACTTGCGTATGACCAGGAAATGGGAGTCCAAAACCCTGCTGACTTCATCAGCAAACACACAGGGAGTACAGTACTCTCTGCAAAGGAGATTCAAGAGAAAAAAAAAACAGTCTCTTATCTGTTTAACACAGACAAAGAGGAAAGAAAATAAGCCTCACGATTAACAACCTTACAGAATGCTGAACCACCCAGAGGCACTGGTATGGCACCCAGTGTGTTCTGTGTAAAACTGGATGAGACATCTGCGCGGTCTAGCACACAGGCCTGCATGTTAAAGGGGTGGCCAGGGAGGTCAGGGCCAGCTTCGTAGGCAAGCTCCACCATTACCACACTGAGCCAACTGCTCAACCTCACTAATCCTCACGGTGACAACACCAATCTCAAGAGGTTATTGTGCTGGTCAAAATTAGGTATATATGTGACATGCTAAGCACAGCCTGATATGCAGTAAGTGCTCAGAAAATGTCTGTCTCTGGTATATATAACTGCAGAACTTCTGGTCAGAGCCTACTGTAACAGGAAAATACAATCATCAGCCCCAAGATGAAAAACATCAAAACAGTGTACATGTGCATACACAGACATAGACATGTCAATGTCTGTAAAACAGCGTGGGCCTGAGTAGTAGTGCACATCTGTAACTCCAGCACTCAGGAGGCAGAGGTAGGTGGGTCTCTGTGAGTTCGAGGCCAGCCTGGTCTACAGAGTGAGTTCCAGGACAGCCAGGGCTACACAGAGAAACCCTGTCTTGAAAAACAAAACACAGACAAACCTTAACAGCTTGGGGAAAACCAAGTGCTTTCTGCATCAGCATGAGTAGCTGGGCTCTGACCCCGGCAAGCACATAAACTGCCAGGTGGGCACCCCTGTAAGCCAGTGCTGGGGAGACGAAGGTAGGTGGATCTTTGGAGATCATGGCCAGGCAACCTAGCTGAATCAGTGAATGCTGGGTTCAGTGAGGAACCTGCCTCAAAAACTAAGGTAGAACTTAACTAAGGAGGAAACCTGACACTGATCCCTGGCCTCCACACACCTGCGCACACGCACCAGCACGCATCCACACACGCATCATACAAAAGCATCTTGTCACTCTTGCCAATGCCAGCCTAAGCATTCCCAACCCTTGGCTAAAGCCAATTAGCACTAGGGCATAAAGGGGCCATGGGGCTTGCTACCACGACAGTTCTGGCCCTGATGCTGAGCAAGAGGCAGGCCAAGTTATTAGACCACTCTGATGTGAGAGTGGCACTGACACTTTCATGGTCAGAGAGGAAGACAGTCTCTAGGAGAATACTGGATGGGTGGGGTGCTCATCCCACACTGCTTACTTCTTTCTCCTCTCCCTCTTTCTCTGCCTTGCCTAACACATCTCCAGGGTGACAGGTCCATTGATTGGCACTTTACATGCTTATTGGTACTTTTGGGGAGGAAGGGAGGCGTTGTTGGTCATCTACCATCCTCCCAGTGACCCCATAGGTAGGCAATATTATTGTCTTATTTAACATTGCAGTACTGAGACACAAAGAGTTTACAGCCTGTCTAAGGCACACACAAGAGGCAGGGATACAGCTCACAGCCTAGTGTACACCAGGCCCTGGGGTCTATCCCCACAGAAACTCAGAAACCAGGTGTAGTGGCGCAGGCCTATAATCTGAGCCACAGTCAGGAGGATTGGAAGTTCAAGGTCATCATAGCTAGTTTGAGGCTTCCTGGGATACATGATACTTCATCTAAAAAAGGTAGGGCTAGTGAGATAACTCAACAGGTGAAGATGCTTATGGCCAAGCCTGACCACAGGAGCTCAGTCTGAGACCCAACCCCAACCCCTACAGGTTGCCCTCTGACCTTTACCAGCACACTGGCATGTGAGTGCTCATGTGCAGACACACAAATCAGTGTAATACTAAAAAAAAGCAGACAGAGGATCAAAATCAGGCTGCCCCCCTTCTCTCTCTCTGTGGAGAGCAGCAGGCAGCTGGCCTGCTTCTGCTTGAGCCGTGGCTGCTTTGCCTTCTGCACCCAGACTCTGAAAGCTAGTTGTCTGGCACCAAGGCATCAGGGGAGGCTCAGCCTACCCAGAAACTACCATCTGGCAATCCAAGACAGAAGGCAGTAAAATTCTCTGACTAGACAAAAAAAATTACTTCTCAGTAAATTGGTTTAAAAAAAATCACACGCTAAAACCCAGCACATTAGTGACCCTGAACCAGGCTAACAAGGGTGCAAACGCCAAGGAAATGAAAGCATCCTCCTGTGTGCCTCCCCACAGGCAGAGCCCACTTTTCTGTGTGGCATGGAGGCAGTGGATGCCCAGTTAGGCTGGGTCTCATCGTTGCCTGTCAGTGCCCTCAGTCCTTCCACCCTTCCCAGGAGTCCTAACTGACCTCTGCTCTGGAAGGCCAGAGCTCTTAGGAAGAGCTCTGTTCTCAAACTGCCACTTGCCACACACTTCTCCCCGTAGCAGTCCTCACTGGGATTCCTTCAACTCTGAAGCTACAAGGCCCAATGGTTTATTAAGGGGCAGTGGGCCTGGCCATCCTGTGACTACACCTGGAGAGAGGAGACTGCTCTAGACTGTGATAAGCAATGGCCCAAGACACAAGACAGGAAAGGCAGCGGGAGTCGCCCACCCCAGGGAAGGGCTCAGAGGCCAAGGTGACAGACAGCCCCTTCTCCTAATAGGATGGCTCTGCTACATCAGAGTTCTGCTGGGCAGGAAGAAGTGGGGCTTTTGTTGTTGTTTTGGGGGACAGACATGTGCTAGACGAATACTCTCCACTGAGCCACATCCCTGACCCAAGGGGGTCACCCTCAGCTACACAGTGGGCTTAGCATCAGCTAGATTACATGAGGCCCTGTCTTAAAAAAATAAACAGGAAAAAGGTCTAATAAGTAAATTTACATTTATATATTTTACCCCCAAATCCACATTTGGGGCTTCCTCTGCTAATGCTAAATATCTGGCAACATGGAGCCCACTCTGCAGCCTGGCACCAATTGTTAGAGCTAAGTAGCAGACAGCATTTACTTTTACATCTATCTCTGATTATTTTGTGACATGGCCTCACTACCTGTAAGTTTCTGGCCCTGAATTCTTGCTCCTCCTTGCCTCACAGCCTCCGGAACACCAGGGTTACGGGTGTGCGTGATCCCTGCCCAGCTTTGGAAGAGGCGAGCACCTTCCGGTTCACTGCGGCCCATCTGCCTCCCCACAACCCTGAACATTTAGCTTACCTCTGGAGGAAACCACCAGCCTTCAGGCAGTTAAGGCGATGTCCAACTGGAAACAAGCTCAACACCCTGCTGGAGGGCACAGCAATAAAGGTAACAGATAAGAAGAATCTAGGTACAGTGTTTTGAATGGACAACACTTTCTCTGATCTCTGAGGGACACCTGGCTCCCGAGAGCACCTGCAACACACACCCTGTGGTCCTGTATATGGCATCTAGCTCCGACTGTGCCAGCACCAAAATATGTCACAAGTAGGACCCCCATCCATCTCATGGCCTCAGCCTCCCCAGGAAAGGCATGGGAGTGGAGAACAGATATTCTCCGACTCTTCCTCCAACTTACACAATATAGGAGCTCACAGAGTTTTGAGATATCCACTAACTAAAACAAACACAAAGGTGAAACTCTCCTGATAGACGTGTATCATCCTGAAATGTAATTAACACCCCTACACTCCACTTCCTGGCTGTGCCACGTAATCACAAGTGAGGTATTAGCAGTCTCTCATCTTGACTGGTTTCACAACCTGTGTCTAGAAAGACCAGAGACTCCAGCTGGGCAGAGGAGTCAGCACACAGATTTAATGCTGGCCATAACTGAGGTTAGGAGTGACTTGAGACAGATGCCCTCCTGCACTTCCAGCACTGCCATCCTCTCTACGCCCCTGCCCTGCGCAGGGGAGCTCTAGCCACGGCTTTCTCTGCTTTTCTTTTTTTCCATGAGCTAGTAACTGAACCCTGTGCCTCATACAGAAATACATGGAGCCATATCTGCATCCCTAGCCATTTCTTTTCAAGTTTAAGGGGTTCTCAAATAGCCCAGAACTACCTTGAACTCCTCTTCTACTTAACCCAAGTGCTGGATTATAGCCATACAAACACCCACTGTGGGGTTTTTTAAGATAAGCCCTCAACATGGAGTTTCAGGCTGGCTAAACTCACAAGCCTTCCGTCTCAGAGTCTTGAGTACTGGCATTACTCATTTGCTCAGCCATATCTAACAGACCTTAAAAGGACAAGCAGTTCCCAAGAAAAAACTTTTATAGGAATACAGAAATATAGTATCCAACAAGGAAACATTTACACTTGGGATTCAACCAAAAGTTTCTGATTATGTATAAAAGATGAGGTAATAACCATAATGTAAAGGGAAAAAACTCAGCAAATTACAATGCAATGCAGCATAAGCACAGACGCCAGAACTGGAAGAGACTTTTATTTTGAGATTGGGGATTTTTTAAATTTTTCATTATTTGTTTTATTTTTATGTATTTATGTATGTACTTAAATGTGTGTGTGTGTGTTTGTGTATGTGCACCATGTGCATGCAGGAGCCTGCAAAGGTCAGAAGAAAGCATCAGATCCCTGAGAATTAGAGTTACAGACAGGTGAGAGCTACCAGATAGGTGCTGAGAACCAATCCTGGGTCCTATGACAAAGTGTTCTTGATTGCTAAGCCATCTCTCCAGCCTCTGGGTCTTAGATAGCCCAGGCTACCCTCAAACTCACCACGTAGCTAAGGATCACCTTGAACTTCTGCTCTTCCTTCAGCTACCTCTTGTGTACTAGGATTACGTGTGGATTATAGGCAGAACTACTATATCTAGTTTATATAATTCTGAGAAATAACCCAACCTTCCTGCATGAGGCGATCACCCTGACAACCGTGGTATATCCACAGCCACAACCAGGACACCAGGATAGTTATAACTGCTACAACCCAGTCATACCTATAATCCTAGCTCTTGGGAAGCTGAGACAGGAGGATTGCTTCAAGTTTAAGTAGACTGTGCTATATCAGGCCAGTAGACAGGGTTAGACAACAAGACTCTGTCTCAACAACAACAAGAAAAAACGTTTAACTATGTTCTATATTCATATATTACAGTGACAGAAGATATTTTTAACCAAACTGAGCTACTAGAGATTTAAATTATTAGACAGGACTACAAGAGGTTTCATACTGCAGGGAGAGACTGGAAAACATGAACACACAACAGCAAGAACTATCTGAAAAGAAACAAACCTGGTACTAGGTGGAAAAAACTTTGAAAAAATCTAATAAGCACATGAACACGCACACACACACACACACACACACACACACACACACACACACACACACCTATCTCAAAACATAAAAAAAGCCAGGCAGTGGTGGTGCACGCCTTTAATCCCAACACTTGGGAGGCAGAGGCAGGTGGATTTCTGAGTTCGAGGCCAGCCTGGTCTACAGAGTGAGTTCCAGGACAGCCAGGTTTACACAGAGAAACCCTGTCTTGAAAAAACAAAACAAAAAAACAAAAACAAAAACAAAAAACATAAAAAAAAAAGTGCTCAAAACTAGTAAGAAAAATCTTTAAAGCAGCCAGAAGAAAAAACAAACATAATTATGACACAAATTCCTCACAGAAAACAAGTTATAGGTTAGAGGATTTAAAGTAATTGTCATCTTAGTTCCGACTGCAGTGATCAAACACCACAACCACCACAGCAAGGCAAAGCTAAGAAAATGCTTTTTAAAAGAGTGTGGTGGCTGGGCCATATGGCACACAACTTTAATCCCAGTACTTGGGAGGCAGAGCCAGGTGGAGCTCTGTGAGTTCAAGGCCAGCCTGTCTACAGAGCAAGTTCCAGGACAGCCAGGGCTACACAGAGAAACTCACTCTTTCTCAAAAAAAAAAAAAAAAAAAAAAAATGAAGAAAAGAAAAAGAAAAAAGAATGGAGGAAAAAAAGAAAAGAAAGTTAAGAAGGAAGCCAGCATGGCACTCTTCTCCTTACAAGTCAGGCCCTGGGCTAGACGTCCTTAGCCTGGGTGACTAGCCTGGACCGGGACAGAAACAAACTGCCTGCCCATGGTTTCCGTTCCCAGGCTGGGATGTACTGTTTCTCTTCCAGCTGGCTTTTCTTCCTCTGCTTCCAGCGGAATCCATGCCAACAGAAGCCCCCTTCTGCCTGAGCAAGCATGAGAGGGCCCAGGAAACGGAGGTAACAGAGCGCTGGGGGCTGGGGACACTTGTGTGCAGTAGGGAAAGAGGACTGTCAGCAGAAAACGCTGCCAGTGTGTACAACTGTGAGAAGAGTGGAGCAAGGGACCAAACTAGCCTGTGCTTTCCCAGTCACCCAGTCACAGGGAGGGGGCTGCAGAGTCAGACAAATGGCAGCAGACAAAGCAGGGGAAAAGACTTTCTTCTGGGAAGATAGCCTGTGCTTGCTTGGTCCATACAAAATAGGGCAACCCCTCAGCGTCCTGATGCATGTCTTCCTTTTCCTCGGCACGCAGCTTAACTACAATACGTACTCCGAGGGGCAGGCAATGTCCCACTCCCTCAGGGTCCCCGGGACACAGCAAGTGCTCAGAGACAAACATGCATAGGAAGCTGAAGCCCTGGGCTCGGAGATCACTGAAGGAGGGGGCCTAGGAGCAGTAACCCGGTCTCCTGCTTTCCCTACAAGCCCTCCCAGCCTCCTTGAGCTAGAAGACAACACCTGAGCAGTGCAGTATGCCGGATCAGGAAACAAGAGAGATGAGATGGACAAGTTTCCTAGGAACATAACCCTTGCCCCAGCTTCTCTAACACAGGGTGGGGTAGGCCAGTTATCCACAGACCTCACATGCTCTGGTTTGTAGTGATTGGCTAGTCATGAACACATGACCCCAGCAGCCAATCAGAATCCTCCTTGAGTTTTCTAACTGCGCCGGGAGATTAAGAAATAGGAAGAATTTCCAGGAACAAAACTATAAACCATACTGGCCAGCTAGACAATGACTAGACTTACAAGGGAGTCAAGACAATGGTGGTAACTGGCAGAAGAGAGCCCAGCCCCACCCTGCCCTTTCCCACAGTCATGCGAGTCAGTAAACCTTTTCTTTTGCTGTAACCAATGCCAACACCTGTAACAGGAGTAGCAGTGGCTCTGCTACTTGTAGTCCCCGTACTCAGGAGGTGGGAGCAGAAATCTCTCCTGACTCAAAGCCATCCTCGGGAAGTTCCAAGTCTGCCTGGGGTAATGAGCCCCTATGTCACAAGAGAAAGCCAAATCAACTGCTCTTAGTCAGTGATGGTGCCTGAACTCCAGCTCACTTCCTGACTCCAGAACCTTCCACTACTGCATCCCATTTTGAGAAGCAACTCATCTTAAAAACAGGAAGGAGCTAAACATGAGAACAGATTTACAGAGTAAACGCAGGGCCGGGCAGTGGTGGCGCATGCCTTTAATCCCAGCGCTTGGGAGCCAGAGGCAGGTGGATTTCTGAGTTCGAGGCCAGCCTGGTCTACAGAGTGAGTGCTAGGACAGCCTGGGCTACACAGAGAAACCCTGTCTCGAAAAAACCAAAAAAAAAAAAAAAAAAAAAAAAAAAGAGTAAACCCTGGGGGACTGGAGAAATGGCTCAGCTAAGATCACTGGCTGCTCTTCCAACAGATCTGGGTTCAATTCTCAGCACCTACACGGTGGCTGACATCCACCTGAAATTCCAATTCCAGAGAACCTGACACTCTTCTCTTCTGGCCTGCCTGGGCACCAGGCATGCACATGGTACACATGCATACATGAAGGCAAAGTATCCATATACATAAAATAAAGTAAATTTTTCAAAATTAAAAAAAAGAGTAACAAACACGGGAACTGGAGAGATGGCTCAGCAGTTAAAAGTACTGACTGCAGTCCCAGAGAACCCAAGTCCAATTCCCAGGACCCATACAGCAGCTCACAACTGTCTGTAACTCCAGTTCCAGAGGACCTGACACCCTCACACAGACATACATGCAGGCAAAATGCCAAAGTACATAAAAAATTTAAAAAAATAAAAATAAAAAGAGTAAACGGAGCAGTTTAACAGTGTAAGTATACTTAATGTCGCAGAGCTTCCTGGGTTCAATCTCCAGCACTAAAAGCAACAGCTGACTGGTCATAAGCCCACCACCTGGTCCTCCCTGGAGACACAGCAAATAAGACATGTCATGTATGTGACATAACAAAACTGGAGCACAGACGTCAAAGTGCACAGACTTATCAAAACCTGAAATGCTGGATGACAATACTGTCTGCTCCCTTGAACAAGTCACAACAGTGTAGGTCACAGTCCAGCGGTGCAGGAAAGAAGCAGGGTAGGAAGGAACCAGGATGCAGGCTTCCTGACCAAGCACAATACATTGCCCTACAATCTCAGCTCTTAGGAGGCAAAGACAGGAGATCATTAAGGGTTCTGGGCCAGCCTGAGCTAGGCAAGATCCCGTCTCAATACAGAGTGCTGAAGATACAGCTGTTAGAGTGGTTGTTAGCACGATCAAATACTGGGTTCTAGCTCCTGGGCCACGTACACTGAGAACTGTCTCAAAAAACAAGGGGAAGGGCATGAGATGATGGCTCTGTGAGTAAAGACTGATGGTCTAAGTTCAGTTCCCCCAGACCTATACAACAGAAGACAGAACTGACTCCACAGTTGTCCTCTGACCTCCACATATGCAATGTGGCTGTGGCTATGTACATACATACAAACAAGGCAATATAATTGTTAAAAGATTAGGGGACAGAATAAAGATATTTAAGAGGGAAAGGGTCCTAGGGTGTTGGCTCAGTGGGTAAGCACATGCCAGAAGCATGAGGATATGCGTTTCCATCCCTGGAACCAATTTTAAAAAGCAGAGGAGGGTGACAACACACTTGTAATTCCAGAAGGAGGTGGAGAAAGGGACTCCCTGGAGTTACACACACACACACACACACACACACACACACCAAACAAAGAAAGCAGGTTGCCTAGAGAGGAAAACATTGCCCCTGACAAAACAAAACCAAACTAGTTAATCAGAAGTAAAAATAAGTGCTATGGGATGAACTGTGTCTGTCTCCCTGTTCACAAGCTGAAACTCTAATCTCTGGCATGTCATTATTTGGAGATGGAGCCTTTAATTGGGCTGGGGAGATGGCTCAGTGGTTAAGAGCACTGACTGCTTTTCCAGAGGGCCTGAGTTCAGTTCCCAGCAACCACATGGTGGCTCACAACCATCTGTAATGGGATCTGATGCCCTCTTCTGGATGCAAAGAGAGCACTCATATAACTAACTAACTAAATCTTAGAAGCAATTAGAGAGGCTAGAGAAATGGCTAGCAGTCAAGATTCCTCCTCCCCATGCCACCTCAGCACTGTGAGAAAGCCACTTTCTGCTAATACAAGAGGAGCCATGAAAACCCTCCAGCCATTTACAATCTTATATCTCACATGGTATGCCCATGGTTCCCTGGGCCTGCCTCTCAGACAACTGACAGTCTTGGTATCTTCCTTGCCTGCTTAGTACTTGGCTATTCCTGGCTCCAAATTCTGCAAGTAGAGGTGTAGTGGTTTGAGTATGTTTGGCCCAGGGAGTGGCACTATTTGGAGGTGTATCCTTGGAGTAGGTGTGTCACTGTGGGTGTGGGCTTTAAGACCCTCTTCCTAGCTGCCTGGAAGCTTATCTTCCTGTTTGCCATCAGAACAAGATGTAGAACTCTCAGCTCCTGGTGTGCCATGCCTGCCTGGGCACATGCTCCTGCCCTGATGATCATGGACTGAACCTCTGCACCTGTAAGCCAGCCCCAGTTAAATGTCTGTTCACAGCAGTGAAACTCTAAGACAGGAGGGGTACACCTGCCATGCAATCCACCCTCCTCCTCACCCTTCCTCTCTCTATCTACCACCTACACATGTGCCTAGACAAGGCTGCAGCTTTCGGACACCCCAGGCTGCTGCTTCTTCCCACTGACTCCACCTCAGGAGCCTTTAAAAAAGTGGGTCACCTGCCAGGCAGTGGTGGCGCACGCCTTTAATCCCAGCACTTGGGAGGTAGAGGCAGGTGGATTTCTGAGTTCGAGGCCAGCCTGGTCTACAGAGGGAGTTCCAGGACAGCCAGGGCTACACAGAGAAACCCTGTCTCGAGAAACCCTGTCTCGAAAAACCAAAAAAAAAAAAAAAAAAAGTGGGTCACCAGGAATCTAGTTTGGACATAGTCTTCTTACTCCCACTGACCACAGAGCCATACACACTGTCAGCAGTTAAAACTTCCACTGTAGGGCTGAAGGGATGGCTCAGCGGTTAAGAGCACTAACTGTTCTTCCAGAGGTCCTGAGTTCAATTACCAGCAACCACATGTTGGCTCACAACCATCTGTAATGTAAGAGGGATCTGATGCCTTCTTCTGGTGTGTCTGAAGACAGCTACAGAGTACTCATATAAAAATAACAAAAAAACAAACAAACAAAAAAAAAAAACATGAAAAAAGAAAACCAAAACCTTCCACTGTACCTAAAAAACCTGGATCAGAAAAGTTGCTCTTGGGTCTTTTTTCACTTGAGAAAAAAGAAAACTTTCTGTTTTAAATTATCCAAAGAAAGCAGAGATATTCAAACCGAAATTATCTCAGATGTGTGGTCTGACAGTCTGAAGACCCAGAGAGAAGAGAAGTCAGCTTCTGGGAACTTGGAGCCAAAAGAAGAGGGGCTGAATGTGCTGTGTCTGCCTACTCGCCAGGAGGAAGGTAAGGTGGAGAAACAATACAGGTCTGAGACAGAGCCTGCACCTCATGGAGCACTAGAGTGCAAAGAACCAGCTGGCAGGCTGAAGCGACAGCTCAGTGGCTAAGAGCACTGACTCCAGGGAATGCAAAGCCCTCCTCTGGCCTCCATAGGCACCACATGCAATTGGTACACAGACATACATGCAGGCAAAAGGACTCATACCTGTAAAAAATATATATATTATTTTTCTAATTTAAGGTGAAAAAGAACCATCTGGAAGAGGCTGAAGTATCAAAGTATCTACAAATAATGAAAGGGTGTGTGTGTGTGTGTGTGTGTGTGTGTGTGTGTGTGTGTGTGTTACCCATGTCTACATAAATTCCTAACTTACTCCCCTCCCAGCAAGAGGTAACCCTTCTTGTAGAATCTCTCAGCCTGTCTGGATTCCTCCCTTGGACTGTAGTCACAACCCACAGGCTAGAAGTCTAAGACAGTAGCCAGTAATCATTTCTGAGCTCTCCACAATACCTAGCACCCTGCACTGCAAGAGTTTGAGAAACACCTGTGTGTATCTCCTCCCAAGTCCTAAGTGGCTGGCTAGGAGGTCAAGCCAGCTTTTAGTGGGAAGGAAGTTTACTCTTTAGACTCATCTGATTTACTGTAAATAATGTACACTTCAATTCTAACACTAGCAGTAGCGCACGTGCACGCGCCACACACACAGTTGAAGAGACGGCTCATAGAGGACCTGGGTTCAGATTCCCAGCACCCACACGGCAGCAGCTCACAACTGTCTGGTAACTCCTGTTCCAGGGGATCCATGAGCCTCATACAAACATGCATGCTGGCAAAATACCAATGCATATGGAATTTAAAAAAAAAAAAACTGATCATTTTTTTAAATTAAAAAAGAAAATGACCATATACTGCTATGCCAACTTTTTTCTTAGGTCTCTCTAAGATTTTATTTTTTATTTATTTTATGTAGTGAGTACACTGTCACTGTCTTCAGTGAGTGTACTCTTACTTCCACTTCTGGTGAGAAGAGGGCATCAGATCTCATTACAGATGGTTGTGAGCCACCATGTGGTTGTTGGGAATTGAATTCAGGACCTTTGGAGGAACAGTCAGTGCTCTTAACCACTGAGCCACCTCTCCAGTCCATTTTCTTAGGTCTCTAAATCCACCCAAATCCTATGTGAATTAAAAGGGAGAATTAGTCTGACCCTTTGCATGGGAGGGAGTTATGACAGAGGGAAAGCCAGTGCCTTCTCAGCCTTGTCACATAGTAGAAATGTAGCAGCAGCAGCCCCTGGGTTTGTGATCCTCCACCCGGGCTGTGCCAGCCCACCAAACCACCCACAGCCACTTACAACTCCAAAGAAAACAACCTCCCAATAGCACCTGCTCATTCCATCTCTTCTGTCAGCTGGCTTTCTGCAGCAACTTTATTCTGAAAACTGTCCTGGCAGGGTAGGGAACACAGTGCCACAGTGCTAGTCTATCTGTCAGAAAGCATCAAGGCAGGAGAACTCACTGGAACAAGAGGCACCATGGGTTCCATTGCTAGCGTGTCTGCAGTGAGCTGTCACTGTTAACAAGTCAGCGAGCCTCTTTAGGCCTGGGATATCCTCGGGTATGACAAGAAGAGTTCGAGTTCTCTGGCTTTCCACAGCTTCTCAGAAGACAAGAATGTACTGTTCAAGTTAATGAAGAGAACAGGCACTGCTTGAGACTTGAGGTTTTAGGGTTCTAGTTTAGAAACAGAGGATAAATGCTCTCCATATTAAGAGGCTTAGCTGCTTATGGTGGGGCCAGGACTTACACTGAATGCCAAGGTCTTCAGAGAAAAGTCTGCGTCTCTTCCTGACACTCCCAGCATCCCCAGTAGAAATAGTGTCTCAATCACCACTCTATATTAGAGTACATTTAATTAAAAACCCTCGAGGTAGGCCAACCTTTAACAACTGGTCCCTTTCTCTGTTATCCTACATAGGATAATCCTCTATTCCTGAGGAGCCCACAGGGGGTCAGTGAGGAAGTCAAATCCTGTCAAGAGACACATCCCTAGTGCTTAACTGGTCACTGTTGGCTTTTTGTTCAGTAAGACCTGAGGCTGCTCAGACCAAAAGGAAATCTGTGTTTGATTCACCAAGTGGCTAGCCTGTTACGCGGAGCCTAAGAAAGCTTGGAAGCCAGGAGAAATGCCCCCCAAACCTGTGCTGTTGCCTGGATCCAGGCTCAGAGGATCAGCCGAAAGCCATTATCCAGCTCTAGCCTCTAAACTAAGGAATCAAAATGGGAGGCTCAGCACCTGCTACAAAACAGCCTGTGGCTGTCCTTGATTTTACAATGTGCAAGGCTGTACTGACCCAACTGTCAGCCGACAAAATGAAGACTGAGTTACTTCATCTTTTTACAAGGCCAAACTGCTCGGAGCAGATCCTGGCTCTCTGGAGATTAGACTAATGTGGCTCTTGTTGAGTCTGAGAATGGCAGAGCATGAAGGAGCCTCAGCACTCAGTTAATCTATCTTCCTTCACTGTTGAGAAAATAAAGGCCCAAAGGTGAGAAGGCACTTGCCCAAAGACACATGGTATTAGAACCAGAACCTGAGTGCACAGTATCGTAAAGTTCCAAGGCTCTGACCTTTGTGAGCAATCCAGGGAGTACTCAGGGGCTGGAAACATAGGAAGCTAGGATCCCAGATGTTTTTGTGAATGAGATAAAAGTCTGGACTGAATTGGAAATGTATGGGTTCAGAAATAGAGGTTATTTCATCTAAGAGAAGCAACTACCTCTGTCTTGGATCAAGAATAAACATACAAGAAAAATTAAGCAATTTTTAAAGGGCTAGAAAGATGGCTTAATGGCTAAGAGTACTTGTCACTCCTGGAGAGGACCCAGCTTCAGTTTCCAGTACCCACACAGCAGCTCAAACCCATCTGTAACACCAATCCCAGAGGATCCAACTCTGTTGGCCTCCATGACCACCAGGCACACACACAGTCCACACAGTTACATATACACATGTAGACAAGAACTCACATGCAAAATAACACACATACTTTTTTTTTTCATTTTTTTGAGACGGGTTTCTCCATATAGCCATGGCTGTCATGTCCTGGTACTTGCTCTATAGGCCAGGCTAACCTCAAGCTCAGAGATCAACCTGCCTCTGTCTCCCTGTTGGGATTAAAGGCAGGCGTCCGTCATCAGCCACTATGCCAGGTCCTTTTTTTTTTTTTTAATTTACTTATTTAGAGACAGGATTTCTCCATGTACCCTGGCTGCCCTAGAACTTACTATGTAAATCACAGATCTGCCTGTCTCTGCTTCTCAAGTGTTGAGATTAAAGGGATACACCAGCACACCTGACTTTATTTTTACTATTTTTATTTGTGTGTGTGTGTGTGTGTGTGTGTGTGTGTACGTGTACATTGATGCAGGTGACAGAAATATTAGATTCCCCTGGAGCTGAAGTTACAGGAGGTTGTGAGCTGCCAAGTATTGGGAACTAGGTTTGGATTATCTTGAACAACACCAAATGCTTATAAACACTAAGTGATTTCACTGGTGGTGGTACACACCTTTAATCCCTGTGCTTAGGAGGCAGAAGCTAGTAGATCTCTTGAGTTTGAGGCCAGCCTGGTCTACAGAGTTCCAGCACAGCTAGGGCTACACAGAGAAACCCTATTTTGGGAAAACAACAACCACCACCACCACCAAACCACTAAGTGATTTCTGAGCCCTGAATTAAATAATGCTGAAGTGAACTGGATGAATGAGCCAGGTAGCTGAAAGTGAGCCACACAACACATACCAGGAAGCCATGAGCCTGCTAGTTAAGTGAGGGTCGTCAAGCAGTTTAAGCAGTAAGGATTAGCCTGCTTACTTTGCCACGTGTTGCCTGAAATAGCTTCAGAGTAGGGGGAAAAACTATTCTGCCTCTGTTCAACTGCCCAGGATGTGCTGGGCACAACACCAGGGCAAAGTCCCGAGAGAGTGGTAATAGCTGGGACTTCCCTTACAAGAAAGCAAGCAGCTCCCAACCTATCCTCACAGGCAGTGATGGATAAAAAGCAGCGGAGAGATAACTGCTGGTCTCCACACTCTCTGTGTATACAAAGTCCCTTTATATGTACCACAACATGACACAAACCCAACACAGCTCAAGTCCTTTGACTTAGCACCTAGAGCTTTCTGAGGCAGACTGTAGCCTGCCTTTCTGACATCTTCCACAGAGCATGGCAGGCACATGCTAACCCCTGCACTCTGGCTTCCACAACCTATCACTCCCTGGAGGTCCTACTCCTTCATTTCTTCTACACCCCATTCATCTACAAGACCCAGCTCAGAAACACCCCACAAGTGCACACTCCCTGAAATCGTCTGACTCCCAGTTTGAAGTAGTCCTTCTCCTGCCATACTCTGACTGTGACTTAATGCCAATGGCAGTGTGCCTTATTTGAGAGATAGTTGGACGCTTCTAGAGAATAACAAGTGGGTCCCAGATGGCCCAGTGCAGACAGTTTCACAGTGTGCTCAAAATGTTTGCAGCACTGGGTGGAACTGTAACTACCAGCCTCTCTTCTCTGCCACCATCATCTAACAGAAACAAACAACCCACCCTGGGATGCCATCCAGGAGCCCCAGCCCCTAGTGCTGGGAATGGCTGGCTCTTTTTCTGGGCTGATTTGTGTGGCCTGGTCTCTGCTTCTTACCTCTGAACTAAGAATAATGGTTCTTGTCAGTGAAGCTGAGTGTTCGAGATGAGCAGCCCTAGAATCAGATTCTCAAGTTCAAGGTCATTATTTCAACCCCCCTTTAGATTTGTAGATCATTTACCAACTAATGCTAGGAACTTGGAGCCTCTTTCCAGCCAAAGGCCTCTTTCATCACAAACACCCTAGTGTACAGCAGTTGAGAGAGCTGCACTGAGGACTCTTGGCCAGCCTGTTGACTTTGTATTCCAGAGTGTAGGGATTTCCATTTCAAGTGTGGAGACAGTTCATGGTTTCAGGCCTGCTGTGCTCTCCAGTCTCCAGGTACAAATTATCTGAGCCCACAGGGCTGGTTCAGTCAGCACTACAGTGATCTCACTATGCTCACAACCATTGCCTACACACTGATAACTGAGTCAACCTTTATACAAGCATCTGCCTGCCCACTCCCCACTGTTAGATCAGACACATTCCAAGGGATACTGTCTGGGAAATTCTGTACCTGCATTTATTTAGTATCTATTGCTACTAAAAGTACAACTATTATCACTTGGCTATTCCTGATAATTTTAATTTTTAATTTAGAAATGGGTCGTCCAACTTTTTTTTTTTTTTGGTTTTTCGAGACAGGGTTTCTCTGCATAGCCTTGGCTGCCCTGGAACTCACTCTGTAGACCAGGCTGGCCTCGAACTCAGAAATCCACCTGCCTCTGCCTCCCAAGTGCTGGGATTAAAGGTGTGCGCCACCACTGCCCGGCTGTCATCCAACTTTTTAAAAGGGTCCCAGCTGGGGTTAGAGAGATGGCTCGGTGATTAAGAGCATTACCCGAAACAGTTTCTTCTTCTTCTGCACAATCAGGCTAAAAAATCACAGTGTAGGCTGGGCATAATGGTGTGTTAGCTTTAATCCTAGTACTCAGGAGGCAGAGACAAGAAGATGTCTGTAAGTTCAAGGCTAGCCTGGTCTACACAGCAGTTTCAAGCCACCCTAGTGATATTATACAGTGAGACTGTCTCAATAAATGGATATAGATATAAATATAGATAGATAAAATAAACATTACAACCTGATGCCTCAGTACTACAGCACTCGCTTAAGCATACGCAAGGCTCTGGGCTCAAGCCCTGGGTGTGGTCTGCTCTATTTACCTTACACATGTGACAGTACTTTGGATGTCACAAAACCCAGTAGTTGCTTGTAGGTGCTCATGCTATGAAGGGAATATTATAAAAAAATTCATTCCCAATTTTTAAAAAATTATTTATTTATTCTCTATAATGTGAGTACACTGTCAATGTCTTCAGACACACGAGAAGAGGGCATTGGATCCCATTACAGATGGGTGCTGGGAATTGAACTCAGGACCTCTGGAAGAGCAGTCAGTGCTCTTAACCGCTGTGCCATCTCTCCAGCCCTCATTCCCAATTATACTGATAATTTATGAGTGTTCAAGGAGATAAAGTTCTAGTCTTATGAAAACACATGCCGGGCAGTGGTGGCGCACACCTTTAATCCCAGCACTTGGGAGGCAGAGGCAGGTGGATTTCTGAGTTCGAGGCCAGCCTGGTCTACAGAGTGAGTTCCAGGACAGCCAGGGCTATACAGAGAAACCCTGTCTCAAAAAACCAAAAAGAAAAAGGAAAAAGAAAAAAGAAAAGAAAGAAAAAAAGAATCCTAGTACTCCAGAGGCAGAGGCCAGTCTGGTCTACATACTAAGTTCTAGGACTTCTATAGAGAGACACTGTCTAAAAAGAAAAAAGAGCAAAAAAGGAGGGAAGGAAAGGAAATAAGTTAGCAATCATTTAGCTTTTAAATGTCAGCCTTGGGGCTGGAGAGATGCTCAGTGGTTAAGAACACTTTCTGCTCTACCAGAGGACCCAAGTTCAGTTCCCAGCACCTCTATCAGGTAGAGCACAAGTGCCTGTAACTCCTACTCCAGGGTATCTGACTCCCTCTTCTGGCCTCTAGAGGTACCCACACACAAGTGGCAAACAGGCAGGCAGGCAGGCACCCCCACACACATACACACACTCACACCCCCACACACACTCACACCCCACACCCCACTCCACCCCACTCCACAGAACAATGTTGTTGGTTTGTTTTTTTAATGTCAGCCTTGCCAGTCATCATATCCAAGTCCTATGAATTCTGGGACACCAAGATGATGAAATGTCTGACTCCAGTAGGGAAATCTCAAGCAAACATCTTTCAGGTAGCCTTGACTAAAGAGCCCTCCCTCTCTGCGTCTGAACAGGGAAGAGCGGCAGGGCCATACAGAGACAAGTTGTGTTTACAACTACTGGATCTTATTAGGATCACAAAGAATCCACAGTTCTTGCTTACGCAGATAGTAAAGAATCCATTCCGAGGGTTCTTAGATCCTACTTCCTTTTACAGGAAGGGAAAGAACTGTTAATTGACCTAACTGAATTAATGAAGCAAATTCATCATTAGAACAATGCCTTAATATAGATCCCAATGTTAATTATTTTATTACTAAACAGAGTTAAACGTCGATCCATTCTTCCATCGTCAATCACAGAAGCATCTGACTCAGACACAGCTTTTAGAAAGCGCAGCACACACACCTCCATGTCTGTCTTATTTTTAAAGAATTATTTATTTTATGTATATGAGTACACTGTTCTATCTTCTAACACTCCAGAAGAGGGCATCAGATCCCATTACAGATGGCTGTGAGCTACCATGTGGTTGCTGGGAATTGAACTAGGGACCTCTGGAAGAGCAGTCAGTGCTTTTAACTGCAGAGCCATCTCTCAGCCCCCGTGTTTTTCTTTCTTTCTAAACAAATTTTTTTTTACTGGAGCTGGAGAGATTACCCAGTAATTGAGTATGCTTGTTGCAGATGACTGAGATTCAGTTCCCAATACCCACATAACAGCTCACAACCATCTGAAACCCCAGTTCTAGAGGATCCAACAGCCTCTTCTAACCTCCATGGGCACTGCACACATGCACAGACATACATGCAGTAAAAATATCCAGACATATAAAATAAAAATAAGCTTTTAAAAGTATATATTTAAAAAGTCTATTAATTCAAAGTTAATTAAAAAACTTAAATGTTCCTTTCTGACTAAAATCCCATCCGTCTCCATAACTATTTAATAAAACATAAATTAGAAGGGTTCTCCCCTCCCTTCTAGCTCCTATCCTTGTATACCAAGTACTTCTGAAGATGCTTCTGGAACAGAGCATACTGTGCCCTGGTTATCTGTTCATCACTTCAAGGAGACTTCAAGTTCCTCAGGAGCCATGTGACCTGCTGTTGCCTGCAATCTACCTAGCAACAAAGACAGTACCTAACACACCTCTTCAAATAAAAGACACTTATTTGTCGGGTATAGGGATGGAGCCAGTTCTGGGCTACTTTCTTTTTAATGAACACCTGAACAGAACCTGGTGTGCAGACCTGTAATCCCAGGGAGTCTGAGGCAGGAGGATCACAACTTTAAGCACAGCCTAGACAATTAAGTGAAATGCTATTGTAAAGACTGATAAGGTTGGGGTGTTGCTCAGAGGACTCAATCACCTACCATGTGAGACAGACACAGAGTTTACTGCGTAGCACTGAAGGGAGGAGGAAAGAGAAAGACAGACAGACAGACAGACAAGGCAGACCGACCTTTTGGGCTAGGCATGTGTTCAATTGGCAGAGTGCTTGTGTAATGTACAAGACCCTGGGTTTGATCCTTATCGCCCATAAACCAGTAGTAAGATCAAGAGTTCAAAACACCCAGAGCCTAGGGTGTAGCTCAGGGCTGGGGTGCTTGGCTAACATACCTAAGGTATGAGAGTGGTTGTTGGTACTTAAAATAGACAAAGCCCTTGAAATTAACCACAAATGTCTAGCTATGAAGTATTCAGACCAAAAAGGTTTGGAATATCACTGGGCATGGTGGTACATGCCTGTAATCCTAGCATTTGGAAAGCAGAAGCAAAGACGAGGGATCCAAGGTCGGCTGAGCAGCAAGAGTGCAGTCTCAAAAGGAAATGGCAACACCAAAGTCCCCCAAGATGTATGATATCCAAATTAGTTTTGAAGCCCCTCAAACTTTCCAGACACGGTGGCACAAATCAGTAATCCCAGCACTTGGGAGGCTAAGGCAGAAGAATTTCCAATTTGAGGTCAGCCTATGCTACTAAATGAGACTCTGTCTCAAAATCAAACAACAACACAAACCCACAAAGCAAGAAGTGCTCGCCACGCATGTCCAACAACTTCAGTTCCAATCCTTAGGACTCACATAAAAAGCCAGATGTGCTAGTAAACATCTGTAATCTCACAGCAGGTGAAGACAACATAGTAGCCAGAAGCTCACAAGCCTGCTAGTCTGCAGTATGCAAGTACACAGAGCAGCACAGAAACAGAGATTGAGGCTCAGTGTGGAGAGTGAGAAATGATTCCCCAAAGCTGTCCTCCAACCTCCACACAAGCACCATGGGGCCCATGTGTGCGCGCCCCAAACTTAAAGGAGCATATAAACTACATAGGAAGGTAGTTGCATTTCTAACCAAGTCTGCATTTCTAACAGTCTCCTAGATGTTCCCATAGACTACATTGAATACCAAGAGTGTATAGAAATACTGTATTCTGAATTTTGCAGTTGAAGAAGCCAATGCTCATAAAGATGAGAAAATTTGGGCAGGATCCCAGACTACCAACAAGCAGAGGCACACTTGTGAACTCAGGTCTTCTGATCCAAAACCCAGCACCTCTGCTACTAACCCCTATCACTAATCTTTTGATCTAAACATCACAACCAAAGAAATGTACAGCTTTCCTTTGCCCTGTGAGGAAGAGGGAGGAGGTAGAAATGGAAACTCCAGCTATGGAAGCGTCAAGCTGCTCAGACCTCTGCTGGAGTATTCAGTGGCACCCACCACTGAATGGGTGAGTGTCCACAGAAGGTAACAGGAAGAACAGAGACATGTGTCTGTTCTAGAGAAGTGCAGACTTGAAACATAAACATCATTGTTCTCCATCAGCCATGGTACAGAGATCAGACCTGCCCACTGCGGCCCAAGGATGGCAAAACTGGACCTGTTTTCCCGTTCACAGTAGTCTAGGATTAGACTCAAGCTTTGTGACTTCAGCCCAGGCTGCTTCCCTACAGGAGTACCATCCAACCTGACCAACAGTGTAGGCCCTTCAGGAAGACAGTTCTCAACCAGGTAGGAAATGTAATCTCCCAGGTGAGTTATCCAAGACACAATAGGCCATACTGCAGGCCAGAGCTCCTAACACAAATCCTGTTAACAGAAAGTTAACCACTTGGCAGGAATACTGCAAAGGGATCTGAGCACTGTATGGGTGGATGCATGAAATGAACCAGTCAAGCCCAGAGAAGACTCATCTCTTCCCTTATTTTCCTCTAAGATTTCATCCACATACTCACTATGGTTCACCTTTCATCATGGTTCCTAGTAGCTGAGTGTACTGTCCTTGCCCAGTTATGAATTCCCACAGTAGGGAGAAGGCAGAACCTTTTAATATTTACACCCTTATTGAAAACTAGGAGTAGAAAACCATGGAAGGAAACACATCCCTTCCATGTGCTCGCCCTTCTGCTAGGAACTGCATACATGCTGATTTACTTCTACAAAGAGCCCTGTGAAGGAAGCCAAGGCATTCCCCTTTTACAAAGGGAAATGAGACTGGAGTGAGGAAACATCAAGGCACTGCTGATCAGAGGGAGGCTGCATGCAGACACAGAACTGTCCACCTAGACCACTATGTTGACCCCCTCCTCTATAAGGAGCACAATAAATGCCTGCTGACTTGAGCTCACTACATTAGAAGCTGGCCAGTACCATACCCATCCAAGACTGCTGCTGCCTCTTGCTGTGCTCAGATTTCCCTTCCAAATATAATTACCCATCCTCAACGACTAACCTACACAATCACCCACCCTCAACGACTAACCTATACAATCACCCACCCTCAATGACTAACCTACACAATCACCCACCCTCAACGACTAACCTACACAATCACCACCCTCAACGACTAACCTACACAATCACCCACCCTCAACGACTAACCTATACAATCACCCACCCTCAACGACTAACCTACACAATCACCCACCCTCAACGACTAACCTACACAATCACCACCCTCAACGACTAACCTAAAGCAGCTATTGATTTTGGTTTTGATTTTGGTTTTTGGGGACAGGACTTTACTATGTAGCCCAGGCTGACTTCAAACTCATGGAAATCCTCCTGTTTCAGCCTCCTGAGTGCTGGGATCAAACACATGTACTAGCATGCATGCATACACACACACACATACACACACACACACACACACACACACACACACACACAGCACTAAAGTTGCTTTTGAATATTCTCTCTGAGTTTCATTTTGTTTTTTTGTTTTTTTAAAGTAAAGTTTCACTAAAGCTAGCTGAGAACTTCCACCTTCACCTCCCAAGTGCTGGGAGTGCAGGTAGAGGCCATTATATTCTGCTCTCTTTCACTCTTTTAAAAACAGTACATGGTGGCACACATCTATAGTACCAGCACTCAGGTGGCAGAGGTAGATGGCTAGCTTATGAGTTAAGCCCCCAACCCCCATCAGCCTAGAAAGATCCTGCATGAGGACCTGACTTAGATTCCCAGCACCCATCACATGCAGAGCCGGGAGTGGGGAGTATATTTGTAATTCTATCACCGGAGAGGTGGAAGAAGTACCCTTGAGGCTTACAGGCCAGCCAGGCCAGGTCCAAGTGAAAGATCCTGTTTCATGAAACCAAGTAAACAGCTCCCGAGGGATGACACTCGAAGGTGACCTCTGGCCTCCACATATACAAATATACGCACACATATGCACATAATCTTACCAAAAAGAAATTTTTGTCATTTGAATCAAAGACACCAGTATCTTTGAACAGTCAACACAGGGCCTCTCTGACATTCCATCTGTCTTAAGAAATAAATAAAACTATGTCTTCAAACAAGAAGCTAAAGTGTCACTAAGGGAAATTCCCACTGCTCAATTCCTTGGGTGGGTTTCAAGTTTTCCACCAAAGGGCCCCTGGGACAGACAGTCCAGCAGGCACACTCGCTATTAAGATGCTGTGGCTTTCAACCATTCACCATCCAGTTAATTTAGTAAGATGCCTTCCCATATGCTAATGATCTCGAGTGACTTTACCAATCGGGAGGGTGTTACCTTTGTCTCAGCAATGAACAGAACTTAATGAAGATATATTTCCCATAAGCTCCTGGCCTCTGAATCAGTTACACATTCTCAGTGGAACTTAATAATAAATGATTTGCTTCCATGAATCTAAAGAAATGTACCAACACAGGATGTAACCACCGGTCTCCATTGCTCAATTTTATACAATTGTATGTATCTAAAATAAGGCCCTTCCTACAAACTCTTTTTTTCTTTATTAAAATAAGAAAAAAAGGAAATCTGAATGACCTAAGGTAGATACTTCCTTAATTAGCTTCCATGCCATAAAAAGAAACTGGGCCAGTAAGATGGCTCAGCAGGTAAAAGGGCGCTTGCCTGGAAGCCGGACCACCCAAATTCAAATCCCCCAACCCCCAGCCCCACTCACATGGTGAAAGGAGAGAACCAACTCTATCAAGCGGTCCTGTGGTCTGCGCACAAACACGCATGCATGCACGCACTAACAACTAAAGGTGCAGTGGCACACATCTGCAACTCAGAATCCCTGCACTCAGGAGGCTAAGGCAAATCGGTCACAAGTTCAAGGGTAGCCTGAGCTATACATAGCAAGGCCAATACCCTTGCACTGCTCATACTCACCCTTAAAAAAAAAACAAAAACAAAAACAGGGGGCTGGAGAGATGGCTCAGAGGTTAAGAGCACTGACTGCTCTTCCAGAGGTCCTGAGTTCAATCCCAGCAACCACATGGTGGCTTACAACTACGCCTCCCTTCTGGTGTGTCTGAAGACACCAACAGTGTACTCACATAGATAAAATTAATTTAATAAAAAAAAAAAAAAACAAAAACAAGGAGCTGCAAGATGGCTCAGCAGGCAAGGAGCTTGCTGCACAAGCCTGATGCCGAGTCTGAGCCCAGAACCCACAGAAAAGTAGAGGCAGAGAACCAACTCCTAAAGGTGGCCTTCTGACATCCTACACACACATGCGGTGCCATGAGTGTTCCAATAACAATAATAATAATAGTCGTAATAATAATAATAATTTAATTTTTAATGAAGAGGCTGGAGAGAGAACTCAGTGGTAATGGAGCTTGCTGCTCTTACAGAGTACCTGCGTATGGTCCCTAACACCCATATTAGGCAGCTCACAACTGCCTCTAACTCCAGTTCCAAGCGATCTAGTGCCCTCCCAGTCTTCCAGAGCACATGCACACATGTGGTGCACATAAATACACAGAGGTATACATACATACACATAAACAATTAATAAAAAAATCTCTTTAAAATGGTTGGGAAAAAAGGGGAAGGGGACAAGAGAAGAGACCCTTAGACATCTGATCATCTTTCTTAGAAAAATAATAGAGTACTGACTATAAAGGTGCTCACAAAAGTTAGTTTTTGTCCATGGGCTTAGCTCCTGAGGCTGGTTCCTGTTAACAATGAAACAACATACCTGTGATCAGTGGTAACTTTATCAGACAAGTGCCATGTGTCCTGTTCTGTCGTGTATACTTTAGGTAATCCTCACCTCAGCCATCTCAAATGAGGATAAACTCCTGGATGGCAAGGTCCATATCCTGGTCATGTCTGATTCTTAGCTCTAAGCAGGGGGACTACGACCGGAGAACATAAGAATATAGCTTAAGCCAGGCAGTGGTGGTGCACACCTTTAATCCCAGCACTCGGGAGGCAGAGGCAGGTGGAGTTCTGAGTTCGAGGCCAGCCTGGTCTATGGAGTGAGTTCCAGGACAGCCAGGGCTACACAGAGAAACCCTGTTTCAAAAAAAAAAAAAAAAAAAAAAAGAATATAGCTTAAAGGTAAAGAAACTTGGAAGAACCGTGTGACCCAAATTTTTCTCTCATCTAACTGGAGCCACTGCCTGGGACACACTGTAAATAATCCAATCTGGCTTCCACGTTTTCCTTTCAAAGGGCAGTGCACCATCTTTGTGATGTGTATACCACCAAGATAGCTTCTGAATGTGGATACATATTCTGATGGGCAGAGAATGTTGCTGACTCCAGTTTTCCTTTCTCAGCCCCACACCTTGCATACATGGGGTGTGTACTGAGTGGAAGGACAAAGTCAGTCGTGGTGATGCCCATGGCAACCACAGAAGTAAACAGAACACATGATGTCTCTGTCACTTGATCGCCAAGTCTCTCAGTTGAGATTCATCACTTCATAAGCCTCACTTTCCTCCCTCTACACTGGGATAAATGGACACACCTAACATATTTTTCATGTGTGCCTGTGAGTATGAGTACATATATGCTCATGTATATAAATGCTAGGTCAAGGTTGAAAGGTCAAAGTTGAATAGCTTCTATTAACCACCTTATTTTATCACTCACTGAACCTGGAGCTCTAAAATTCAGAAAAGCTGACTGGCCACTAAGCTAAGGGATCTGCCTGTCCCTGCCTTACCCCAGCAGGTTACAGCTGGGTACGCTGCTGCCCCTTCTCATGGGTGCCGGGGACCTGAACTCAGATCCTGGTTTCAGTCATACAATACTCATCTAAATACCTACTGAGCATTAACTGTAATCCAGATGCTGCTGGAGATATAGCCATGAACATGTCTGTAAAATCCCACCTCATAGAGCCATACTCGCTTTGGATGCTGAATCCTCAGGGGAAAGCATTTTACAAACCTCAAAGGATTATAATAGTGTGACCTGCAGACTTGATCCGTGATCACCCAGCCGCCCCAGCTAAAAGCCTGGGAATGATCTTCCTCCTGTCTCTGTCCTGCTCACTCCAATAATCCCAAGAAATCACCACGTCTCTTCTAACTCTACTTTAGAAGTCTTGGGTATGTATTTCTGTCCATTTTTCCATGTGTCTGTGCTAGGGCCTTCATTCCCACCTGCTAGTACCCGTGTAATGATACTGCCAAGCAAGGACTGATCCTTTACCACATGGCAAGTTCTGTGCTAAGAACCTTGCATGCACAGCAGACCGTATGCTGTACTGCTGATGCTAGGACTTAGAGGAGCGAAAGGCACAGAATAACCTGCACATAGTCAGTGAGGAAGCTACAGCTCAAACCCTGGTCTGTAAGATTCTGTCTTTATGTTACTGGATTCCTGCCTCTGCCCCACCTTTGTTTATACTGCTGCTGGAATGTCCTTTAAAAACCCAAATAGATAAGATCTTCTACTATAAAAGAAGCACCAAAGGCTTTTCAACATATCCAGAGTAAGATCCGGAGGCTCCCTGCCAGTCTCCGCAGTAACTTATAGGCAGTCCTGTCCCAGACTCCAGCTGGGAACACACTAAACCCTCCTGACTTACCTCAACCTCCTTCCTCTGCTGAGCCTCCCTCCCTCCCTCCCCTCCAAACAAAAGCCTCCCCTGTAACCTCAACCATCCAAACACACTTCACCACTGCCTCTAAAATTACTCCCGGCCCTTCCCACCCCCACATTTCCAATCCTGACTTCTCCGAGGAAGACAGGCAGTGTTTTCTTATCTCTGACACTCAGAGTCCCAGCCAGCAGAAAATGAATGGTGTGCACATGGTGGTGGTAAGACCTCTCGGCACCACCTGAGGAAGTGGTTAGGTCCTAGGACAGGAATACAACTATTAGACCTCAAGACAATAAAAAGAAGGGAGGCTTGCAGATGCCTGTCCTCACAGGCAAACTGAAAAAGGCAGAACACTTTGAACAATTTTTTTACAACTGAGTCACTTCTCCACAGTGTCAGCTGTGTCTCTGCAAGCGTCTAGAAAGCCAGTTCAGTCACCCCTCCAACTGCAGGAACTAAGCTAGCCTGGACACAGACCTGAGCCACTGATCTCTTACTGTATGGCAGACAGGGCTTAGAGTTTGTGAGGTGAAGAGGATGCAGTGACACTCCACTCCACGGTGAAGAAACGAGCTTCCAGCATGCAGACTGGCAAAAGCCATGACTCTAATTAACTGGTGACAAAAGGGTCCTGATTAAGGCAGAGTTGTCAGAGAAAAGGGCTGATGAGTGAGCACGGCCCTGTTCCCCATCTCCACAGCTCTAACTGGTGTCCAGACCACAGATGGAAGCCTGCAACTTCCCTGCATGCCCCTCCCACTCTCCAGACAGCAGCCAGATGCTTAAAACTCTTACCAAGAATTAGGACTTGCTTCAGAACACCCTTCAAAAGCTTTCCAGACACTTAGAATTCAAACTGTTAGCAATTCAAGGCCCACCCCTCCCTTCGCTTCCCCCACTCTCCCCTCAACCACTAGAAAGATACAGAGATATTTCAATCTCCTAAATCTTGCCAACTTTCCAGCCATCCCTATGCTATCCTCCCAGTCAAGAGAAAGCCCCCCCTAAAGCTGGGTCCTTCAAAAGGCCTCAGTTCAAACTTCAACTGTTCAAAGATGTTACCCTGACCATCCTACCAAAGCAGCACCCACTGCTGACTAGAAACCAACTTCTTAGTTCTAATTAGTGCTCATCACTAACATCTCCAAAATGGTTAGGTTCTTCATCTAGTGTCTCGCCTGCCCCCACCATCTCTCTTGTTGGCCAGGTTGGCCTTCAGATTACTCTGTAAACAAGGATGACCTTGACCCTCTGCCTCCCAGGTCTGGGCTTACAGGCCTTCAGAGACATGCACAGCTAGTACCTTTGCTTTAAAGCAGACACTGTTTGGTACCCTCTATGGATAAGACTGGATGTCCTGGTGCTCAGAATCCCCAGGATGTTTGCTATTATATTGGCCGAGAAGCATCCCTCAAGATAGGCTATCATATTATGAGATAAAATCAAGCAAATGTACACCATTACCATGTTAGTTAAGCCCCTACTATGTGCTGGATATTATAAACACTCTCAGGAGGGTAAATCCACTAGAGTTCAAAACCCCAGAACAAATTTCCCTCGTAACCTTCTGGGTTAAATACTTGTTTGTATGATTCCTAAACCCCTCTCTCTCACCTTTGGCCCACTCTCAAGGGATGAACTGTGTCATGCTGTGACTCATGCTCACATTGCAGTGACAAAAACACACAGAGCAGACTTTCTTTACAGTCATTCAAGCCTTTTCACATTCATCTCACTTAGAAAAACTACAAGGCACTTCCTAGAACGCCCGGAAACAGGAAGCAAAGAAAGCTTCAAGTACCAATCAACAACAGGCCTGGGCCAAAGGAGGCAGAGTCCTCCTTATTTCTGGTTCAGGAAGAACGGGGAAGTGGTGAGTCACAAGGGGGGGAAGGCTTACAACACGGAAGCTCTGAGAATCGCAGGGCTATCACATCTTAGCTCTCACAGACGCCAGATCCTAGCTGGTGGATGTGAAACTCAAACTTGTTCAAGTACACTCAACAAGTGAACAGAGCGAGCGGGTACCAGAGGGTCTCCTCACTCCCCAAGTTTCTTTTCTCTCCATAAAGGAGGCTTTCCAAGAAGACTAAGTCAGAGGCAGAAGACAACTCAGACGTCACCAAGGACTCAGAAGAGGGCAGAGGTGGACCAAGAAACACGTAAATGAGTCGGGCAGTGGTGGCGCACGCCTTTAATCCCAGCACTTGGGAGGCAGAGACAGGCGAATTTCTGAGTTCTAGGCCAGCCTGGTCTACAGAGTGAGTTCCAGGACAGCCAGGGCTATACAGAGAAACCCTGTCTCGAAAAAAAGAAAAGAAAGGAAGAAAGACAGACAGACAGACAGAAAGACCTAAATGATAGGGTGGGGCAAAGAAATGAACCAAGGTGGGGGTTGAGGCAGTGGCTGGGAAGATAGGTGAGGCCAAAGAGAAAAGAATACAACAGAATAGAGTGGAACTGACTGAGCACGGAGTTAAAGTGCTGTGAGATCTGGGTCAGAAGAGGCCTGACAGGGTAGCGAGAGTTTGAAGGGAGTCTGATGATGGAAGTGAACCGGCTCAAGGAGACACAGAGGGAGTCAGATGGAAAGGGATCCCGGCTCGGACAGGCAACGAAAGAAGTCTGGCTAGAGAGTTCCAGAGATCCCGAAACGAGTTAAACAAAGTGAAGTTCGGGCCTGGGAAGCCTTAGGAGAGCCAGTGGAGAGTCAGATGGGGCCCGGATCGCCTCACCGCGCTTATTTTTGGTGCCGTGCTTCTTGGCAGCCGTCAGTTCCTGTTCGATCTTCTTCTCCAGGAACTCCTGCTTCTTGCTTAGCATCTCCTCCGTGTCCCGAAGTCGCTGTATGGCCTCCTGGGGGGTCGGGCCGCCCTTGCCCGCCTTACCCCCTCCAGCCCCGAACAGCTTCCCGAACACCGACATGGTTGCTGCTCGCCGCGCCGGCCTCCGGCGCCCACTCCGGCTCGGCTCGGCTCGGCTCCCGCGCCTACTCCCGGCCTGCCGCTCCCCGCAGCCGCAGGCCTCGCCTCCACCTCCGCCCCGCAGCTGGGCCCGGCCGCGCCACCTCCCACAGGCCCCCACGCCCGGGCCGGGCCGGCGTCAGGGCAACGCGCCGCTGACTACAGCTCCCAGAGCACCACGCGCCCGCAGCCCCTCGAGTCTACGGGAGGACCGCGCGCTGCATGCCGGGAGTCTGAGTTTTTCGGGTCCTGGCTTACGGTGGCGCACCTTTTTAGTCTCGCCGAGGTCAAAGGGCGATGTGGCATGCTGGAAAATGTAGTCTCTTTGGAATGTGTTCTACAGAGGCGAAAGAACAGGAGGAGAAATAACTATTACAAAAAGAAGGATTCATCCCAGCACTTGGGAGGCAGAGGCAGGCGGATTTCTGAGTTCGAGGCCAGCCTGGTCTACAGAGTGAGTTCCAGGACAGCCAGGGCTACACAGAGAAACCCTGTCTCGAAAAAAACAAAAACAAAAAAAAAAAAAAAAAGAAGGACTCGTTTGTGCTGCTCCGTGATAGAGCCCTGGACCTAATTCCCAGCACCCGAAGCAATAGTGATAACAACATCGCTCATATTCTATGATCTCTGGAACATAGTGCTTTACATGCATAATCACATTTGTTCTCATAAGCAATTTATGACAGATTAATGCCGGTCCTATTTTGTGTGTCTATCTTGGAGCCAGGCTTTCATGTAGCCTAAGCTGGCCTTGAACTTTCTAAGGATCAGAGACTGGCCTGTCTCTTCTGAAGTATTGGGTCTGTGCTGTTCCTATTTTGTATGTAAGTGAATCAAGCCCAGCAAACTGCCTAACTAGCTTACTTTACCAGCCCAGTCGGTCCTCTCTATTTGGATGAGCTGTTATTTTCTTTATTCACCTAAGAGGCCTTCTGAACCCTAAGATAGACTAACCACCTTGGCAGTGGAATTGAACAGGAAAGCTTCAAAACCAGCCTTGACTATTCACTTGGGCAGTTACTTCCCCTTACTTCCCAAAGCTCTAAATTTGAAATTGTCACAGGTCTTCTTATAAGCATTTGTAAGTGAGATAGGAAATACAAAGGGTCTGAAAGACCTCCAAGCTGGGGAGACCCTCACTCAAGTCTCAGGACAGCGCGACCCCCCAAGAATTCACGAAAGACCGTCCTTGCTGCAATCACACGAGGTTTATTGGGGGGGGGGGGACGACCAGTGCACTGGGGCCGAGCTCGTAT
>CM052701.1:23310743-23325604 GCA_028551405.1 Uromys caudimaculatus
AGGGGTATTTAAAGAAAAAGCCATGAAGCAAGGAAATTCTATGTGTCATGGGAAGGTATAGAATGTCCTAAGTTCATCACTCCCGCGGTTAGCTGTTTCCTGAGACAAAAGGTGTAGATTAGCCATTCATTCCTGCAGTCAGCTATTCCCTGAGACAAAAGGTGTAGATTAGCTATTTCCTGGGACAAAGATATGGATTATTTTGATATCAACCCTGCTGTTAACTATTTTCCCGGGACAAAAGGATGTATGTTAGCCATTAGGCGGTGGAATATGGCTATGTTATCTCTGGCTTTAATTTGCTAAGGGGGGTCTAACTTCCCTATAATAGGCTCGGGTCTTTCAGGTCCAGCCAGCTATAGGCACTCAAACAAAGATGTGTATTTTAAACAGGGCTTGGCAATTCATGCCTGTAATCTCAGATCTTGAGAGGCTGAGTCAAGAGGACTGTCATGAGTTCAAGTCCTACCTGGGCCACAGAGTGAGTTCTGGGTCAGCTTGGGCTAGACATTAGCCACCAGGGAAAAAAATTACTCATAAACACTTTTAGAAAGACCTATGACAATTTCTGTTTTGTTATAAGACAAGGTCTCCTTATGTAGCCCTGGCTAGCCTCAAACATGTCCTTTTTTCTGCCTCAGCCTCTGGAATCTTCTGCTCTGCATGATCCAGGCATTCCGACCATCAATTATTATTGAACCAGAAGGAGGCCCTGGCACTCTGAAAGTCAGCAGAAAGGCCAGGTGTGGGGGCACACATACCTGTATTCTCACCACTTTGAAGCAGAGGCAAGAGGTCTGGTGCCCAAGGTCTGCTTATAACAGAGCCCAATTCTCTGCTACATAACAAGTTCAAAGCTAAGCTGGGGTCCATGAAACCTAAACTTTGGCTGAGAGACTGTGTTTAAGTCACATTTGTATCTGTTCTCCAATAGAAAATTTGTAATGTATTAGCAAAGTTTAAAAAAAAAAAAAAAAAAAAAAAAAAAAGAACCCATTTGTGAGGCATCAGGATGGCACAAGCCATTTGGATCTGAGCAGTCTGCTCCTTCACCACTTAACCTGAGTCATGCTGCTCTCTGGCACTCAGAGCAGAGCATTTGCCAGTTTTGAGCTACGGTCTTCAAAACCTATGAACAGGAGGGGAGATGCTACAGGCCTCACAGCCAGTCTAGCACTGCTGTCGAGCTAAACTGACTGACAGCAGAGTCCCTGTGTCCTAGCAAGTTAGGGTCATCTGAGAGGAGGAAGCATTAGCTGAGAAAATCTCTCCATAAGATTCAGCTGCACACAAGCCTGTAGAGCTTCTTCTTAATTAGTCATCAGTGGGGGAAGGGCCCAGCCCCTTGTGGGTGAGGCCACCCCTGGGTTGGTGATCCTGGGCTCTGTAACAAAGCAGGCTGAGCAAGCCATGAGGAAGCAAGCCAGTAATCTGCACCTGTCCATGGCCTTTGCATCGGCTCCTGCCTCCAGGTTTCTGCCTATTTGAGTCCTGACCTCCTTTCATGATGAACAATGATATGGAAGTATAAGCCAAGTAAACCATTTCCTCCCCAAGTTGTTTTTGGTCATGGTGCTTCATCACAGCAATAGTAACCATCACAGTAATAGTAAGACACTCTAGGAGTCTAGAAAGTCATGTTAGGGGGATTATAGCAGAAAACTCAAATTTAACTTGTGTACTCTTCCCACACAATTGGCATCTGCCTCTGGGGAAGAATTTGAACCTACACTGGGACTCTGTTTTTGGTTTTTTTGGTTTTTTGTTTTTGTTTTTGTTTTTTCGAGACAGGGTTTCTCTTTGTAGCACTGGCTGTCCTGGAACTCACTCTGTAGACCAGGCTGGCCTCGAACTCAGGGACTCTGTTTTTAAGAGTGCTGAAAGCCAGGGGCAGTGTCTGCCTATAGTGGCTGACACAGGAGACCACGAGTTCCAGGCTAGAGTGGCCTTCATAGCAAAATTCTGTCTCAGTCTCAAAAAGGAGATGAAGGAGGAGGAGGAGGAAGAGGAAAAGGAGAAAACCTGAGACATCCATGAGGTCTGCCCAGGATATGGAATACATTGCACTGACACATGGACAGCTGCCATCTTGCCCGAGGATTTACCTGCTATGGCAAGACTCACAGTGTATTGGTTAAATACTGGAGGGATTAGGCTCCACTGTTCTGACCGTTAGGTCAAATGCAGGTTCTTTTGAAAAATGTCCTTGCCGGGCAGTGGTGGCGCACGCCTTTAATCCCAGCCCTTGGGAGGCAGAGGCAGGTGGATTTCTGAGTTCGAGGCCAGCCTGGTCTACAGAGTGAGTTCAGGACAGCCAGGGCTACACAGAGAAACCCTGTCTCAGAAAAAAAAAAAAAAAATCTGAAGAAGAAGGAGGAAGAGGAGGAGGAGAAGGAGGAGGAGGAGGAGGAGGAGGAGGAGGAGAATTAGAAAGAGAACATTCTGTGGGTTCAACCCTCAAAGCAATCCAGAACCCTAGGGCTTGTTAAGCTCTTCACTGCTGTCACTCCATGCCAGGTCACCATCATCTCTTGCTTGGACTATTTCAGTAGCCCCTGAAGTGTGCCCCACAATAGCTTTCCAAAGATACCTATCCCCAGAATGTCCCTTAAAGGTCTGAGAGGACTAGTATTCTGGATTATCCAGTTAGACACGGTGTGATCACAAAGAGGATTGGAATGCAGGATGCTCCTCCTGGCTTTGAAGATGAAGCCAGGCCAAGCCAAGAAACGCTGACTTTAAGAATCCAGAAAAATCCAGGTGGTGGTGACACGTGTCTTTAATCCCAGCACTCAGGAGGCAGAGGCAGGCAGATTTCTGTGAGTTCAAAGCTAGTCTGGTCTTCAGAGTTCCAGGACAACCAGGGTTACACAGAGAAACACTGTCTTGAAAAAAAAAAAAGGAATTCAGAGATATGATAGCTCAGTGAGTAAAGACACTTGTGGACAAGCTCAAAGGAACTGAGTTCATACCACACACATAAATAAAATGCAATTTTTGTTTTTAAGACAAAAAAGTAATGGATAGATTTGCCCTCCCCTAAAATCCCTGGGTTTTTTGGTTGGTTGGTTGGTTTGGTTTTTTTCCTTCTGGCTCTGGCCACATTCACTCCGGCCCACAGATTTATTTATTTATATGTAAGTACACTGTAGCTGTCTTCAGACACACCAGAAGAGGGTGCCAGATTTCATTACAGATGGTTGTGAGCCACCATGTGGTTGCTGGGATTTGAACTCAGGACCTCTGGAAGAGCAGTCAGTGCTCTTAACTGCTGAGCCTTCTCTCCAGCCCCCTAAAATCTCTGGTATTAACACAGTCCTTGCCGGGCAGTGGTGGCATACGCCTTTAATCCCAGCACTTGGGAGGCAGAGGTAGGCGGATTTCTGAGTTTGAGGCCAGCCTGGTCTACAGAGTGAGTTCCAGGACAGCCAGGGCTACACAGAGAAACCCTGTCTTGGAAAAAAACCAAAAAACAAAAACAGTCCTTGACTTCAGTAAGAAGCATTATGAGCTTCTGACCTCCAAAAACTGTACAAAAAAATGTTATATTACTGAAGCACTACATTTACCGTCATTTGTTAAGGTGCCACAGGAACCTGATACCCCTCCCTACAGGCTGTGCCCTCGTCATCTTTACCCCTAGCTTTCTGTACATGGTAACCAAAGAAAGCTTAAAGGATAAGCAGAGTGATGTATATCTCTACTCGCAGCACTCAGGAGGCCGAGGCAGGAGGATCAGGAGTTCAAACCCACTCTTGTCCATATATTGAGTTCAAGGCCAGCTTGGGCTACATAAGACCCCATCTCAAAACCACATCACTTTTGAGTTTGCGGTGTACCTCAGTGGCAGAACCATGGCTTCACATGCACAAGGCTCTGGATCGAATCCCCAAAAGAGCGAAAAATCCTAAAAGGAGCTGGAGAGATGGCCCAGAGGTTAGAACATCTGCTGTTCTTGCAAACGACAGAGTTCAGTTCCCAACACCCATGTTCGCCATGTGAATGGAGGTTCACAGCCAGCGGTAACTGCAGCTCCCAGGGATGTGAGGGCCTCTTCTGTCCTCCACAGGCACATAGATGTGCAGAAAGAAACAAAACTTTTCCTATATGTGGTATACATCTATCCAAGCTGCACTAGAGACTCGGGCGCTCGCGCTCTCTCTCTCTCTCTCTCTCTCTCTCTCTCTCTCTCTCTCTCTCTCACACACACACACACACAGTCCTTTGCTGATGTGCATGAGGACCCTCCCGCCCACCCCCCCCAGCCCCTCCTCCCCCCACACATCCCTTTTTGTTCCTTTCTACCTTACAACTAACCACATAATTGATGTACTTACTGTGTTCGGTTTTTTTATCTCCACAAAGGACCATACAGGTCATTGTGTTTATGGCTTATCTTCAAAGCTAGGAAAATGCTTGTTAAATGGGTTAATGAAAGGACAGAGGTAACAATGATCTGGGAGCCTTGGCCCCAGTGAAACCTGGGAAGAGACCCCGTTCCCTCTCAGGCACTGTAGTGTCTATGATTGTACAAAGGACAAGGGCTTCAGTTGCCTGTCTCTGGGCCTGAGCTCTTCAACGGACCCCAAACATCCCCAGAGAATGTCAGACCCATAACTCTGACCCTACCACCTTCTATGAACCTTTCAGGCCCTGAGAACCAGGACAGGCTTGAAGCTGTGGGGGTTGGGAGCACCTGTATTGGAGGCCTTTACTCCTCCTTCCCTGGGGCAGGCAAAACTGGTCCAACCAGTTCTCCTAAGCCACCCAGACCTGCTCTGTGAACTGAGACTTGCAAGCTATTGCTTCCGTTCTTTTCCCAGACAATCTCTGCTCCACCTTTAGACAACTGAAGTTTCTTTTCTCAGACTATGTGTAAGCCCACATAGCACAATCTACCTGGGGAAAGTCACCCTTAGGGGCCCTGTGGTGGAGGGAGAGGAGAGGCAGCCTGGGTCTTGTTCTTTTAAAGTGAGATGTTCATTCCACAGCTGTTGATGGAAGGATTCCTGGGCAGTTCTAGGAGCAAAAAAGTCGTTGCCTTTTGTTAGATTGGGATTGATGGTGGCTGGTGTGTTTTATAAAAAAGAAGCCAGAATACGTTTTGCAAAGCTAGGCATGGTGAGGTGGGGTGGGGGGGTGCCTCAGTGGGCCATGCTGAAGCATCTGTCGCCCCTAAGGTGTCGACCGTATGACAGGTGTTGTGTAGAATAGAGTTTATTTAGGGACATGAGAAGAGGAGATGAGAGGGAGGAGAGAGAGAGAGAGAGAAAGAGAGAACTCCAGCCAGGGACACATGAAAAGAGAAGGGAGGGAGAAGGGGAGAGAGGCAGAAAGAGGTCTGTGGGAGAGCAGAGTCAGAGAAGAGAGAGAGAAGGGTCAGAGACAGCAAGGAGGGGCCAATCAGCCCCTTTTATAGCAAGCCAAGCCTACCTGGCTGTTGCCAGGTAACTCCTGGGTGGAGCCTAGAAGAAATGCTACCAGATGAGACTTGGAAATAGAAGAAATCAGAGACCAATCTCTATAGAGAATTGTTCTTTAGTCAGAACTGACACAACAGTGTAAGTTTGAAGCCAGCCTGGTCTACATAGTGAGATCCAGGAAAACCAGAGCTAAGCAGAGAGACCCTGTCTCAAAACAACAACAAAAAGTTTATATTTAAAAGGATTTTATGTGTATGAATGTCTGAATGTGTGTATGTGCACCATGTGTGTGCCTGGTGCTCATAGACACCACAGGACAGTGTTGGATCCCCTAGAACTAGAATTAGTTCTGGAATCTCTTAGAATTGAAATTAGCGGTGATAGATTAGGAGCTGAGAACCAAACTGAAGTTCTCCGCTGGAGCAGTTGTACTGGCTGGTTTGTCCATTGACTGCGTTTGGTTTCAGACCCTGGGATAATGGGCTGAGGTGCATGTTTTACATACCAAAGCAGACTTGGCCTTCAGGCTCTCCCAGCATAACCCAGTCCCTACCTGGCATACCCTGCCCCCAATCCTGAACTTTCCAGCCTAGGGGCTGGACTACTCTTCCCCCAGAGACTCCTCCCTACATAATCCAGACATTTTGGTCTCCTTGAACTCTCCTCTTCTTTCATCTCTCTCTACAAATGCATTCTCTCTCTTACTCTTGCCCCTCCCCTCTCTCCTTCCCATGGCGACTTCCCTGGTTCTTGAGCAGGTGGACCCACCCAAGAGCAGCTTCCCAATAAACCGTCACCATATATATAATCAATCTATAGCTTGAATTGGCTCATTGCACAGGGGAGAGAAATAGTTTACCAGACTTGACATAAGCTCAAGCCATCAGAGAGGAAGGAGCCTCAGTTGAAGAATGCCTCCATGAGATCCAGCTGTAAGTCATTTTCTCACTTGGTTATCAATTGTGGGTGGTGCTATCCCTGGGCTCATGGTCCTGGGTTCTATAAGACAGCAGGCTGAGCACATTCTGTAGGTAGAGGCAGGTAGATCTCTGTGAGTTCGAGGCCAGCCTTGTTTACAAAGTGATTCCAGGACAGGCTACATAGAAAACCCTGTCTTCAAACAAACAAACAAACAAACAAACAAACAAAAAGCAGGCTAAGTAAGTCACAAGGAGCAAGCCAATAAGCAGCACCCCCAGAGCCTCTGCATCAGCTCCTGCCTCCAGGTTCCTGCCCTGCTTGAATTCGGGTCCTGACCACCTTTGGTGATGAACAGCTATGTGGAAATGTAAGCAGGATAAACTCTTTTCTCCCTAACTCACTTTTGATCATGGTGTTTCCTTGCAGCAACCCTAAGACAAGCAGAAAGTGCTCTTAACCACTAATCTATCTCCCCAGCCCCCAAAATAAAAAACCATGGAGGGAAAAAAAGTCCAGTACCATGTAAATAAGGTACAAAGCACAAAACTTGGCACTAAGTAGATGCTCAATCCCACCCTCTAAGTTTGCTGCTAAAGAAACTGAGGCCATCGGGTGTGGTGCTCATCTCTATAATGCTACCCTTGGGGAAACCAAGCCAGCAGGATTGCTGGCAGTTCAAAGGGCCCTGAGTGACTCTGAGTTCAGGGTGTTCCAGGCAGGAGGAGCAGGGAGCATAAAAGGAGAGGGAGAAAAGGAGAAAAGCAAAGAACTGAAATGAATCACAAAGAAACGAGGCTATCCAGATTGCTCAGTGGGGCAGGGCGGTGGTGGCGCACGCCTTTAATCCCAGCCCTTGGGAGGCAGAGACAGGCGGATGTCTGAGTTCGAGGCCAGCCTGGTCTATAGAGTGAGTTCCAGGACAGCCAGGGCTATACAGAGTAACCCTGTCTCGGAAAAAAAAAAAACAAAAAACAAAACAAAAAAAAACCAGATTGCTCAGTGGGTAAAAGTGCTTACTGCTAAGCCTGACATCCTAAATTCAATCCCTGGATCCCGGTGGAAGGAGGGAACAGACTTTCAGAAGTAGGCCTCTGACCTCTGCACATGGACCACGGCATGCACACACCCACATAGACACACCATACATATGCATACATAGTAAAAATAAATATTTTGAGAGTCTTACCTTGTAGCCCTGGCTGTCCTGGAATTCACTGTGTAGGCTAAGGTGGCCTCAACCTCACAGGGATGAGTTCACACTGCCTCTCAAATCCTGAAACTCTTATCTACTTATATTTTAAGACAGTAAGTTCCTGAGGCCGGAGCTGATGGACAGTTAGGCAAGGATGGGGTACTAGGGCGAGCTTACGGGTTCACACCGCAAAATAAATAATAAACTGAGCACAGAACATCAGGAGCCACGTGGGGCTGGGTGCAGTGGCTCCCACTGTAATCTTGGCATGAAAAGGTGGAGGCAGGAGAAGCAAACGTCAGTCATCTTTGACTACCTGGTGAGCCGGAAGCCAGCCAGGGCTATTGGAGACATTTTGGGGGGAGGGCCTCCGTTGGTTCCTTCTGCCCCCTTGTTCGGTCACTTTTGAGACATTGGAACTTAGAAATACTTCTATATAGTAAATCACAACTAACATTCTGTTGGAATGCCAGGGACACAGCAGAGAACATCAGGGTCAAGGGTCATTTGCATTTACATACCAACTTCTGAGATCGGCTTGCACAGCTCTGCCTGCTGCCACCATGGTGTCAGATAACCCAATCCAGCTACACTAGAAACCCAGATTTCTAAGTGAAATTCCCACATTTAAATTTTTTTTTTAATAATTTTTTTTTTTTTTTTTTTTTTTTTTTGGTTTTTTCGAGAAAAGGTTTCTCTGTGTAGCCCTGGCTGTCCTGGAACTCACTCTGTAGACCAGGCTGGCCTCGAACTCAGAAATCACCTGCCTCTGCCTTCTGAGTCCTGGGATTAAAGGCGTGCGCTAACACAGCCCAACTGATGCTCAGTCTCTTAACACTACGTTGTCTAGCAACCTGGGGCTCTTCAAGCTGCTTTTTCCTTCCTACAGTCCTACTCCAGATCTGCCTTAGTCTGTGACCTGCCTCTGCCACTATCTGCCACATGGCTTTGGCCTGATAACCCGTGACACACCATTGCCCTATCTCAGCTGGATTAAAAGTCCCTAACTTGAGTGCTTGGAACAATGCCAAGCTTATGGCAAGTAAGCAACTTACCATGGTTCCCACCAAGAATGTGCACAGGAGAGAGCACATCCGGTGGGAACAGAGCTCTAGTGGTGTGTGGATACAGAAGTGTTAACATCTCCTTCAATGCCCAAGCTTCAATCTAAAACCAGGTTTTCTGCCTCCCATGACTCCTTTTGTTGTTGTTGTTGGTTTGTTGTTTTTTTGTTTTTTCGAGACAGGGTTTCTCTGTGTAGCCCTGGCTGTCCTGGAACTCACTCTGTAGACCAGGCTGGCCTCGAACTCAGAAATCCACCTGCCTCTGCCTCCCAAGTGCTGGGACTAAAGGCGTGTACCACCACTGCCTGGCTCCATGACTCCTTGATATGCAGAGAATGAAAGCCAAATTCCTTAATACCCAAGGTTCTCTCTCATTCACCAACCCTTACTTCATTCAATAGCACAACGTGGCTAGGAGCATGAGCAGGCAGGTCATGCTGGCTGGCTCCCAGCTGTGCAACTCACTGACTCTGTGAGCTTAGCCAAAGAGCTCTGCCTTTCTGTGCCTCTGCTTCCTCCGCTGTACACTCAGGAAAGCAATAGCGCTCACTCGACAGACTGAGACTACGTGGCATGAGCACTTAGCAGGGTCCATCTCATGAAGGCTTAGAGAGCCAGTCACTGTCACCTTCCACAATCTTTAGTCACCCTGGACCATTCACCAGCCCCAGACTTCATACCTGCCTCCTCAATTGACTTCTCACACTTAGGAGGTTGAGACAAGATGACTTTCAGAAATTTGAAACCAGGCTGGGCTACATAGTGAGTTCCAGGCTAGCCTGAGATAAAGAGTGAGGCCTTGTCTCAGAAAGTCAGCCATCTATCCAGCCAGTCAGCCAGCCAGCCAAGTAAACCAAAGCAAAGCCCCAGCTCAAATGTCTTCTCCTTCAAGAATCCCTGTCCCCACCAGTCCTGTGGCTCTTTTGCAAACAGGGACACACTGGCTTTGTCCCTCCTGCCACCCCCCAACCCCCCTGAGCATGTGGGAAGTCAGGCATGGCTCCAAGCTCCAACCTTGGGACTTAACACACAGGTCTGAGGATCATGCCAGGCTTCTAGGAAACTCAGCCATCAAATAGCTCTACTGTGCCCTGCCCTGGTCCTCCTCTGTGCCTCAGTTTCTCCTTCTATAACAGAAACAAAGTGGCCCAGAGGATGGCTGTGAAGAGAAATGGGAAAACATGCATTTAGAACCCTTTTCTCCTCCTGCCTCTCAACTGGCCTGGCTTGCCTCCCATCTGGACCAGCTGGACCAGCAGGGACCACTGGAGGTAGGGACATGGGGGTGGGGCTTCTATCTAGAGAATCGAGAGCATGGGGGCAAGGCCCAGGATTCTAAAGTTCCACGCACAAGTATAAACCTCTTCCCCAGGCCATTTGCACAGATTATACTATGTGACAAGCACCTGGGGAGCTCCGGGCCTACACCCATGGGAAAGAAGGGGTCAGCAGCCTATAACCCAGGCTGACCTGAAAGTCAAAATCCTCCTCCCTCAGCTTCCTGAGTGCTGTGGACTGCTAGAGTTACAACTGATCAGGGCAAGCATGCTGATTCTCTTGGTCAGCATGAGGGCTACATGGATTCTTAGCCTGTGCTTTAGAGGGAGTGGCGCCACCTCAGGGCTAAAAAAGGAACCTCTGGGCCGGAGCGAGCAGGGCTGGAGAGAGCAGGGCCAGAGAGAGAAGAAAAAAGTGTCTGAAGTCAGCAACAGTGTACTTACATATAATAAATAAATAAATCTTAAAAAAAAAAAGCCAGGCCGTGGTGGCACACACCTTTAATCCCAGCACTTGGGAGGCAGAGGCAGGCGGATTTCTGAGTTTGAGGCCAGCCTGGTCTACAGAGTGAGTTCCAGGACAGCCAGGGCTACACAGAGAAACCCTGTCTCTAAAACACCAAAAAAGAAAGAAAGAAAGAAAGAAAGAAAGAAAGAAAGAAAGAAAGAAAGAAAGAAAGAAAGAAAGAAAGAAAGAAAGAAAGAAAAGAAAGGAACCTCTGAGGCTCAGGCCTGATCGGTTTGGACCCGTGTTGTTGGTAAAAACATTTATTGAGATTTATTGAGCACTTTCCAGGCCATGGGTACTGTGCCCAGCCCTTTGCACATTTTAGCATACTATGTCCTCAGGACACTCTAGGAGGTAGTGCTATATGAAGTCCTGTCGTACAGGTGAGGAACTTGGAGCAGAAAGAGGTGATGGGCCTTGCTCAGGTCACACTGGTAAATCCCAAGCAAGGGCTGGCTGGGAGCTCCAGTCTAAGCTCCAGTCTAAGTGTCTCATATACTCGTCGTATACTCGTCGTAGTCTGAGGAAGTGTTTAACACACAAGGACTCCAGCCACATCCAGCTAGCATCCTAAAGAGCAGCACAACTTAAGGCTACCCCAGGTAACCTGGATAGGTGGGTGGGATCACCCTACCTTCTCTTGGAGGATGCCTAAGTACCAGCCTCCATCAGCCAGCCCCCTGGGCACTTCATGCTCTGGCCATCTCTCTTACCACTGCTATCCTCTGGAGCTATGGTGTCTGCCTCAGACTCTGTTTCCCAGGTGCCTGCAGGTTTCCCCAGATAATCGCGGGGCATAGGAGGACAGCGGTGGGACAAGGTTGATACAGTAACTTCCAGAAGGGACTGTGCCAATGCACCCTCCCCCGCCCCCAACACACACACCTCCGGGAAGTCCGGCCTGGTTACTCTGAGGCCTGGATATAGACTGGGACAGCGAGCATGGCACACCCTCCCTCGGTCCCTGCCTGCAGCTCGGCAAGTGCCAGGTTGGAGCCCAAACCCTCTGTGTGCCCAGGCACCACCAGCTCCGGGTCCCCGCCGACCACAATGGACAACACAGCGTCCTGCTCAAAGGGTGGCTTGCCAGGGACAGCCTCAGGAGAGGGCCCTGCGGCCTTCAGCTCTTCCAGCCCCAGCGGGTCCTGCATGGGGTTCTCTTCCTTGTGCACGCCAGTGATGCTGCTACCACCACGCGCTGTTGCCCTCCTCCGGGGAGGCCGCCGGGTTTGCAGGTCCTTGTCCTTTGTGGGACCCAGGCGGCAGCGGTGATCCTTGAGGTATTTGTGTCGTGAGAAGCCCTTGGCACAGCCTGCGCAGCGGAACTTGTAGTTGCCTGTGTGCGCCCGCTGGTGCTCTGCCAGGTGGGCTCGGCGGCTAAAGGACTTGCTGCACAGCCCACACTTGTGGAGCTTCAGGCCTGGGAAAGGAATGAGGAGCCTTGAGGGAGAGGCAAGGCCCCTCACCCTGCGCATGTCCCACCTGGGGATGACTGCAGGCTCAGGCCCTACAAGCATCTGTGCCATTGGGCTTCCGCTGGCTCCATTGTTGCTTCTCACCTTTTCCCTGTCACTCACTCCTCCACTCGGTGCTCCCTGCCCCTGGGCCTTTGTACTTGCTGTTCTCAAATCTGAAGTAATTTGCTAAATCCCTAACCTTGGTGAACTCTCACCTGGATGACCAGGCACAGCCATCTCTTCTAGGCTGCAGGCCTCACCTATGCCCCTCAGACCATCGCCAGTGGGAGAAAGAGATATCTTCGTAAGCCACGAGAGAGTAGAAGGTTTGATGCCTAAACCCTGCTCTGGGGTCTCGTTTCCTACAACGCAGGATGCAGTGTGCCCAGTCCCTCCTCAGTCCTTTACCCTGTGCTTAGGCCCCTCCCTCCCTCTGCTCTTCCTTATCCAAGGGGCCTGTACTGCAGTTCCCTCTTCCAGGAAAGATTTCCTGGATCTTCTCTCCCCTCAGGCCTAAGCTCTGTGGAGCACTTCCCAGATCCCCACACTCAACCTGCTAGGCCAGGCTCTTTCAGTAAATGCCTTTAACCTTCATTCAGTCTCCTGGGCTTGGAGTCCAAAAAGGGGCAGCCACTGTCTGAGACCTGCCCAGCAAGAAGCTGGTAGCATCAAGGCTCAAAGACGAGATGTCAAAGGCCTTAATCTACTCTCCCCCATGTCCCATTTAAAAGGGGGAGAGGGATGTCATGTAACTCAAGATGGCTTTTTTTTTGTTTTGTTTGAGACGGGGCTCCACTCTTGTAACCCTGGCTATCCTGGAACTCACTCTGTAGAGTAGGCTGACCTCAGACTCAGAAATCTGACTGCCTCTGCCTCCCAAGCGCTGGATTAAAGGCGTGCAGCTCGGCTTCAGGCTGGCTTTGAACTTGAACTCCTGATCCTCTTGCTTCTACCTCCCAAGCGTTAGAACTACAGTTGTTTGCCGCCATGCCTAGTCTGTGTTGTTGGGGATCCGACCAGGGCTTTATGGAGGTGAGCTAGGCAAGTGCTCTACCAACCGAGCTGTAGTCCAGCTCACTCTCCCACTTTCAAGCTTTTAACAGGACCGACTTCATCTCCAAGGGAACTGTTGGAGACATTTTTGGTTGTTACACTACGGGGAAGATGCTACACTAACTCACTATGGATGTGGAGGTGGGCGTGGATAGTGGGAGTGGGGTGGACAATGGAGGTGGGGGTGGGCGAGGGCAAAGGATGAGATGCTGATAAATACTCGTTTCCCCTGGGAACATGGCTTGGAGATCTCCGTCCTGCCTTCCCAGGCTACCCACTGGCCACACCTTAGATGGCACCGACACACCTCTATGTCGCTGCATATAGTCCAGTCCAGCAGCCTATTCTCTGGGACTGGGGATGCATCTAATTCACCTCTGCTACCCCTAGTCCCCAACACAGACCTGGTTCCTAGCTCTCAGGAGCAGATCAGTAGAAACTCACAGTACGTCTCACACAGGTGTCTCTATCTTAGAGAACTCATCTTAGCCAGTCCCTAAGCCTCTTACCAGCGTGGGAGAGGATGTGAGCTTTCAGCTTGTCCTGCCGGTTGAACTCCTTACTGCAGCCTGTGTGCATCCTGGAACCCAAAGCCATAGGTTACTCGGGTTTGAGAGCATGAATCCTCTCACCGGTTCCTGCACCAGCCTTTGTCCGTCAAAGGGCTAAGCAGGGTGGGGAGTGAGGCAGGCAGAGTCTGAACAAGACACATGAGGAGAGGCCCTAAGTCCAGCCCTTCATATGGGCCCCTCTAAAGTAATCTAACCCCAGCCCCATAAATAAGGTGCCCCTACTTACGAGAAGGGACATTTGTACTTCTTGAAGGGCTCATGGATCAGCATATGTCTCTTCAGCTTGTCTTTGCGGTTGAATGCAGACTCACACACTGAGCATTTGTAGGGCTTTTCACCTATAGGGACATGGGAACACCACATGGGTCCCATGGGGAGGAATCTGAATTTAGGACCCAGCTCCTCCCCCAGCTGGCTTTTCTTATTCTTCCTGACTTGGCACAGAGAATTTGGAGGGGTTGTGTTTGGGTTTTGAAGCTAGTTTTCACTGTGCAGCCTATGCTGGATTGGAGTGCCCAATCCTCCTGCCTCAGCCTTCCCAAGTGCTAGGATTACAGTAATATGTCACCATGGAACTCAACAAGGCTTGATGCTTGCCAGGAAAGTCCCACACCACTGTTGGGCAGCCCACAACTGCTTGTAGCGCCCTCTTCTGGTCTCATCAGGTACTGCATGCACATGGCATACACCCACACAAACACAGATATATAAATCTTTTTTTTTTCTTCTAATCTGTTAAACTATAGTCACCCAATCTAGACAGTAACTACAGTTACTGGGGAGGGAGTTGGGAGTACTTTATATGATCTGCAGGTCCTAGCTTGCAGGGATTTATTTTTGTCTGGTACTGTGTTGAAAGAGGGACTCTATAGCCCAGGCTTATCTCAAACCCCTGGGTCCTCCCATCTCAGCCTCCTGAGTAGCCAGGATTACAGGTGTACACCACACCTAGCCAGTATTTATTTTAAAGATAAAATTTAATTCTGGGATTGGCATGGCTCCCTGGGTAAATACTTGCTACACAAGTGTGAGGACCTGATCTGAATCTCCAGAACCTCCCATGAAGCTGGGAGGGGTACATCTATAATCCTGTACTGCTAAAGGGAGAAGAGAGATGGAGGCAGGAGAATTGCCAGGTGCATAAAGGTCAAAGCAGGCCTTGTGTACACAGCAGCACAACATGTGTGTCACACACACGCACACACACACACACACATTAAAAAAAAAACAAAACCAACTGAATCTTTTGGCACAGATCCATAATCCTAGCATTTGAGTTAGAGGCAGGAAGATCAGGAATGCAAGATTAGCCTTGGCTATGTTTGTTATGTCTCTCCTTACTCCAAGAAAGTTTAGTGATAAAAACAAAAAAAAAAAAACAAAAAAAAAAAAAA
>CM052701.1:23326104-23393953 GCA_028551405.1 Uromys caudimaculatus
CACAGGTGAGGTGGTGGGAACCCCGTGTCCACAGGTGAGGTGGTGGGAACCCCGTGCTCACAGGTGAGGTGGTGGGAACCCCGTGTCCACAGGTGAGGTGGTGGGAACCCCGTGCTCACAGGTGAGGTGGTGGGAACCGTGCTCACAGGTGAGGACAGGTGAGTGGCAGTCAGTGTGGAGAGCAAGAAGAGGGATTCAGAGAAGAGCCAGTAGGATGGAAACCAACAGAGGGGCAGGCCAGACAGGGGAGGGGTGGGTGGGGCACAGGTGGGCGGAGCACCCACCTGAGTGGATGTGGGCGTGCAGCTTGAGGTAGTGCTCCTTCCGGAAGAACTTCTTACAGATCTGGCACCTGAACCGGCCACCACTGCCGTGAGTGGGTAAGTGACGCCGCAGGTAGCGTTCACAAGGAAAGACCTAGAGGAAGACCTCGGTAGATCAGCTCCAGACCACAAGATCTGGGACCCTGGTTTCTAGCTTCTTGGAAACATCATCCTATCTGTGTTTTCTTGGTCATAAACTCCTATTCATCCCTCAAGACCCAAGTTAGGTGCCAATGCCTCTGTGAAGGCTTCTTTACAGCCTGGTGACATGCTAGACTAAGTCAGCACACTGTCCCTCTTAGAGCCTCCTTGGAGGGAAACGCTGAGACACCTACCTTCTGGCAGTGTGGGCAGGGGAAGCTATGAGTGGCCGTCTGTACGTGGTGCTCCAAGGCCTCGGGAGTGGAGTATTTGTTGACACACTTGACACACCTAAGTGGGAAAGGAGAGGAGATGAGCTCTAGCAAGTTCCCCCTGCGTCCTCAAAACCAACTTCAGGAGGAAACTCCCACGTGTTTTTCATTCGCCTCCTGTTCACTCTTCTCTGACGTTCTCGGCATTGTCAGCCGAGCTGCTGAGGCTCTGTGGGAGCCTCTCTGGCTTTCCTGCCTCATCCTTCCCCCTGAAGTCCCTTATCCCCCAGGGAAGCCAGAAAACAGCTTTAAAAATGAAAATCAGGACTCAGCGGTTAAGAACACCAGCTGCTCTCCTGGAGGACCTGAGTTCAATTCCCAGCACCCACAATGGCAGCTCACAACTTTCTGTATCTCTGGTTTCAGGGGACTCAGTGCCTTCTTTAGGTTTCCGTGGATAAACAATCACAATAATTTTTTTTGTTTGTTTTTTGTTTTTTGTTTTTCGAGACAGGGTTTCTCTGTGTAGCCCTGGCTGTCCTGGAACTCACTCTGTAGACCAGGCTGGCCTCGAACTCAGAAATCCACCTGCCTCTGCCTCCCAAGTGCTGGGACTAAAGGCGTGCGACACCACTGCCCAGCCTGGTTTCAAACTTCTATGGAGATGAGGCCTTGAATTCCTGCCTCCAATTCTTAAATGCTGGGGTTACACGTGCTGTGACACCAGGCAATAAATCATATTTTCTTTCTTTTTTTTTTTTAAAGATATATTTATTTTATATATGTGAGTACACAGTGCAGTCTTCAGACACCCCAGAAGAGGGCATTGGATCCCATTACAGATGGTTGTGAGCCACCATGTGGTTGCTGGGAATTGAACTCAGGACCTCTGGAAGAGCAATCAGTGCTCTTAACCGCTGAGCCATCTCTCCAGCCCTTAAATCATATTTTCAAAAGGAAAAAGAAGAGCCGGGCAGTGGTGGCGCATGCCTTTAATCCCAGCACTCGGGAGGCAGAGGCAGGCAGATTTCTGAGTTCGAGGCCAGCCTGGTCTACAGAGTGAGTTCCAGGACAGCCAGGGCTACACAGAGAAACCCTGTCTTGAAAAAACAAAAAACCAAAAAAAAAAAAAAAAAAAAAAAAAAAAGGGGTGTGTGTGTCCTAGGTGTGATATAATCCAGCACCTGGGAAACATGTTGGAGGGTTGGTGTGATGGTGTGAATTAAGGCCAGTCAGGGCTATGTAGCAACACCCTGACTCAAACAAACAACACAAAGAAACCAAAAAGCCAAAACCAAAACAACAACAACAAAGAACCAAATACAGTGAGTGGTAGGCATGAGAGTCACTTTAGTGGCTTGGGGACATTCCATAGGCAGGCCAAGTCAAGTCTGAGGACACACAGCGACCAACTGCCAATGCCACCATCCAAGTTTAATCTACCTGCTGGAAGAGGCAAATCTTTCCTTTATGTTGTCACTTTGAGTTTCTGTGCACAGCTGAACAATATAACAAAAAGGACTGTAGCAATCTCTTACTGAGCACCTACTATGTTCCAAGGACCATGCTTGATAGATTCTTCTTTTACTTTTGACCCTTACTAAGAGTCCAGGAGAAAGCTGGGCACAGTGGCCCCGGCCTAGAATTCCAGTTCTCTGAGGAAGCTGAGGCAAGAGGGTCACTTCAAATGCAGTGCTGGCTTCAGTGACATAGTGAGTTCGAGGTCAGCCTGGGTTGCACATGGAGACAAAAATGGGAGGCGGCAAGGGGAGGGTATGACTGAGCTGCTAGAGTCTTGCCTAGCGTCCACGAGGTTCTTTAGTTTGGTCCCCAACACTGGATAATTGAGGTGTGGTGGAACAGATGTTATTCCAGCATCCGGAGGTAATGACAGAAAGGTCAGAGTTCAAGGTCACCCTCAGCTACATGAAGAATTCACTGCCAGCCTGAACTATATGGAGTACTTGAGAGAAGCGAAGACAAGGTAATCAAGGGTCATCCTTGGCTACAAAGTGAAATCAGCCAGGACTATAGGAGATACTGAGTTGGGAAGCGTGCTGAGGGACAGGGGACTCATTCTAATAGGCTAAGTATGGATCAGGCCCTCCTTATCACAGGTGAGGAAATTAAGGCCCAGGGCAGTTTGACACTTTCCCCAAAGTCATGCATCAGCACAAAAGCAGCTTGGGATCTGAGCACCTGCAGGTGGCTCCTTAGTCCTTATCGTTACCCTCAGGCTAGTCTGAAGCAGCTTCCTCAGGAGTTGGTTCACAAACCTGTCCTCAGAGATCTGCATTTACTTATCTTCATTCCAGAAACCTCACCCAGAAGTTTCTAAGAGAGACCACCTGCCAGGTCCCTACAGGTATAAGTTTGTATAGAGTCGCAAAAGCCATACCAACATCAAAACATTTAGTGGAAGATGTCCCAGACAGATACCTGTCCCCACCTGTTTCCACGGACTCAGGACTGTTGGCAAAACACCTGCTTCTAACCAGCAGCTAGCAAACCAGCAAGAAAAACCCAAAGAGCAAAATTGTGATGGTGGGTGTCTGCAGAGTGCACCCTCTACAAAGGAGGCCCGGAAAACACAGGGAGGTACTCTACGGAGGGTGAAGACAAGCCTCGGGACAAAGAACTGAAGATCTACATGGCAATCTCATTTCTGACAGTTTTCAAGACTGATTTCTGTGTATGTGTGTGAGCTGGCATGAGTTTATATGCACCTTGTGCCTGCAGGAGCCCACAAAGGCCAGAAGAGGGCACCAGATCCCTCTTCTGTTACAGGCAGTTCTGAATCACCATGTAGGCGCTGGGAACTGAACCCAGGTCCCCTGCAAATACTCTTTCCCACTGAACCATCTCTCCAGCCCTAAACGCTTTTTTCCCTTTTCATTTGTATTTATTTACTTTGTGTGTGTACTTGGCAGTGGAGAAGAGAGAACAACTTTGTGAAAGTGAATTCTTTCCCTCAGTCGTGTTGGGTCTTGGTGATCAAACCTAGGCCGTAAAGCTTGGTAGCAAGCACCTTTACTCACTGAGCCATCTTTCTGGCCCCTAGTTACCCTTTTCTATGATAAATGACTGGAAAACAAAGAATGGTCTAAGAAGAGTCAGCATCATTTTTCGTACTTGTACCAACACTGAAACACTCCAGGCAGGACCTCGGCTTTCAGTCTCAGACTAACCTGAGCAGTCTGAGCCCAGGGCTCCCTGCCCACTAGTGCAGCATGGCTGGTGGCATAGTACATACTTGTAGACAGTGCTGTCCTTCTTGGGGCTGTGCTGTGGCAGGAGACTGTGGGAGTACTGGTGTACACCCAGGTCATACAGTGAGGGGAAGTCCTTGCTACAGAGATGGCAGCGATAGCTCAGCTCCTCCTGGTGGCTTCTGATGTGCTCCAGAAAGGTGTCCAGCTTGGGGAACATCTGGGCACAGCTTTTGACCACGCACTTGTACACCTTGAGGGGAGACACTGGAAGGTGAGAAAGGTGGGAGTCGCCTCTACCGCTGCCACAGACTTGTGACTGAGGATGAGGCTACATACACTGCGGTAGACAACCTGCCAACCCCAGATGAGACCAGAGCCTCCCAAATGCTGGGCAAGCAGGCTACCATCGAGTTCTAGCTCTTAGCTCTCTTTTTAGTTCTTATTTTGATACAGGTGCTCACTAAGTTTGCCCAGGCTGGCTTTGAACTCACTCGGTAGCTCAGCCAGGCCTTGAATTGACATTCTCCAGCATGAGCCTCCTCAGGATCACAGGGATGGCACGAGTTCAGTTCCTGACCTCACTATGATTACAGGGTTCTCTTCTTTTGGCCAGTTATCCCTCCCTTGGGCTTTGTGAAGCTTGAATGTATCCATAAAAATTACCCAAGACCTGGAAATACGGCAAAGGGATGACACTGTGCCCTTTTAATGTCACACGGAATCATGTGACTCTCAGAACAAGTGGGCATTGCTAGCTGAGGGCAGTGGTGCCCATCTGTGATCCCAGCACTTGGGAAGAAAAGGCAGGAAGGTCTGGAGCCCAAGATCACCATCAGTAGGGGCTGGAGTGATATCCAGCCATTAGGGTCATTAGGATCATTTGTTGCTTGCACAGGACCCAGGTTCAATTCCCAGTACCCACACAGTAGTCCATAACCACCCATAACTCTGATGGCAGGGGATCCAATGCCTTTTTCTGACCTCCAGAGCACCGGGCATACACATGGCACAGTATGCATACATACACACAAGCAAAACATTCATACACAAAAATAGAGTAAATAAGTCTTTAAAAATTAAAAAGTAGATCATCTTTAGCTACATGGTGAGTTTGCAGCTAACCTGAGCTACATGAGAGTCCATATCAAAAAAAAAAAAGAAAAAAAAAAAAAAAAAAAGAAAAAAAGAAAAGAAATATTTGAGAGGCACCACCACCAGGATCTCTGACCTGGCAGGTGTTGATGGCCCAAACACGTTACTCTCTGTATCATCTCAAAGAATACTAGTCTGGGGACCACCTTTAGAACCAGTCCCCAACAAACTTCCCTAGAATCCTTTGCTCCTTGGGGACATGGCTAGTCTTGACTATTTATTATTGGCTTATTATTGACTTAGGACCCAGACTCACTCAAGTTCAATGTTAATTTGGTTTTTGTTTGTTTGTTTGTTTTTTTCGAGACAGGGTTTCTCTGTGTAGCCCTGGCTGTCCTGGAACTCACTCTGTAGACCAGGCTGGCCTCGAACTCAGAAATCCGCCTGCCTCTGCCTCCCAAGTGCTGGGACTAAAGGCGTGCGCCACCACTGCCCAGCCAATGTTAATTTGTAAAACAATTATATAAATGATTTTTTTTTGAGTGCGTGTGTGGTGCTACAGATGTAACTCAGGGTCTTGTACATGTCCCTAGCCCTAAGGGGAGAGACATTTTTTGTCAGATATAAAGAGTTAACTCCAAAGGCTATGGATGAGACATTAATAGAATTTGCGTCTAGCTCAGCAGTCTGATGTGGGGCAGTCAAATGTAGCGACAGGTGTTATAAACTCTTGTGAACTGTATTATCACTTCCGCCTCCTTTCATGAGCCATGTGACATCCTGTCATGTCTGATGTCAAGTCTATAACAAATATGCTTTTAATATTTTGAAAATTCTAGTAGTCATCCGTATTCCTCCGGTGCCCACACAATGTCAAGCTCTCTTTATTCTTAATTACATCGACTCCAATTTGTCCCGGGTAGTAACAGACTGGGTAAAAACCCTTCACCCTCTCGACAGCCTTGCATCTAGTGCCAGCCATGTGGGTCCTTCCTTGGCAATGATATCCAGGCAACGGTCTCTGGGGACACCATCCCTCCCAAAACAAAATGGCAAAGCCTGCTGGCAGGAGTCCCTTTCATTTTTTTTAAATTTTTTTGCATTTTTCTTGACTGGCATATAAATGTGACAGATGGAGACATAGCAACCATTCTGCAGCTTTGAGGGTGAACACCACAAGCTAGAGACTCTAGAGCAGAGTCAGAAGCCTGGCCCACAGCGACACACCTAGCCTGCTATCCAAGCCCAATTTTTGATAGGAGAGAAATAAAACCCTAATCGTTGGCCAGTCTTCTATTACTATATGCATGTTAACAGTCTCCACTTGATAAGCATAGCATATTAATAGTGACAAGAGCAAGGGCTCTGGAGCTGGGGACACAGCTCATTTGGCTCAGTCAGTAGCAGGCTTACCTACCACGCACAAAGCCCTCTAACACCTCATTGACGGACACACACACACTTATAATCTCAGTGCTTGGAAGGTCAGATCAAGGTCAGTCTCGGCACACACATGTGCACGCATAAGCCGGTACAGGTGCCCTCACAGGCTAGAAGAGGGCGCCATCCCTTGGAGCTAGAGTTCCAGGCAGTTGTGAGCCACCTGATGTGGGTGCTAGGAACTGAATTCAGTGCACTTAACCACTGAGCCACTGCTTTGTTTTAAGAGCCCTTGTCTTTAAACAAAAACAAAACTGTCTCTGATTCATAAAAGATGCAGAGAATTCTAGGAAAGGTTTCCACTGCTCATGAGAAATACTATGGCTGGATTTTTCTATGGAGAGTAACCCTCACAGGGGCAGCGAGGTGGCTCAGCAGGTAAAGTACTGCCACTGAACCTGACAACCTGACTTCAATTTCTGGGACCACCATGGTGGAAGGAGAGAACCAGTCCCCACTAGTTGTCTTCGGACCTTCACATGCTCCACTGCATTTGTGCATGTGTGTGTTCGTGCGCGCAAACACACACACACACACACACACACATAAAATAAACAAAGGTCAGAAACAGAGTGTGGGGCATGGTGATGCTCTTTAATCCCAGCACTCAGGAGGCAGAAGCAGGCAGATCTTTGCAAATTTGAGGCCGGCCAGGTCTACATAGCCAGTTCCTGTCAGACTGGGTTACACAGTGATAACCTGTTTCTAAAAAAAAAAAGGCCACACCTTCTGATAACAGCCACCCTTGATGCTGAGCTGAGCAGCTGCCCTAGCTCAGCCTCCTGTTATGTCAGATAACAAAGTCCCTAGCCATTTAAGCCAGCTAACTCAAAGGTCTCTAACCTAACTATATATTATTGTTCCCTTCTGCCAGGAATCTACCCTTAGGACAGAGAGCCATGGAAAAGGCTGGGTTAATCCCTGTCCCTTTCTAGGCAGCAGGGGTGACCCCAGTGTCATCAGCCTCATAAATGGGGAGCTGTGCCTGCCCTCTGGTTCCACCCCCACCCACCTGCTCCTTCTTGTGCTGGATCATGTGGGACTTGAGCTGGAAGTAGGTGCTGAACTTGCTGGGGCAGAACTGACAGAGATAGGAGCTGTCGATGAGGACCACCTGCTTGGCCTCTGGCTTGTCACCTTCATCCTCACCTGCCGTGGGCAAGGCCTGGGGCTGCGTGGTGCTGGACAGGGACTGACCCAACCCTAGGCAGAGAGAGGAAAAAGTCACAGGGAAGGGTTTTGAATGAGGCAGGACAAGAGCCACCCCACCCGGGAAGGCTCCTGGGAAGGCTCCTGGGACATCGACTGCAGACTGGCTGCCAGACACTGTGTTCAAGGCTGCACTGGAACCCAGCATATGTGCTCCAGTACAGCCAGACAAGAGGCTAAAATACTAACACACACGATTCTCCCCAGACAGGATCTCATGTAGTCCAGGGTAGCCTCAAATATGCTAAGTAGCTCAAAGTGACCTTGAACTTCTTTGTTTGTTTGTCTGGGTTTTAAAAATTAATTTATTTATGTAAGTTAATTTTTTAATTCATTAATTAATTTAATTTATGTGAGTATACTGTCCTCTCTTTGGACACACCAGAAGAGGGTATCAGATCCCATTACAGATGGTTGTGAGCCACCATGTAGTTGCTGGGAATTGAACTCAGGACCTCTGGAAGAGCAGTTGGTGCTCTTAACACCTGAGCCTTCTCTCCAGCCCCAACCTTGAACTTCTAATCCTCCTCCACTATCTCCCAGCTGCCACCCTGCTCAGTTTATATACCTTGGGGACTGAACCCAGGGCATCCTGTGTGAAGTCAAACACTCTATCCTGAGCTACGTGCACAGCCCTTGAAATACATTCTGACTGAGAGACAGCTGGTGACCTCTGTTCCTCTCCCTCCCTTTGCTTAGATGCTGCCCTCTCCATGGTCATTAGACACTGAAGACCCCTGTGCATACTCAGACTGCCTCCAGGCCTTTCTAACTAGGACACGTACCTTTGCTCCGTCATTCTTTGCTAACTAGGCCATCCCACACTCTCCCTGAAATCAAGAGCGCTGGGTTCAGTCTCTGGCACTACATAGAACTGAGTGAAGTAGCACAGGTCTGAAGCCATAGCACTCAGGAGATGGAGGCAGGAATATCAGGTGTTCAAGGTCATTCTCAGCTATATAGCAAGTTCTAAGCCAGCCCAGGCCACATGAGACCCCAAGGAGGGGGAGGGTACAGTGAGAGAGGAAGGAAGGAAGGAAGGATAGATATAGATTCTAATATGGGATTCAGGCTCAGCCAGAGAGAAAGGGATAGTAACTGATTAGTGAGCGATGTCTACGTCTGCCCCGGACACAGTATTAGAGTAAGGGCACGTGTATTATATACACTGGGCGTCCTTCCTTCCACCTTGTGCTCCCTTTTAGATAGGCTACTGTATACCACAGGCTGGACTCATAATCACTACCTAGCAGAGACTGACCTCCACTTCCTGCTCCTCCCATCTTAGCTTCACCAAGGCTGGGACGATACACATACACCACACCCAGCTCTCTAGGTCCCATTTCACAGATAAAGCCCAGAGAAGTCACAGAGGCCACCCAGCTAGCAACAAAACCTATGCAGCTGGGACTGAGCATGTATCGCCAAGATAGAGCTCTCCTCTGGAGTACAAGAGACCCTGGGTCTGGCTCCCACAGCAATCGGACAGCACTCTGAAGCTTCAGGGGGTGAGTGGAGAGTGCAGCTCCTCCCAGTCCACTCACCTGCGTCGTCGTCTTCTTGCCTGTTGGGGTTCAAAGCCATGACTTGTACAGTCACAGAGTTTCGGGAAACTGTGCCACCACTTCGCCCTGGAGGCCACACCTTATGAGTCTGCATGTGCTTCTTGACATTAGACTTCTGGGCAAAGGCACGGCCGCAAGCAATGCACTGAAAGGGCTTTTCTCCCGTGTGGCTGTAGGAACAAGGCTAGTCAGCATTCTAGTGTACAAACAGGGACATGGCCTCCACCCAGGAGCTCACAGTCACCAGGAGGGCCCAGAGATGCCGTTGGCCATCATTCTGACGCCATGAAGACCTGTTCTCCCAGTGTGGCAGATAGACCAAAGGTAGACAGTCTTGGGCTCTTGAGCTCTCCATGAGCAGACCCTCCTTGGTTACCTAACATCTGAGATGACAGATTTCCTGGTTTTTGGGTTTTTTTTTTTGGTTTTTCGAGACAGGGTTTCTCTGTGTTGTTGGGAGCCAGGGCTTGGCCTCTGGCCTCACCCATTGTGCAAGAGCCTGACCTTTTGTGCCAAGATAGTGCTTAAGCAGGTAGCTTGGGAATCCCGAGATAGGGTTTACCACAGGACGTGCAAGATAAGACCAACCATACAAGATTCCATCCGCAAACGTCACCCATTGCTCAAGCCGGTTATTGAAATACCCCTTCTCCTACCCTCTTTCCTTCACTCTTTATAAACGGTAGCTTTCTAAGATTAAAACAGACCTTGACAAGATTCTGCTTGGTCTCGCTCCTTTCTTCCTCTCGCCCATTTCCCCTGCAGGTTTGGATTCACCTCGACCCGCGAATAACCAGGTCCTGCGGGGCGGGCCACTGTGTAGCCCTGGCTGTCCTGGAACTCACTCTGTAGACCAGGCTGGCCTCGAACTCAGAAATCCTCCTGCCTCTGCCTCCCAAGTGCTGGGACTAAAGGCGTGCGCCACCACTGCCTGGCGAAAAATCACTTCTTATGAGTACATATGTATTGAAAATGCAGTAATAAAAAATGCAGTGACTTTAACAATAATGTCATTTAAGATCCAAAGGGGACAGGGCAGTGGTGGCGCACGCCTTTAATCCCAGCACTTGGGAGGCAGAGGCAGGTGGATTTCTGAGTTTGAGGCCAGCCTGGTCTACAGAGTGAGTTCCAGGACAGCCAGAGCTGCACAGAGAAACCCTGTCTCGAAAAACCAAAAAAAAAAAAAAAAAAAAAAAAAAAAAAAGATCCAAAGGGGTGGGGCTGGAGAGATGGCTCAGCAGTTAAGAGCACTGATTGCTCTTCCAGAGGTCCTGAGTTCAAATCCCAGCAACCACATGGTGGCTCACAACCATCTGTAATGGGATCTGATGCCGTCTTCTGGTGTGTCTGAAGAGAGCAATGGTGTAAATAAATAAATCTTTTAAAAAAAAAATCTAAAGGGGCACCATGCAATAAGGTACATGCCAGCTGCTTGGGACCAGTCACACTTAGCTTCATTAGGGTGAAATTGAAAGTTCTGATTCTCAGCTGCACTAGCCAGGTTCTAACAATCATGCAAGGCTAACGGTGCGGATGTCAACGTTTCCAGCATCGCTGAATGTTCATGATGAGATCTCGTTTACTTTCAGCAACGTTTGGCAATGTTTGGAAACATGTGTGTGTGTGTGTGTGTGTGTGTGTGTGTGTGTGTGTGTGTGTGTGTGAAAATGCTCTCTGTTCAAGAGGGCCTGCCCACACAGACCTGCCAATCTTCCTGTCTCAGTGAGTGTGCTCAGGCCCCTGGATCTGAGAAGAATGTGGGAAACCCTCCCCCTCTGTACTGCAGGCCCACGGATGGGCAAAGGGCCTGGGAAGGGCCCCTCACGTCCTGGCCCTGTGCTGGAGACACTGCCCCCAGGGCTACCTTCGGACGTGCTGCTGAAGATCAAAGTTTTTGGTGAATGACTTGTCACAGTAGGAGCACTTGAGTTTCTGAGCCTTTGGCTTCCCTGCAGCTGAAAGACAGTGGAGGAGAGGAATGGTTAGAACCCGGGAGGCCTCCAACCGGGCATGTACCTTGGAGCCATCTCTATGTGTAGACAGTATAAGAGGGAAAGACCAAGCCTTGCTCTGAAGGGAACAGACAAAGCTTTCTCAAAGGCTTCCTCTGCCTCATGATGAAATCCACCCTCTGCCATGGCCTTCAGTACTCCACTCTCTGCCTCTGCCAACTTCAGCATTTCCTCCATCTTGAAATGGACTCCTTGCTACTCGTGATGCCTGCAGACATGGTCTTACCTCAGGACTTTGTACCTGTTCATTCCCCTGCCTGGAAAGTTTGCCCCAGGTACCAATATGACTACTTCCTTCCCTCCAGAAAGGTAGGTGTGTCCTTTTCTAGCCTGCCCATTTCTCCATCAAACTGTGAGTGACAACAGAGGAGACCCTGGGCTGGGACCTAAACCCCCAAAAGGTAACGCACAGATGCTAATGCACATTTGTGAAAAGAAGGGACAAGGAAGAGGTTGAGCGGGAAGCCCTTTAGAAATTCCCAGTTCCTTCCCCACCACATCCGCCTCTTGCTCTAATGCCACACTTAGCATTTCTGGGAGGGGAAGATCACACATGTGTGACTGATAGCCAGTTCTGTCCCCTCCTTCCATCTCCAAATATCCTCTATGTCAAAGGATAGTCAGGGTTCCTGGCCGAGTCAAATATTTCCTAAGTTTCTTCGAAGCTATGCACGGCCATATGACTACATATGCAGAAAGTGCCATCTAGAACTTTTGGAAGCTGGGAGATACCCTTTTACCCTTCTCTTCCTCTTCTTTCTTACTATCTGGAATGTGAAACTGATGACTGGCGTTTTGGCACCCTCCCTAGGTGACAGGGCACCCTGATAAACCATGTCCCTAGAAGCCACGCTCCAGGGACAGAGAAACAGAACAATGAAAGTAAAGTGATGCTTGGGGACAGTATCACAGACTTCCCAGATTTCCTGCTTCTTTCTGGAAAGAAAACCTTCACTGTTCTGAAGTCAGTGCTATTTCAACTTTTCCAGTACCTGCCACCAAATTAAAACCTAACCATTTTAACAGCAAAGACCAGAACCAAGCAACCTGTGGAGAGGCCAATACCAAGGAAAGATGCCCGGGTTGGGAGGATGGCCAACCTTCTGGGAGTCCACTGGCACCTTTAGCACGTCTGGTCTTCAGCGTTGGTGGGGAGTCAAAGGTGGCCACTGTGTTCCCAGTTGCACTGGTCATGGGGGCAGTGGAACTGGGTCCTTTGGGTTTGAATTCCTGCTTGCCAGGGCTGTACACCGGGGGTGTGGGGTACACTGGAGCCTCCACACACTGGTTTGGCACCTAGAAGGACAGCACTATGACAGGGGAGAGCCTTTGAAGGGAGTGGATAGCTTCCCCAGTCACAGACCCTCACTGTGGCCCTAGCTCCCAGTCACCAACCCTCACCGTGGCTCTAGCTACTTTCTTTCTTTTTTGTTTTTGTTTTTTTTTTTCCGAGACAGGGTTTCTCTGTGTAGCCCTGGCTGTCCTGGAACTCACTCTGTAGACCAGGCTGGCCTCAAACTCAGAAATCCGCCTGCCTCTGCCTCCCGAGTGCTGGGATTAAAGGCGTGTGCCACTGCTGCCTGGCTGGCCCTAGCTACTTTCAACCACTGCCATTCCATCACCACTAAAGCTTGCCCCTGGCTCACTCAGACCAACTACTCCCAAGACCCCTTAGGACTTCATGAAGTGGGCCAGTAAGATGGCTCAGTGGGTAAAGGCCTTTGCTGCCAAGACTCACGACCTGGGTTTGATCCCCAGAACCCATAGGGTAGAAGGAGAGAAAGGACTCTCATAAGTTCTCCTCTGACTTCCACACACATGCCCCCCATCCACTAAATAAAAGAAAGGGGGCAGGGACTTCATGAAGTGGCCTTGGAGTTGGGCTGTCTGGGTTTAAACCCAGACTCTGCTACCCGGCCCTAAGTGGCTTCACACGGTTTGCATGTTCCATCTGTAGACGGCATGCTTTGATTACAGCCCCCTCTCCCCGGCACAGGCACTCATGAGAGGAGAGTTGGGTCTGTTTCTGTTCCCCATGATGACTGTGCCCAGTTTCTCCGACTGCCCCCACTACACCACTGCCTTTGCTTACCTCCAGGGGTGGGTACGGCTGCATCCCCAGCGCCTGGATCTCCACTGTTCCGTTTCCCGCCATGGGAGCAGCAGCACTGTATACCTCCACCACACTATTCCCAACAGGGTTGGAGCGTCCAGAAGGGCCCAGGGTCTGAGGTGGGGGAGGGGGAGGCTGGGGAGGTGGGGGGAGGGGTGGAGGTGGGGGAGGAGGGGGTGGAGGCTGGGCAAGGTAATTGGGCACAGGATGCATATTCAAGCTGTTCTGCAATCAGGAGAGAAAATGGCAGCACTGAAGTATCCCACGGACCAGCCTGGAAGGCTTTAGCCAGCACGTGGAAAGGACACCAACCCACTGGGCAGCTCAGAGGACAGCGCTGGGACAGGGAAGGAAACAAAGACCTAGGAGGATTTCAAGGGACATCAGCTGGGGACAGCGACCCCTCTTCTCTATGGTTAGCTAGGCTAACCTGCCTTGGGCATACACCGGTCAGCAGAGGAGGCCTAACAAGGGCATTGCAAACACAAACAGAACAAAAGTTCATAAAGCGGGACTAGCTCTTGATTGGTGACTCAAGACTGACTTAGGGACATTTCCCAGGACACTGACCACAGAGCAGCTACTTACTAGACTATACCAGAAATGGGGCTTTTGAGAGCCTGATCGCCCATATGCACTGGACAATCTCAGGGAGCCACTATATTTTCCATTTCTTTTTAATGGATCAAGAATAAAAACAGGACTTTAAATAGCTGGAGGGTGGATGCCAAGGCCGACTGCTCTGCAGGGATGGCCAGAGAAGGCAGCTGGTCCTTCCACGCTGGGAAGCTGGGGCTAAGAACATTTTCTTCTACAATATTCTCATTTCACAAGAGTTAGTTTTCAGGCCTGGAATTAAACTCTTGAGAAATGTACAAGGCCCTGGGGTCACTCTCCAGCATTGCAAGAAGAAAAAACAGAAGCTCATGAGAAACCCCCGCCTCCTTACCTGCACAGGTGGGGGCCCTTGAGGCATTGGCTGGTCCAGGGACGTGAAGGCTGACATGGCAGACATGAGCACGTCATCGCTCACCAAGATGTTCCCTTGCACCAGGGTCTGGATCAGCGGGGATGGGGGTACTGTGATGTACGTGGAGATCTGAGGAAGAGAGGAGGGAATGTGCCAGAGGTTCTAGAAGGAAGCTGGGGCGGGGGTGATATAGAAGGCCTAAGTTCAACAGGCCATGGTGACACACACCTTTAATCCCAGCTCTCAGTCAAATCTCTAGGTTCAAAGCTAGCCTGGTCTACAGAGTGAGTTCTAGAATAGCCAGGGCTATACAGAGAAACCCTGTCTCAACAAAAACAAGGAAGAAAGGAAAACCACAAAAAACAAAAACAAAACCAAACAAAAACCAAAACCCTAAGTTCAAGCCACACATAGGGGTCTACATCTAAAATCCTAGTACCTGGGAGGCCGGAAGATATCTGGAAGTTTTTTTTTTGTTGTTTTTGTTTTTTTTTTAAAAGATTTATTTATTATTGTATGTAAGTACACTGTAGCTGTCTTCAGATCCCATTACAGATGGTTGTGAGCCACCATATGGTTGCTGGGATTTGAACTCAGGACCTTCAGAAGAGCAGTCAGTGCTCTTAACCGCTAAGCCATCTCTCCAGCCCCCGATATCTGGAAGTTTGAGGCTAACTTATTACACATTAAGTTTTAGACCAGCCTGTGCTACACAGAAAGACTGTCTCAAAAACCAAAGCAAGGAGCTGGAGAGATGGTTCAGCAGTTAAGAGCACTGGCTGTTCTTGCAGAGGACCCAGGTTCAATTCTCAACACCCACATGGTAGTTCCGTCTGTAACTCCAGCCCCAGGGGACCTGATATCCTCTTCTGCTCTCCAAGGGCATCAAATATACATACATACATGCAGGCAAAACACTCACATATAAATACAACAAGGAAATCTAAAATACAAACAAGCAAACAAAAACCCCACGAACAGCAGACATTAAGAAAGACCCGCCGGGCAGTGGTGGTGGCCGGGCAGTGGTGGCACACACCTTTAATCCCAGCACTTGGGAGGCAGAGGCAGGTGGATTTCTGAGTTCGAGGCCAGCCTGGTCTTCAGAGTGAGTTCCAGGACAGCCAGGGCTACACAGAGAAACCCTGCCTCAAACAAACAAACAAACAAACAAACAAAAAAACCCCAAAAAAGAAAGAGAGAGAGAGAGAGAGAGAGACCCAGAGTTTTTCTGCCTGTTGCTCCCTGTCACTTGACACTTGGCAACCACTGTACATCTCAGAGCCTCCAATTAGTCACTATCAAAGAGGAGGGGTCATGTTACATCTCTCCGGAAGGCACAGACTTTTGGTCCTGGCTTCTGTTCTCGGGAAGCACAATGTCCACAGAACAGTCTGCATGGGCAAAGTGTGGGTCTGTCTAGGTCCCTCTTCTCAAGCCTCTCCAGTGGCTGCTCCATCTAAGTAAATGCCCACAGTGCACATATCGGGTCCTCCCCTCACTGGCTTAGCCCCAGCCACGCTGTCATCCTTGTGGCTCCACTTGTACCTCAGAGCTGTTGCACCTGCTGGCACTAGAACACTTTTTATATGTGTGTGTAAGCCTGTTCTCTCGCCCCCAAATATCATCTATAATATAATATGGCAAAACCCCCACCCTGTCTCAGCATCCAAGAGGCTGAAAAAAGTATAGCTTATTTATTTATTTAGAATTTTTATTTTGAGGCTGGAGGGATGGCTCAGTGGTTAAGAGCACTGACTGCTCTTCTAGAGGTCCTGAGTTCAATTCCTAGCAACCACATGGTGGCTCACAACCATCTGTAACAGGATCTGATGCCCTCTTCTGGTGTCTGAAGACAGCAACAGTGTACTCATCATATATATAAAATAAACAAATAAAATCTTAAAAGAAAAGAAAAGAAGGGGCTGGAGAGATGGCTCAGCGGTTAAGAGCACTGACTGCTCTTCCGAAGGTCCTGAGTTCAAATCCCAGCAACCACATGGTGGCTCACAACCATCCGTAATGAGATCTGATGCCCTCTTCCGGGGTGTCTGAAGACAGCTACAGTGTACTTACATCTAATAAATAAATAAAAAAAAAAAAAAGAAAGAAAAGAAATTTTATTTTGGGAGCTCAAGGACAATTTAATGGTGTTTAGAAGAAAAACTCTCAGGGCAGGCACACTGTAACTGTCAGCCATTGGCTAAAGTAAGAAAATGGAGGGAGAAACACAACACAACACACAACACTCATGTCAGCATAGAGATCGGACAAGTGGCAGGCGAGCAGCCACACCGTGGGGAACTAAGCTTCAGAACAAGAGTAAGGAACCCCAAAGTGTTGGGGTGCTCCAGGTGTTAGGGGCTAGCATACTTAGAAAAGAGACTGAAGGGAGAAGAGAAGTTACGCTGAACTGAATGATCTAGAAAAGTAGGCGGACTTAGGGACATACGTTGCTGCCACCTGGCAAGATGCAGCCCAGCGCGGCCTTGAACTCTTGATTCTCCTGCTCCAGATTCCTGAGTGTTAGTATTACAGATACACACCACTCTGCCCAGCAAAACCTGTCTATTTTCGTGCATTTGTGTCCTATCCATTCATCCAACTCCTCGAGGGTAGATTCTTCACCTGTCCTGCTCAGGATCACTCCTCCAAGACTCAGTACAGCATGTGTGGAGAAAGACCTGCTGAAGGAATCACCAGGCAAAGGAAGCACTACCTGGCGGTTGGCAGGAGGCGGAGCCTGCTGGACGGCAGCAGGCGCTGCTGAAGGTGTATAGATGCTGTTGGTGGCCAGTGAGACCGTGGCCAGGGCAGGGGCGTTCCCCTGGCACTGTTCACGCTTGTGGGTCATGAAGGCCGGCAGTGAATTGAACTGCTTCTTACACTTCCCGCAGAGAAAGACGTCCTCGTCATCTGGGTCAGGGCAGTCGTTGAAGAGGCCACACATGAAGTGGAGTAATGAAAAAAGCAAGAATGAGTCAGGGGGGTCGCGGTGAAGAATGGGAAACACAGCTCTCAGAGCAGCAAGTCTGAAAACATTGACTTGCTATGCAGGTGTCATGCATCGACCGTGTGCTTCCTAGGGATGTTCAGGGCCCAACAGGGGCCTTCAGGAAGAGCCAGCCATGCGCAGCCAGGTATCAAATAATTCACCATATGGAAACGCTACAATGACTTCACTTCCAAGTTGACCAATAGACTCTATTCTGACTGAATTGACTCTCCAATGAGCCATGTAGCCACTTCCTCGTGCCTCTACATCCACTACTCTCCTGCCTGAGTGGATCTCAGATCAACTCACTCGGCAAGGCTCATCAGCCTAAAGAGTGTTCTTTATAAAGACTTCTTTGTATAATAGTAATTAGGTGCGTGCGTGTGTGTGAGTGTGTGTGTGTGTGTGTGTGTGTGTGTGTGTGTGTGTGTGTGTGTGTGTATACAAATGCAGTGCCCTCAGAGGCCAGAAGAGGGCACTAGTTACCGGCAGTGGTAAGTCATCTTAAATGTGAGCGGGAATGGAACTCAGGTTCTCTGCAAAATCTCTTAACTGCCGAGTCATGTCCTGCACCTCCAGGAAGTCTCCTTACAGCCAGGGTCACAATTCCTTATTCTAGGCTGGCCTCACAAATAACAACTTTCTCACTACCACTAGCTTGTATGTTCTCAAATGGAAAGAAACATGTTTTATTTATCAGCATGGCTGTGATATGTCCTGAGAACCTAAAAGGTCATCAAAGGGTATGTGCTAAATAGTTGAAAAGCCACCAAAGGATAGAGATAGCTAACTACAGAAACATACTGTGTCTTAAAGCACATTGTAGCTCAAATGGCCAATTTATTATTCAATTTTTATGTCTGGAATTGGTTATAAAACCCAAGGGCATTGAGATATAACCCTAAACCTGGGAAATATGACTTCCTACTTTTTTTTTTGCTTGCTTGTTTGTTTTTTTGTTTTTGGAGACAGTGTCTCTCTGTATATCCCTGACTGTCCTGGAACTTACTCTGTTCCAGGACAGGCTGGCTTTTGAATTCAGAGATCTGCCTGCCTCTGCCTTCTGAGTGCTGGGATTAAAGATGTGTCACTGCCACCTGGCATGACTTTCTACTTAAAGTATATATTTCCCAGTTTGCTTTGGGAATATCACATGACTATTTTCTGACCAATGGGACAAGGGCAGAAGTGTAATATTTATGCAAATTTCTCCTAAAAGGAAAAGTATAGCTGGATGTGGTGGCATGTACTGGCAACAGCATCTCCCAGGAGGTTAAAGGCAGGAGGGTCTGGGGTTCTAGACCAGCCTGGGCTACATATGAAACCCTAACCTCAAAAACCAACATAAACACAATAAAAAAGGAATGGATATGATTTCCTCTTCCTGTTTTCTTCCCCTTCACGTTGGCTAGAAGATGGAAGTCATAGTGGGAGCTGGGGAAGCCAATCTGGACAACTGCATGAACACAAAGCCAGAACATATCTACTGATGGTCAGTCAGGGCTTCAGGGAAGGGAAAGGTAGCTTCGTTTATTTATTTATTTAGACAAAGTTTCAGCATGCAACCCTAGCTGGCCTAGAACTCGCTATGTAGACCAGACTGGCCTTGAATTTGACTTAACTGAGATCGTACTTGTCTCTGTTTCTGGGATTAAAGGTGGTGGTGGCTGCTTCCTCCTCCTCCTCCTCCTCCTCCTCCTCCTCCTCCTCCTCCTCCTCCTCCTCCTCCTCCTCCTCCTCCTCCTCCTCTTCCTCCCAACATGTATTTTAGTGGGTGAGTGTATAATCGTGCCACAGATTGCATATGGAGGTTAGAAGACAACGTTCAGGAGTGGGTTCTCTCCTTCCACCCTGAGTTCCAGGGGTCAAACTCAGGTCATCAGACTTGGCAACAGGCACCTTTATGCACTGAGCCCTCGTGCTGACCTCAGAAACTTCCATCTTTTTCTTTTTTTTATTTATTAGGTATACAGCGTTCTGCCTGCATGTATCCTGTAGGCCAGAAGAGGGCACCAGATCTTATTATAGATGGTTGTGAGCCAGCATGTGCTTGCTGGGAATTGAACTCAGGACCTCTGGAAGAGCAGACAGTGCTCTTAACCTCTGAGCCATCTCTCCAGCTCACTTCCATTTCTTATATACAATAGCTACAGCAAGTCCTGAGTACTCTCATAAGTTTCTTATGAGGTAAGACAATTACCCCTGTTTTGCCAATGCTGAAACTGAGGCTAAGCTGCCTACCTAGGACAAGCTAGAAACTATGGGAATAAGAACCTAAACCCTACCAAGACAGGCAGGCAGATCCCTGTCAGTTCAAGGCCAGCCTCATCTACATACCAAGGTCAGACATAGCTACCTAGTAAGACCCTGTATCCAAAAAAATATTATTATTATAATTTGAACCCAGGTGTTATTTCCGTGTACCTAGAGTGATTCCCGTGTACTCAGAAATGTTTGTGGCTGCACAGTGGAGCACACCTGCAAATCCAGCACTCGGGAGGCAGAAGTAGGAGGATCAGGGTCATCTTTAAATAGCAAGTTTGAGGCCAGCCTAGGCTTTATGAGACTTGGTCTCAAAAGTACTAGAGAAAAAAGCTACAAATAAATTAATAAAGACTCATATGGGACTTCCAGAGAAGTCCTTTGTTCTCTCTAGGTGCCAGAGGCTTAACTCATACACTGGAGTTCTATCTTCTCTCTTTACAGAAGGGAAGCTGAGCCTTGACTTCCAAGACAAAGGCTGAAAAGCATCAGGGCTCCTGGACATTGAGGCAGGAGGAAGGGAGAGAATTCAGACACCAGGGGCCGGTCTGCACGCAGAGTCACCTGCCCTCTGCTGACGGGCAGGGCAGATACTCACCCAGGGGCTGGACGGCAGGCGGTGCACTTACGCTTTGTCCCGTGGGATCGGGGACTGCTCCTTGGCCATCCAGCAAGGACTGGACGGCCAGAACAGTTTGATTGTCCATCCCTGAAACAGGAAGTGCAGCCTGTGAGGAAGCGGGCCCGCTCCCACCCAACTTCACCCTCCAGGCCAGAGCTACCAAAACTGCAAGAGATTCCAGGACGCGAGTCTGGAAACATGGTCCCAGAGTCGATTACATTCCTAAGCCTCTCCTCCCAGCTAGGAAGGAGTACACGCTGTCAAGGAAGCAGAAAGTGTTGTTAAAAAGGTTCTCAAAACCGAGTAAAGTGGCGCACGCCTTTAATCTCAGCACCCAGGAGGCAGAGGCAGGTGAATCTGTGAGTTTGAGGCCAGCCTGGTCTACAGAGCACCAGTCAGGGCTAAACCAGTGGTTTTCAACCTTCCTAATGCTTACAGCCCTTTAATACAGTTCTTCATGTTGTGGTGATACCCAACCATAAAAAGTATTTTTGTTGCTACTTCATAATTGTGTTTTTGTTACTGTTATGAATTATAATGTAAATATCAATGTTTTCTGATGGTCCTAAAGGAGTCATGACCCACACGTTGAGAACTGCTGGGCTAAATAGAGAGATTCTGTCTCAAAAAAAAAAAGTTTTTAAAATAAGAGCATCTTGCCAGCCAGTGGTGTCATGTCTTTAAGCCCAGCACTTGTGAGGCAGAGGCAGGAGCAGGCCAATCTTGTTCAAGGCTAACCTGGTCTACAGAGCAAGTTCCAGGGCAGCCTGGGCTACACAGAGAAACTCTGTCTCAAAAAAGAAAAACAAACAGGAAAAAAAAAAAAAGCTTCTTGAAAGATCACCTACCTACCTACTTTTTTTTGTGAGATAGGGTCTCACTTTAATTGTTCAAGCTGGCCTTAAACTCATTATGAAGGATTAAGTTGGTCTTGAGTTCATGGTGATCCTCCTGCCTCAGCCTCCAAGTGCTAGGACTACAGTGTGCATCTCCACAATCAATTTTATGTGGTTCTATGTGGTGTTGGTGACTGAACCCAAGGCTCTGTGCGTGCCTGGCAGGGATTCTACCACCTGAGCTGTATCCTCAAACCAAGAGATTTATGTACACTGCAGTGCATGTGGAGATCGCAGACAATTCTATCAAGTTAGTTCTCTTTTTACCTTTATGTAGGTCCCAGAGATCCAACTTAGACCCTAAGGGTGGCATGGGCCTTTACCTGTGAGCCATCTTGCTAGCCCCCAAGATGTCTAAGGAGCTGCCTGCCTATTACATATTGCCTGTTTGTTTGTTTGTTTGTTTGTTTGTTGAGACAGGGTTTCTCTGTTTGTAGCTTTTGGCTGTCCTGGAACTCAATCTATAGACTAGGCTGGTCTCGAACTCACAGAGATCCGTCTGTCTCTGCCTCCGGAGTGCTGGGATTAAAGGTGTGCACCACCACACTGCCCCATCATAGTGCCTTTCTTTATGACATCCTTAACTGTGCTTCCTAGAACAAGGATATGGATGTCTACACACCACCCCTGATCATGAGGATAAGCTTTAGGGAGGGAAACCTGAAAAAACTGGAAAGAGATGCTGAGAGCGTATCCCACTGACAAGCACATGCTAAGCACATATGGAGGTCCTGTCTGAAGAGAATTAGCATGTAGCAGAAATAGGGTCTGTTCTGATGCCTTTTGAGGATGGGGGAGGGGGTATGTGGGGGGGGTAGATTTATAGCAAGAGCCTGAGTCAGACTCTCTGATTCCCAGGCAGGAGTCAGGGAAGAGGGTGAGGAATAAGATGTGCCTAGTGCCAAAACCTTAACATCAATACCCTTTGATGTTACCCCAGTTCTCAAGTGACAGAGCCAGTCTGCAATGTCCCAGTACCTATCAGAATCTGGGTGGGGTGGAGTGGAGGGAGCTACTGCAAAGCACTGGCTAAATTTTATTTTTTAACTTTTATTGTTCGTGTGTGTGTGTGTGTGTGTGTACTTGAGGTCAGAGGAGTGTCAGCTCCTCCTGGAAGCTGAACTTACAGGTATAAGCAAGTGTTCCAAAACCACCAAACTAGATCATTCCATAGGGAGAAAAACAGTTTATTGGGGGACAACTTCTGGACTGCAGCAGAGAGTGGAGCGCTGCAGTCTGGTGGGGAAGCAAGTGGATTTTACGACACTCAGCACGGTGGGGGGCCTTGAGCTGATGCAGGCTGTTAGGGTTAAGTGGGGACTCGATGCCCTCTGCCCCTGTCAGTTGACCACCAGAGACAGAGAGGGGAAGTAGTGGCTTTCCTGACAAACAAAAACATAAGGAATACTGAGTTTAGATTTTCGTTTACCCAATAAGACTTCTATTTACCCCAAAGCCAGCTTGGGTTGGGCCCCAGGCAACCATCTTAGCAGCACTGCCATTTTGGGGCCTGCTTTGTGACCTAACAACAGGCAGTTGCTGCCTGATACAGGTGCTAAGAATCAAACTCAGGTCCTTTGCAAAAACAATAAGCACTCTTAACCCCAGCCCCACTGGCTAAGTTCTGCCATTGCATTCTGGTAGCCACCTTACATAAACCCATGTTCTTGTGTCTTGATACAAGTCTGGTGCAAATAGATTTTGAATTCATAGAATTTTTTTTAAAAGATTTATTTTTTATTTTATGTATATGAGTATTTTGATTGCATAAATATATGTGTACTGAGTGTGCCTAGTACTTTGGGAAGCCAGGAGAGGGTTCAGGATCTCCTGGAACTGGAGTTAAAAACCTGGTCAGCCACTGTGTGAGTGTTGTGAACTGGGGCCCTCTGCGATCCTCTCAACCTCTGAGCCATTGCTCTAGCCCCAGTGTTTTTATCCATAACTGTAAAACTAGAAGCAGTTTGGTAAAGCTGGGCTATGACTCAATTGTCAGTGAGGTTGTGAGCATAAATAAAGCCCTGGGTGTGGTCCGCAGTGCCACACATACCGGGTACAGAAGGGCATGCATGCTTTTCATCTCAGAGCTCAGAAAGTGGAGGCAGGAGGATCAGAAGCTAAGGTTATTCTTCCCTACATAGTGAGTTTGAGGCTAGCCTGGGATGCATAAGATGCTGTTTCAAAGAAAAGGAGGCGGAGAAGAAGAGAAAAGGAAAAAAAGAGAACAGTTTAGAGAGCCCTCAGTGTGTGAAGGGTTAAACAACTGGAGCATGCACTGCCAAATCCTCAGCAATAAAAAGAGCAAATACTCGGAAAAGAGACGATTATTTGCCCTAAGTCAATTTCATCTTTTTATCTGAAACTCATATATTAAAAACAAAAACAAACAAACAAAAAAACCAACCAGACATTCAACTCTACAAAGGGCATTTTAGAAACAATACTAGGCAAAAAAAAAAAAATATATAAAGTATCAAAAATAAAAAAGGAGGAAAAAAAAAAAAAAAAAACAATACTAGGCATTGATTATGATCGTAACGATGGTTGAAAGTTGTTCCTTTTTTTTCATATTATTTTAAAAGTTTTCCACACAATGTATTTTGATCAATTTCTCCCAATATAGTAATTTTTATTAAGTTATTTACTTTATATCCCGATCGCAGCTTCCTCTCCCCTTCTCTCCCCCTCCCACATCCTCCGCTCCTTTCCTTCTACTTAGAAAAGGGGGTATCCATGGATATCAACCAGCCTTGACACATCAAGTTGCAGTAGGACTAGGCACATCTTCTACTGAGACAAGACAAGGCAGCCCACTAGGGGAAAGAGATGCAAAGGCAGACAATGTAGTCAGAGATAGCCCCTGCTCCCGCTTTAGGAGCCCCACACGAAGATCAGCTACACAACTGTTACATATGTGCAGAGGGCCTAGGTCTGGCTCATGCATGCTCTCTGGTTGGCAGTTTAGTCTCTATGAGCCCTTATGTGCCAGTTAGTTGATTCTGTAGGCTTTCTTGTGCTATCCTCGACCCTTCTGGCTCCCTCCTCCTCCTCTTCCACAGGCTTCCCCAAGCTCCACTTAATGTCTGTGGGTCTCTGCACCAGTTTCCATCAGTTGCTGGGTGAAGCCTCTCTGGTGACAGTTATGCTAGTGCCTGTCTGCAAGCATAGTAGAATATCATTAATAGTGTCAGAGTGGACTCCCTGTCATGGCGTGGGTCTCAAGTTGGGCCAGTCATTGGTCAGCCCATCCTCCAAATTCTGCTCCATCTTTTACCCCTGCACATCTTGTAGGCATACAGAAATTGTGGGTCTAAGGTTTTGTGGCTGGGCTGGTATCCACATTCCTCCATCGGAAGTCTCGACTGGTTACAGGTGACGGCTTCGTCAGGCTCCATCCCCCATTGCTAGGAGTCTTGACTAGGGTCACCCTTATGGTTTGCATTGCCTAGGTTTCTAACTTGTTTCAGAGATCCCCCCATCCAGTTGTCTCTCCCAGTACTCTCTCCCTCCCACTTCTTTTCCAGGCAAAATGAACAAATTTAGTAAGGCAATGAATCATTAAATATGACTAACATATCAGATTAAGTCTTGAATGTGCTACACTGAATTGACATAATAATTCCAATCTAAAGAGGATTTGAGTTTATCAAAATTCTGATGTCTAAAATCTTTAGGATTATACAACTATTCAATCCACTGGATTATCTTTAGGTAGAATCCTTATTATGAGGTTTCTGCACAACAATTCCATTATTCTGCTCCTCATCATTCAATCAGGCATTCTTCTGTATTCTATAAAACCTAATGACTTCATTACCATTTCATATACTTTCAAATTACACAGGCTACAAGACTGAGACTGCCTGCTACACATCTGTCCCTGACACCAGAATCGCAGATGAAAAGCTGAACCCGTCTTTCTTGGGCAATTCCATTCACTCTTCCTTTGTAGTTCAGATCCTTAGCTCAGTACTTTCCTCTGTTGAGTGCAGTTATCTTTCTCTTTGATTCTACTGAGAGAGGGAGAGAGAGAGAGAGAGAAAGAGAGAATACCAGCACATACAACCTAGAGGCACCCTGAAGAGATTGATGGGTAATATACGTCTCAAGGGCAGATGCCCCAGTAGCCACTTACATAACAGTCTTGCAATGACAACGTTTCATAGATGAGGACAGATAAGGCAGGAGTCAGGGAGGATGAGAGAAGGAAGGGTTGTGGCTTGAAAAGGACCACAGGTGGTAGTGATAGACGTCTTCTGAACTGTCGGGCAGGTAGTGAGACTCAATAGTATAAATAAGACAAGTTGTTATCGACAGGAGAAATCGGGTTCTTGGGATCACTCTGTCTCTTAGAACTTCGGGAGGAAAAAAAAATTTTTTTTCAAGATAAAATATTGGGCCTGTGAGATGGGTTTACACAGTGAGTAAAGGCATTTGGCAAGTTGAGTTTGGTTTCTAGGACCTACTGACTCCTACAAGTTGTCCTCTGATCTCCACATACATGCTGTGACACACATACATACCATATATATAAATAAAATGGAAACATAAAACCCCAAATTAAACGCTCCACCCTCTGCTCCTTTCCCTTCTGGTAATGCCCATCAGTACAGGTAGGGTGGCAGGGCACGCTGCCCTTCCTTCCAGTCAGGCCCCTGGTGTGCTCTCGAACCTTCCCTCACCCCGCTGCTTCCTTCCAGACATTTCTAGACTTTTGGCGAATCTAACCTATTCTGCTTCCCAACTGCATCTGAAATGCACTCTCTTGGTCTCCTCAGCTGCCTAGCCTAGCTCCCCGCCCACTCCCTCCCCGCTGCCCTTCAGCCCCCTCCACTCCATCCCCCAGAAGCCAGGGTGAACTTTATAAAACATACATCAGATGATGTGGCCCCCTGATGAAAACCTTTTTTTAGCACCACACTGATCCCAAGATAAAGTTCAGAAGCTGCATCAAGTCAGTGGAGGGCTTTTCTCTAGCTGCTCCTCTACAGCTGAACTGGGAGTTATGGGAAATCTTGTTCTCCCCTGGGTTTTGCAAACCCGGCTTCCACCACCTGGTCCTTCAGATGCCCTTCTATGTGAATGGCTTCCACCACCTGGTCCTTCAGATGCCCTTCTATGTGAATCGCCACACACCTGCTGTTCTCTCACTCCTAAATTTTATTTACTTTGGTCCTGGGGACCTTCCAAGGCCAGTTACACTTCTCAAATTCTTTTTAATTTTTTCACTAGCTAATACACAAACATATGCTTGTAGCAAACGTTTAAGCAATACCCCACTGCCCTCCAAAAGGGACCGAACACCCACGACCCTGACTGCCCAGATTCACACCTTCCCTGCTATTTTCTTCTCAGAACCCACCAGCTGGGGTCACCTTTGTAGTCTTCTTTGTGGGTTCTTGTTTTGTGTTTTTTGTTTTGTTTTCTGTAGAATGATATTTTGAATATTTCTGAGATTATAATTTGATTACAACATTCCTCCCTTCGCTTTCCTCCCCCCAAACCCTCCCATATAACCTCTCCGCTCTCCTTCAAAGCCATGGCCTTTTAAAAAAGTTATCGAGTGCATATATGTATGTACACATATATTCCTAATTGTTTTTTGAAAGTCTCATGGTGCCAAAGCTGGCCTCAAAATCCTTATGTAGCCGAGGCTAGTGATTTTCCTGCCTGTCTTCCATCCGCTGGGATTATGGGCATGCCCTGTCACACCTGGCTGAGATTTCCTTCTTTTACTATTCTTTCCCACAAGCGGGTGCGGTGGGGTAGTAATGAGGGAGGATGAGGACAAGTGAATCTGGCTTAGTAAGAATCACTGAAACTGGAGTCCATCAAGCCACGGTGAGAGCTCATCCTCCAAGAAGCTAGAGAACTACAAACCTCGGCTTCCGGATCCGGCCTACAAATGTCCACTCTGGCTGTTCACGCCACCCTCCACCCACAACGCGACTACTGTGCCCAACTCCTCTCCTCTCTGTAGAGCCATCCTTTGTCGCTAAACTCCAGCAGGTGCACGTGGTGGCGCTCAGAGCTCCCTTTCTCCAGAGCCCGAAGTCCATGCACTACGGTGATTTGCAGATCACAGGATCGGATCCGATTTGATCGGAGACCAGCGTAGCCCAAGCAGGCACACGCGGGCAGGGCTCAGATCGCAGCACAGTGGGTGCCCTGTTTACTGGTTTGGGCCTGTGGTCTCTCCCAGACTCCGCTGTGCACACAGGCGGCGCCTCCTTCCCTGCTCTGGACTCAGTGGGACTACACCCCAGTCTGGAGGGCACAGAGGGTCTCGGGATGTTCTCGGTGGTTAGGGCGCCCGATTGGGCTGCCGGGCGGCCCAGATCTCCCGCACCGCGGTCTCTCCAGGCCCCGGGCCCCCGGCTGTTTCCTCCGCGTACACCCTCCCGCGCCAGCGGCCTCGACTGCCGCGCTGTTCCGGTCCCGAGGCCCCCTCCCCGCAGAGCCGGCGCTCCCCGGCTGTTCCCGCCCCCTCCCGCCCCGCGGCTGTTCCGGCCCGGACGCCCTCCGCCCTCCGCCCCGCGGCCTCCGCGCGCCCTGGGCCGGGCGCTGCGAGGGCGCGGCGGGAGGGGGCGCCACGCGGAACAGCCGCTGCCCGGGCCCGAGGCGCTCACCCTCCAGGGCCTCGAAGATCGCCTGCGCCATCTTGGAGCTGCCGCCGCCCGGGGAGTCGGAGCAGGGCTACGCAAGCATTGTGAGAACCGTGGCAGGGTCGGGGCCGCCAGGGGGCGCCCAGGAGCCGGCGCCGAACCCCCTGCCCCGGAAACAGCTTTCCCCGCTGTCCGGCCGGAGACCCAGTCCCCTGTGTAGTTCCAATTCTACACAGACACACGTCCGGCGCTCACACATCACCTCCCAACGCTGACACCGATCCCAGTTCTGCAACATGTACTCCGTCATCGCTGCACACAGTATTCTCCAACGTTACAACACCAACCCACTTCACCGAGATTACCTGTTACAAGGACACCCTATACCTTGAAACTGTGCCACACAGATTAGAAAGCAGTCTTCTTGAACGACTCCCATCTCTGCTTGGTCTTAATTCCTCAGTATATGTTAAATTCCCTCGGGGCTCTTTTTTGTTTGTTTGTTTTTTGTTTTTTGTTTTTGTTTTTGTTTTTGGTTTTGGTTTTTTCGAGACAGGGTTTCTCTGTGTAGCCCTGGCTGTCTTGGAACTCACTCTGTATACCAGGCTGACCTCGAACTCAGAAATCCGCCTGCCTCTCTCAGGGCTCTTCTTAACCCCAATTTCCATATTTGGAGGGACCTCCATTCGCATTCACACACCTCTCGACCTTGATTCTCTGAGACCCCATTTCTTTCACGACCCCATTCCTATCTCAGCCATTCCTAGCCCAAGCTCACAGGGATCCACCCCCTAACCCCCAACTTCATGTCCTCTTTTTAAAATTTTGTTTTGTTTTGTTTTTTTGTTTTGTTTTTGTTTTTTTTCGTGAAAGGATTTCTCTGTGTAGCCCTGGCTGTCCTGGAATTCACTCTGTATACCAGGCTGGCCTCGAACTCAGAAATCCGCCTGCCTCTGCCTCCCAAGTGCTGGGATTAAAGGCGTGTGCCACCACTGCCCGGCCATGTCCTCTTTTTTAAATTTATTATTAATTTTGTTTTGTGTGTATATGGATACACATGGAATGTATCTACACACAGACACAGACACACAACAAAACACATGTGTGAAGATCAGAGGACAACATTAATGGAATCGATTCTCTCCCTCCATCATGTGAGACCCCGGGACTGAACTCAGTCTCTGCAGCAAGCACTTTTACCAACTGAGCCATCTCTAAGGGCTCTCGTTTTGTTTATAATCCGTGAAGTCCAGTTTGAAAACTGCCGGTATATTATACTGATTGGTGTGGGGTCACCCACTGGAACATGGTCTATCAGGTACTACATATACCCTTAGAGGAAACTGACTTTCCCTCCCAAGACAGACCTCAGTGGGGATTTGTGAGCTCCTCACCCATGCATTCTGAAATGATGACCGGCTCGATCCTGTTCAGGCACAGAAAGCTACAGCTGGTCTGAGTTTGTAAGCACTGTGGTCTTGTCATTTCCAAGACACTATTTCACCCAGGCCTCCCTAACCCTGGCTCTTATAATATCTTTCCACTTCCTCCCTCATTCATCATGACGCCTGAGTCTTGGAAAAAGGAAAAGATGAGAAAGAAGTCCTACTGTGGCTGAGCACTCTACTGACACTTTGACCAGTCGTGAGTTTCTGACTTAACTGCTGTCCATTGCACAAAGTTCTTCATGCTGGCTGAGAGCCACACTAACGTGTGGGCAAGGAGATGGGAATTTAGAGGGCAGTTTGATATTATGGACGTTCGATCTTTATCTTTTTTTTTTCTTTTTTCTTTTTTTTTTCCAGACAGAGTTTCTTTGTGTAGCCCTGGCTGTCCTGGAACTCACTCTGTAGACCAGGCTGGCCTCGAACTCAGAAATCCACCTGCCTCTGCCCCCCAAGTGCTGGGATTAAAGGCATGCGCCACCACTGCCCGGTCGTTCGATCTTTAAAAATATGTAACTACAGTGTGGAATAGTGAGGTCAGCCCGTTGCCCTTGGGCAACCAGAAAGAGTTGGAAACCCAGCTAGAGAACGGGAACCAGAGAGATGTCATCCATGCGTGGCTTCCGTGATCATAATCACCCTGTCCTGAGATTGCACTACCACTGGACTCCAAATGTCCTCCTTGTTTTACCATAAATATACAAACCACGATTTTCTCTTTCCTCACTAAACTCCTAAAATTAGAAAATAGATGTGCCAGAGCTCCTCTCTGTTGGAACGCTGCCACTGTGTCCTGCAGATGCCTGTCAGCCATCTGCAGGTCCATACCCTCAAAGCCTCTTCCTGACTGTGGACTCCTCAGCCTGCCCTAAATATCAAACATTTCCCTTGCTGCTCTTTGTCTCCCATCCTCAAAGGCACCTGAATGCTAAGCAAATCTCTATAAAAACCCACTCCTTTGCTGGATGTGTTGGCAACTTTTTTTTTTTTAGTTTTGGTTTTCTGAAGCAGGCGTTTCTCCATGTAGCCCTGGCTGTCTGGAGCTTGCTCTGTGGATCAGGTTGACCTTAAGCTTTAGAGGGCCACCCGCCTTTGCCTCTGAATGCTACGATTAAAGGCCTGTGCCACCACTATCCTGCTCTTGGTGGCAACCTTTAATCCCACCACTCCAGAGGCAGAAGCTGGCAGATCTCTGTGAATCTGAGGCTAACCTGGTCTACATAGCAAGTTCCAAGCCAGCCTGAACTACATAATGAGACCCTGTCTCAAAGCATAACTAAAACTACCACCACCACAACAAAAACACTCCTCACAGACCTCACAGGCCAGTCGGTCCTTTTCCCGGGACTTCTGCAAACCCAGAGCACACTGGGACCCTAAAGCCGCTTTCCCACCCCCTTCCCAGGCCTGAGACCAGAATTTCTTCCTTCCTATCTTCAACATTGTCACTGTTCCATTGCCTCCGATTTTGGTTTCTTCCCTAAAGTTTTACTTGGCATAGCTCTTATCATTACTATTACCATTCTAATATACCTGGTCATTTAACCTTTAATTATTGGGGCTGGAGAACAGTCTAGCAGTTTAGAGCATTTGTTCACGAAGAAGACCCAGGTTCCATTCCCAGCACCCATATGGTGGCTCACAACCTGCCATCACTCCAGGTCCAGAGGATCCAACATCATCTGGTCTTCAGGGCACTGCATGCATGTGGTACACAGCTATACATGCACATAAAACACCCCACACAAAATAATAAAAAGTGAAAATATAATTTTAAAAAAAATAACTTGTTTGTTGAGCACCTACTATATGCCAGGTATTGTTCTAGATTCTAGAAACACAGCCAAAACCAACATTTAAAAATGTCTTCAGTCATAATCCATCAGAAAACAAATGAGGGATTGAGGAGAGAGAGGAGTCATGGCTTCAAATCATTTTTGTTCTGGTACAAAGAGAAGCTATGTTAGTCAGGGTGGTTGGTTAGGAAGAGCCTCTCTGAGGAGGTAGATGAGCTAAGAAACAGAGGTGTCAGCTGTTGGAAATAGTGATGGACGCAGGAGAGAATATTAAGTACAAAAACTCTGAGGTTGGACTGGAGAGGTAGTTCAGTGGTTAAGAGCACTGACTGCTCTTCCAGAGGTCATGAGTTCAATTCCCAGAAACCACATGGTGGCTCACAACCAGTAATGGGATCTGATGCCCTCTTTTGGTGTGTCTGAAGGCAGCTACAGTATAGCCATATACATAAATAAATATGTATTAAAAAAAAAAAAAAAAACAAAACCTCTGAGGTCAAAAATCAAAGGTAAAGTAGATCGCCAGTTTAGCATTCATTCACCAGGCTCTGTATGCAGCCCCGCCCTCTTCTAGTCCCACACACTCAGGGCAGCTGAGACTATTAAGTGAGACTTTAGGTTTTGTTCTGAGAGTGACAGACTGTGAAAGGCTCCATGAACACCAGGCAACACTGCCATGGCAGCTCTCCAGTCCTTCTCACGGAGGACTGCATGCACATCTCTTCTGCGTGCTTTTCTACCTTCCTAAAGGGCAGTTTTTCTAGCCTCCCTGGAACAATACGAACCAGTCTTCTTGCCTCCCCTGACCTCCCAGGACAGCCTCACTGTTCTAAATCCCCACGGTTCCTGGCACCGCCCCCATCGTGTGATCACTTCCTGCTATTAGCAGTTATCTCTCTTTTCCTCACCCATCAAGCAGGGGAGGTATTGTATCCGTTCTGGTTGGACCTCAAGGCTTGGCCCAGAGGCCAGAAGGGAAGGGCTTGACGGATGGACTGTTGGATGGGACAGATTGACAAGGCTTCAGGGATATGCCAAGCCCTAACAGGGACGGATCGACTCCCCCAGGCAGACTGCAGCCTCCACAAACCTTCCACTTGTTACCACTGTCCCTTCCTCTGTCACAATCGCTATCAGTCCCATGTCCCAGTCCCTCCGGGCTACCTGATTGGCACTGAACTTCTGAAGCAACTAATGCAGTAACTCCAGGCCCAGGGCCAACTAGGGAAAAGGGAAAGACTGAGAGGCTTCTGCCGATGAACTTGAGACTGTGAGCACTCCAGTTAACAGCAGAATGCTAACGACTCTGACAGAACTTAAAACTAGATCCCAGGTTAAGGGCAGAACACAAGCCTTTGAAAAGCAACGCCATCCTTACATATAGGAGGTAGCAAGGTACAGCTGTTGTTACAGACAGAATTCAGAGTTCACCTTCACCTCCCACCCCCAAGCCCACGATACCCAGAGGGCCTAGACCCAGTAGTCAGAACGTTTCTGTATGTGGGGGCTGGGGATGTAGTCGAATTGGTGCTCATTTGGCAGGAAGCTCCAGGTGGATCCTCAGCACTGTATAAATAAATGGTCATGGTGATATGCCTGTAATGTCAGCAGTAGGCAGGTGGATGCAGGGAAACCATAGCTTCAAGTCGTTCTCAGCCACAGAGTCGGTTTCAGGGCAGCCTGAGCTATAGAAGGCCTTGGTGGAGAGGACAGGGGTGAGGTTGACAGGATGGCTCAGCAAGGGAAGGAGAGACTTGCCATGTGGTGAGAGGAGAGAACTGGTTCCTGCCAGTTGTCTTCCCACATATACCGTCCCATACGTACATGTCTCTTGCACATGAATTAATAAATATAATTTTTAAAAGAATTTTTTTTTGGATGCAGGGTCTCATTATGTAGTTCTGGCTGGCTTGGAACTCAAACTCAGAGGTCCTCCTGCCTCTCTGTCTCCCCAGTGCTGAGATTAAAGGTATATACCACAACAGGATAAGAATCTCTCTCTTTTTTTTAAATGGGGTGACCATGTGAGAACTCACCTTAAAGGCACTTTCTTTTAAAACAAGGGAGAAAGCTATCCAGAGAATTGAAATTGATCAAGAACACTTTGGTCTTTAACATCCACTTTCCAGGATTCTGATATAATAGATTTTGGTGGGCAAGTCTCTGTCATACTTTGTCATGGCAGTACTAACAAACTTTATGGTTAAGATCACAGACTTGGGCTGGAGAAATGGCTTGGTGGTTAAGAGCACTGACTGCTCTTCCAGAAGTCATGAGTTCAATTCCCAGAACCACATGGTGGCTCACAACCATCTGTAATGGAATCAGATGTCTTCTTCTGGTGTGTCTGAAGACAGCTACAGTGTACTTATATAAACAAAATGAATAAATAAATCTTTTTTTTAAAAGATCACAGACTTTAGAGACAAGCCAGGAGACCTAGATTAAAATCCCTCCTCTAGCTTTTATCAGGGCAGGTTATTAAATTATCTCTGGCAAGTTACTTTGCCTCTATACACCTCTGCTTCCCATAAGTTAGCTGCTGTTCTTTATAGTACTTAACTCACAGACTTTCTGTAAGAATGAGACTGGTAACAAATTATTTAAGGTCTGTGGGGGTAGTTCCATGGCAGGACACTCAGTTTGCATAAGGCCCCCGAGGTTGACATCCAGCACCGTACACACAAAGGCAATCAGAAGCCAGTACACAGTTAGTACTCTATAAATGCACACTTAGTACATTTTATTTTTCTGGGCAAAGGCAAATAAATAGATCTACCCCGAGGAGCTTAGAATTGTGCAAAGTGAAAATGGTAACACATGCTCGTACTGTGGCAATATTTTTTCCCTTTAGCACCGTGGGAGGCTTAGAAAGGTAGGAACTTATTCATCCACTTAAGAAAGAGCTTATCAAGAGATCATATCCAGGAAGACCTGCCAAATCAAATTGTTTCCAAACACCTGCTCCCAACAGTGGGCCACATGTCAGGAACTGATTCTCCATGTAATTGCAGGTGACATTTCTAATAGATTTGCTTAGTTCTTTTTCAAATCACACACACACACACACAGAGAGAGAGAGACACACACACAGTTGGGTGAGAGGGAGAGAGAGATGGTGACAGGATCCCCTGTAGCCTAGACAGCTTCAAACTCACTATGAAGCCGAGTATGACCTTGAATACCTGGTCCTCCAGTTTCTACCTCCTAAGAGCTAGGATTACTTAATTTGATATATTAAAAGTTGTTCCTAGGGCTGGGTGGTGGTAGCACACACCTTTAATATCAGTAATCTGGAGGAAGAGGCAAGTGAATCTCTAGAGTGTGAGACCAGCTTGCTGAACAGATGGAGCCAGGGTTACACAGATAAACCCTGTCTCACACTAAAAACAAACAAACAAAAACAAAACAATCCAGGGGCTGGATAGATGGCTGTTGCAGAGGACCCAAGTTCAGTTCCCAGCACCCACATCAGAAGCCTCACAAGGACTTGTAGCTCCTGCCCCAGGGGGAGGGGACTCTCTAGCCTCCCAGAGTACTACACTCAATGCACATACTACACACAGATACATGCAGTCACACATAATTAAGAGATAGCTTTCAATTGTGTGTTCAACATTATTCTTAAAAGTCTGTGCCTGAAATACAATCTTTACAATCTTTACAATCTTTGCAATCTTTGTGGATCTATTGATTTTTCATGATCTCATAGGAACCTGATTATCTTTGATGACAGGCTGGTCATCCACCTGTGAAATTTTATTTTAGGGTCCCTGGATCCCGGGATCCTAGAGCACATGTGCTGTCCTTCACTTTATTTGGCTGTGAGCCACCATGTGGTTGCTAGAAATTGAACTCAGGACTTCTGCAAGAGCCGTTGGTGCTCTTAACCTCTGAGCCATCTCTCCAGCCCCTCCACATTGTTTTGAGACAAGGTGTCATTCCATAGCCTTGGCTAGCCTAGAGCTCCTCCTCCTGAGTGCTGGGACTCATGGGGAGCATTAGGCTTCCACACACCCCCTAGACAAGTATTTTTGGGGGTTCTAGGGATCCCAACTCAGGCCATCAAGCTGGCAAGGCAAACACCTATCACCTTAGCCAAGTCCTCACCCCAAGTCCACGAGGGTGTGGGGCGTCAGTTATCTACCACTCATGGCTTGAGGGGTCTTCCTTATTTTTATATTGGGGAAAAGATTTTTCAGGGATGGAGACGATCAGTGGCTCAGCAGTTAAGATCGTGTACTGCTCTTGCTCAGGACCTGAGTCTGGTTCTTAGTATCCCTGGTGGGTGGCTCACAAATGACTCCAGCATTCCTGATCACCAGCACTCACACTTAACAACAGTGGAAATAAAATTTTAAAACAGAATAAGGTGGGTGTGGTGGCAAATGCCCTGCCTGCTAGGGTCTTACAGGCTGGACTAAAGTCCATGATCCTCTGCCTCTGCCTCACCAGGACCGAGATTACAGATGTGCACCACCACAGCTGGCATAGCTTGAGATTTCTTGACATACTAAATCCCCGGGTGCAGAAAGACTCATCAGTCACACAGTTCAAGAAAGAGTTTTAAAAAAGAGTCCCCCTTTCCTTTTTTTTTCAACTGTTGTGTTCTGAAACAGCCTTTTCTGGGGCTCCTTGGGGCTAATTGTTACACAATGGTTTCTGTCACATTAGCCTGGAAGGTGAAATCCTTTTGGTTGTTATTGTTATGGTTGTTGTTTCCCTGGTTGTTGTTTCCCATCTCAGATTGACTGGGCAGAGTCTGCTCTAAGCCTCCTGACTTTGAGCAGGCCCTGAACTTCACTTCATATTTCATGCCCTGTGTGGTTGACAAATTGAAATTCTCAGGGTCAATATTTACCAAGGCTCTCATGTCATGAGTGGCTTTGGTGTGCCAGTATCTGAGTCCTCTTGTTAACTATCTAGTTACCAGTATCTGAGTTGTCTTAGTCAGGGTTTCTATTCCTGCACAAACATCATGACCAAGAAGCAAGTTGACGAGAAAAGGATTTATTCCGCTTACTCTTCCACATTGCTGTTCATCACCAAAGGAAATCAGGACTGGAACTCAAGCAGGTCAGGAAGCAGGAGCTGATGCAGAGGCCATGGAGGGATGCTGCTTACTGGATTGCTTCCCCTGGCTTACTCAGCCTGCTTTCTTATAGAACCCAAGACTACCAGCCCAGGGATGGTACCACTCACAAGGGGCCCTCTCCCCTTGATCACTAATTGAGAAAATGCCTTACCGCTGGGTCTCATGGAGGCATTTTCTCAACTGAAACTCCTTTTTCTGTGATAACTTCAGCTTGTGTCAAGTTGACACAAAACCAGCCAGTACATGAGTCCTCTTGTTAACTATCTTTTTTTTTAATTTTTTAAATTTTTTAAAAAAAGATTTTATTTATTTATTATATGTATGTATGTGAGTACACTGTCACTGTCTTCAGACACCCCAGAAGAGGGCATCGGATCCCATTACAGATGGTTGTGAGCCACCATGTGGTTGCTGGGAATTGAACTCAGGACCTCTGGAAGAGCAGTCAGTGCTCTTAACTGCTGAGCCATCTCTCCAGCCCCCTCTTGTTAACTATCTAGTTCCCAATTTTCACTCAGTAATTGGCCTGGATATTCCTCACACTTTTAAGCATCTCTGTGTTTATGAGGATTATATAAATAAACATACTGGGCTTATTAACTATCTATTAACAGAAATAATTAAAGATTTACTCATGCTATGACCAGAACAGATAGTAGTCTTGATGTGTGGGCCTTGGACACACAAGTGCCAGAACAGATACAGTGCTGTATGGGCCTCAGTCTTCATCAGGTGTCCCAGGTCTTGACAGAACTTGATGTGCAGACACTTGACCAAGCCTGGATCAATTCTTTCTGTCCATCTTTCTTGTGTTCAAGTCAGGGTCTCTTTTTAGTATAGATTCTGTATGGCTGTGATCACATGTTTTGTGCACCCTCGGTGAGTTCTCTAGCACTCCGCACCATCTGAGCACATCTTAGCTCCATGCCCTTCATATCAATGATGGCAAAGGCCAAGCCCTGCTGCTCCTCAGGGCTGGTGTTGAGTACCAGCAAAATGTGATGGAACCTCTAGGAAATCACCAGAGACTTGGTCACCAATTACAAGTCAACCATTTTCAACATAAAAAGAAGGCAGCAGGAGTGTGTAGGCCTCCTGTGGAAGAGGAGAGGACATTTCTACAAATCATTATTTGTATATATGTGTGTGCATTTGAATACATGTGGTTGCATGTGGGGGGATGCATGTGTACATGTATGCATAAGTGTGTGGAGGCCAGAGGTCAATCTCTGGTGTCATTTCTCAGGAGCTGAAACAGGTTTGTTCACAAGGACCCAAGGCCCACCAATTAAGCTAGGTTGGCTGGCCAGTGAGCTCCAGGGATCTGCCTGTCTCTGCCTCCCCAGCACTGGGATTAAAAACTCACACAAGCTGGGCAGTGGTGGCGCACACCTTTAATCCCAGCCCTTGGGAGGCAGAGGCAGGTGGATTTCTGAGTTCGAGGCCAGCCTGGTCTACAGAGTGAGTTCCAGGACAGCCAGGGCTACACAGAGAAACCCTGTCTCGAAAAACAAAAACAAACAAAAAACAAAAAAAAACCCCAAAACTCACACAAGTACCCTCAGCTTTTTCTGTGTGTTCTGAGGATTGAATTCGGGACCTCCTGCTTAGCAAGCACTTTACTGACTGAGCCATCTCTGCAACCTCTCCCCATTCTTTTGGGACAGAATCTCTTGTATATCAAGCTGGCCTTGAACTCACTATGCATGTAGCTGAGAATAACCTTTAACATCGGAGCTGCCTTCATCTCCCTCATCCTGGGATTACAGGTGTATGGTACTAAACCTCACTGGTGAGGTGCTGGAGCTCAAGCTGGGGGCTTCTTGCAGGCTAGACACCACCCTACCAACCGAGCTACACCCCTAGCCTCTAGACACTATTTTTAGAGGACTAACTGAATTCACTAGTTGATCATTAAAAAATAAATTAAGAAAGAAAGACTCAATCTTGGTGATGGAATAGGCTCAACACAATCCACTTCCTTTACCAACCTCTGACACTATCCTCTGATATTAGCCCAGGCAATATCACAAGTAAATATCTCATGCCCCCAGTACCAGAGAATGACCTCCCAAATTAGAGCCAACAGACCTCAGTGTGTGACTGTTATCTAATGACCTTTATGCAGAGAAATACCATAGGTAAACACGACTCGTCAATGTTCTGGCAGTGATAATTTGTTACCTTTACTGCTTCTGTAGACTTGTGTTGAATACTGAGGTTACAGCAGAAAATAAGACAAACAGCTTTCTGGCCCCAAGAACTTTAACAGTGATGACTGATGTTGAGCAAGTAGCGAGTAGTAACAATTACAACCTGTGAAGAGTTCAGTAGGGAAACAAGCAAACAAAACAACAGGAAACCCGGTCTACGAAGTCCGAGTAACCAGTGCTAACAGCCAGTGGCATATCCTGCAGGCTTCCCTGGTTAGGTGGTGCCACCTGAGCCAACACCTGAATACTGAGAAGTCAGTCATAGGACGTACAAAGAATATGCACTTCAAAAGGGGAAATACCGGGTGCCATTCCTTTGAAGCAGAAGGGTTCTTGGGCTACTCAAGGAGGATGTGAAATGAGAGGCAAAGGCTGGCAATCACGTAAAGAAGTCTGCTACTGATGGCCCTGGGAAAGAGTTTGTGTTTTAAAAATAAGTAGAAACAGGTACGAAGGCACAGGCCTGCAACTCCACCATGTGGGAGGTAGAGGCAGGGGGATCATAGTTTAAGGCCAGCCCGGGCTACAAGAGATCCTGTCTCAAAGCACCAAACAAGAATGGCATGTAATTTATGTCCTGAGAAGTTAGCTATGATACTCGAGAGGCAATCGAAAGTGTCAAGTGTGATGACAAGTCTAACGTCACCTTCCAAACACCACCACCCATTCCAACTCGAAAGAGAACAGCAAACCCCTCCCAAGCCCAAGATGAAACAAACTTCTCACTAAGAAAACTGCCTTCTCATTGGGCAAATCCTGCGTGAGACCTTCCGAGTCACGGGGATTGGTTGCCAATTCTCCTTTCTCTTCCAATCAGACAGATATTCCGAAGAGTAAGCGTGTCTCAGCCCCTCGCAGACAAATGCGCTCTATGACTGGCTCTCTTATATGATTGACAGAAGAATCAGCCTATGGCTACAACGACGGGGCGGTGCTCTCCAGTGTAGTGAGCAGTCTGGCCAGAGCCGGGGGGGCTGTCAGTACTTGGCTAGTTGGGTTTTTCGACCGAGTGCTCCGGTGCTATGGCCTCCCCGCCTCAGCTACGGGCTTTTCTCCAGGCTGTCAACAAGCTGCTGCGCCAACGCCGCTACCACGCTGCGCTGGCCTTGATAAAGGGCTTCCGGAACGGTGCTGTGTGAGTAGGGCCGCGGAGTCCGGTCAGGGCTGAGGGACGGGCCTAACTGGGGTCGCGAGTTCGAGGCCCCGGGCCACTGTGCTGTGCTCTCTCTAGGAGGCCTCAGGTGCCTGTATGTTTCGATGCCCCGTTGGTGCAGCAGGCGTAGGTTTCTGGGTTTCAGTCATCTTATAAGTCCTGAGCTGGGGCTTCCTCTGTCCTGCATCTAGGTCCTGCGTTTTTTCCAACCTGACACTTTTGGCTTAGTTGCCTCCTGTGCCAGCACCTGTATCCCCTCATTGGGTTTAATTCATCTCATCTTGCCTGGTACCCTTTGGCCTACTTGGCTTTTGTGGCTCTGTATGCATAAAAGAAACTGGACTCTGTCCTTTAGCAAGCAGGTGGTCACCTACTGCCTTATAGGTTCCTCCAGTTAAGTTGCCAACAGGCCCACAGCTATGTGTGACTTCATCTCATCCTTCATGTTCACTGGGGACTCGTGAGAAGTGACAGTGAATGTATGTAAGAGAAAGTAGCTAATATTTGCTGGGTAAATTGACCTCACTCCCTCAGGTAGGAGAGGAGATCTTGGGATCTTTTTGCTTGGCTGGTGCCCGGAAGGGGAGTTCAAGCCTCTTTAAACCTCATGCCCTAACAGTTATTGAGGGGCTACCGTCACAGCACGAGCAGTGACTCAGAGAAGAAACCAAAGTCTCTGTCTCCTAAAGTTGGCATCCTGGTCACAGTGTGTGGCATGGTGGTGAGTGTGTCAACTGCCAAGATTTAAAACCTGGTATCAGCTACCATGCTCTGGATCTTGAACAAATCACTGAGACTTTCTAGGTCTCACTTTCTAGAGAATGGGTCCCCCAGAGTACTTCTATACTGTTTGAGGATTAATCAGTGCGTGAAATGGAGAGCACAGTCCCTGGTATGTGTCTGTCTGTCTGTACGCTGACGGATGTTGGTACAGGTACACTGTCTACCTGGCTCATGAACCCTTTTAAGATCCCTGCTTCCTGTTCCTCACCCTCTTTCTCTGTAGTACATGTTGTCATCAGACACTGAATAATCTTTTTCCCAGTCCATGTCTCTCACCAGGAAGTGTGCTTCCTCAGCCTTGGTAGTGTACATGCCTGTCACCCCAACACTTGGAAGGCTGGAATGAGCATGTTTGTGCCAAATAATGAGTTCTGGGCCATCCTGGGCTACACTGTGAGACCCTGCCTCTACAACAGCAACAAAAAGTGCTTCACAAGGATGGATATTTGAAAACTAGGAATTACCCTTGTCTCTGCCTCACAGATGGGTGGACTGTGATTATGGGAAGTCTGTCCATTGCTCCTGGTTCCATCATATCAGCGTTAACAGTCAGGATTCAAACTCAGAATGGATATAGAGTTCAGATAGAAATTGGGTCCTTCTGAATCCTGCCAGATCATACCACTCTTTGACCAGGATGCGATGAACCCTGAGGTAACATCAGTAGCCTCTTTGCCAGGTATACACTGTACAAAGTAGGAGCTGGCCTCTGTGCCAACAAGCATTGCCCAATCTGGTCTTTGTACAGCTGTCCCTACGCCACCTCTCTCTGTGTCCTCCTCAGTGGACCTTCCCAGACAGCACAGACACTTTCTAGGGTAAGGTGCTTGGGCTCTAATCCCAATGCTTTCCTTGTCAAAACTGAATGATTCTTTGTCTCTTCTGGTCTTAGTTTCCTCCTCTGTAAAATTAAAACTATAAACTCAGCCAGTCCTGAGTCCCTAAGGCAAGGAACTCAATACTTGTTAGTGGTACCAGTGCTCTGCCTCTCTACAAGGACCATAAGTCCAAGGGGCAGCCTCACAAGCTACTGTGACAGGGCTGAGCATGTCAGCACACACTTATAATCGTGATGCTTTAGAGGCAAGGGGGTTGAGAGTTTGAGGGTAGCCTGGGCTGAAGAGCAAGACACTATAACCTAAAACAAAACAAAACAGAAACCAAAACCTCAAGAAACAAACAAATACCACACCAGTGCAAAGCGGTATTCAGCAGTGCTTTTCAGGGGACGGGGTGGAGATGTTCTGGAAGCCAGATTAGAGTTTTCCAGGGAGAAAGGGCATTTTTAGGCGTGGAAGTGCCTTCAACAAAGGCCTGGAGTCAGGAAAAAGAATGCTGTATTTGTGAAGAGATGTGGTCAGTTTAGAGAGGTCAACAAGGCTGACTGGCATGTTTGAACTTTGTGAACAAGTAACTCACCCCTAACTAGTTCACAAGTGTGGCTTGCCCTCACGCACAGCATCCCTGCACAGGTGGAGGTCCAAGGACTATCTCACTGTCATTTCCTTCACTTTTTGTTTGAGAAAGGGTCTTACTGGCCTGGAACGTCACCAGATGGCTAGCTGGCCATCAACCTCCACGAAGCTGCACCTCTTACCGCACCCTTTCTTTGGATACAGGTACCCACCACTGTGCCTTGCTTTTTACGTGGGTTCCAGGGTTTCCAAATTCAGGTCCTCACACGTATAAGGCAAACACTTTACTGACCAAGACATCATTCTAGCCTCTACTTTAATTAAAAAACAAAAAACCAAACCAACCAACCAAACAAACAAAACCCCCAGGGAAATCACTGTGTAGCTTAGGTTAACCTCAAACCCAGGTCCTTCTGTCTCCACTAAACTATTTCTGATAGACAGGCATGATGTAACACAGCTCATCTGAATTGAGGATTCTGAGAAGGGACTTGTCAGATGCAGAGACTTGAGGACAGGCTGCTTGTCTCTGGCTGCCTGGAGGAGGCTGAAGGCCTCTGTGTAGGAGGAGATAATGTTTTCAAGGTCCCTCTCTGTGGAGACGTCCCTGTGTGAGTCTCTTATATCTTCATCCAGAGTGTTGTATGCACACACAAACACACACATCTAACCCCCACCTTTAATGGTTTTTTTTTTGAAATGTTAATTTATAGAGTACCTTTCTCACCTTACAGTCTTTGTTACACCACCCACACTCTTCCATGTTGCTCTTGTAAATTCCAAAGACAGCCCCAGAGTGAGCCGGTATTTCCCAGTGAGGGCTTTGTACGTCTCCTCCCGTTTCTGTGCTCCCTGTATCCTCCTCGGTGAACCTTCTCAGCCATGGCACTTTCTGTAGTCTTCTGGCTCAAACCCTAAAGCTTTTAGTCTGAATACTAAATGATTCCTCATCTCTTCTGACCTTGGTTTTCTCTTTTTAAAAACGTTAAATTACTTATATATAAAATTTATTTTTATTTTATTTATTTTTTTGGTTTTTTTGAGACAGGGTTTCTCTGTGTAGCCCTGGCTGTCCCGGAACTCACTCTGTAGACCAGGCTGGCCTCAAACTCAGAAATCCACCTGCCTCTGCCTCCCAAGCGCTGGGATTAAAGGCATGTGCCACCACTGCCCAGCTAAGATATATTTTTTGCGTGTAGGAATGCTTTGCCTACATGTATGCTTGTGTGGCATGTACAGGCTTCATGGAAGCCAGAAGAGGGTGTGAGATCCCTGCAACTGGAGATATAGATGGTCGTGAGCTACCATGTGGTGCTGAGAACTGAACTCAAGTCCTCTGCAAGGCAACACTTGTTCATAGCCACTGAGCCATCTCAGTGGTTGCCAGGCAGAAGCGAAGATAATTCCTTTATTTGCCTCATAATATAATAATTCCTCAATCCCAAATTAGTGTTTTTGAGACAGAGTCTCTTTATGTAGCCCTGGCTGACCTGGAACTTCGTGTAGACTAGGCTGGCTTTGAATTCATACAGATTTGCCTGCCTCTGCCTCTGAGTGCTGGGATTAAAGGCCTAAAGGCATGCACCACCACACACTTAGCTTGGTTTCCTCTCAATCTCTTCTGGTCTTAGTTCTCACGTGTAAAATGAGAACAGAGAGGGAAACCATTCTCCCCACCCCCACCGCCTCCACCCCTCTCTCATGTACATGTTCATGTGGGTATGTGGGTGGGTATGAGGGCCAGAGGTTGACATTAGTTCTCTTCCTCCATCACATTCTGCGTTGGCTTTGTGGCAGTGTCTGTCACTGAGCCTGGAGCTCATCCATTGGCTAGGCGGGCTGAGCAGTGAGCTCCAAGCCTCTGCCTGGCCATCTCTGTCCCCATGGTCTGGGGTTGCTGATGGGGTCCCCATGGTCACTGTGCAAGCACTTTACTCTCTGAGCCGTCTACCCTGTGCCTGATTCCAGCCATTTGCTGTTTCCTGTAAGTACCAGGCTAATGGCACATGTCTGTAGAGTCCCTACCCCACCCCCACCCTACCCCCTGGCCTTTTTTGAGACAGTTTCCTGTGTAGCCCTGGCTATCCTGAAACTTGCTGTGTAGACCAGGCTAACCGAGAACTCAGAGATCTGTCTACCTGCCTCTGCCTCCCAAGTGCTGGAGCTCCTCTTTTTTGAAGCCTACAGTGAATATTCCTGTATTTTCAGGTAACAACTGTATATGGCTCACAATCACTGTCCCAGGCCTTCAAGGCATTTGGGGACTCATAAGGCTAGACTTGGCTGTAGAGATAAGGGTGAAGGTATATCTTAGGGTTACTATTGCTGTGATGGAACACCATTACCAAAAGCAACTTGGAAAGGGTTTATTTGGCTTACATATCCTAAGTCACAGGCCCCTGAAGGAAGCCAAGGCAAGAACTTAAACCAGGCAGGAACCTGGAGGCAGGTGATGATACAGGAGCCTGGAGGGCGCTGCTTACTGCCTTGCTTCTCATGGCTTGCTCAGTCTGCTTTCTTATAGAAACTAGGGCCATTAGCCCACGGTTGGCATCACCCATGGCCTGGGCCCTCCCCCATCGCTCACGAATTAAGAAAATGCCCCACAGGCTCGCCTGCCCACAGCCTGATCTCATGGAGGCATTTTTCTCAATTGAGGTTCCCGTCGCTCAAATTACTATCATTTGTGTCAAGTTAAGATAAAACCAGCTAGCATACCTGTCCACACACATACACAAATAAATAATTTTAAATCTACCAAAATAAAATAATAATAATAATAATAATAATAATAATAATAATAATAAACAACTAAAAATAAAATTCTTGGTATGGTGACATACACCCTTAATTCCAGCACTCGGAAAGTACAGGCAGACAGGTCTCTCTGAGTTTTTTTGTTTGGTTTTGGTTTTGGTTTTCGAGACAGGGTTTCTCTGTATAACTGTCTTGGCTATTCCGGAACTTCCTTTGTAGACCAGGCTGGCCTTGAACTCAAAGAGATCTGAACCTGTAGGAGTCTGTCTGCTTCTGTTTCCCAAGTGTTGGGACTAAAGGTGTGTACCACCTCTCCAGGCTTTTATGAGGGTTTTTGTTCTTGTTGTTTTGTTTTTGGTGATAATGGTTGTTTTTGAGACAGGGTCTTACTTTGTAGCCCTGACTTCTCTGGAACTCACTACGCAGACCAGGCTGATCTTAAACTCAGAGAGACCCTGTTGGGATCAAAGGTGTTTACCACCACGATCCGCCTCTCTGCGCTTGAGGCTAGCTTAGTGTACATGTTGAATTCCAGTCCAGCTAGTGCTACACAGTAAGATTCTGTGTTAATGAATGAATGTAATAAAATCGGTATTAGTAATAACAATAATAAATCAAGTGTAAAATTAATAAAAGATGAACCTGGCTTAGTTTGAAGTACACAAAGGAGCTGAGGGTGTGTCTCTGCAAAGCCAGGAGGGTGGGAATGGTCCACCTTTTGGGTACTTCATTTTCTCCTGTTAGAATTTTACCATCTCTCTAAGGTTCAGCAATCCTTTTTAGTTGGGGAAACTGAGGCTCGGAGAACATAAAGATAAACCAAAGGTGACTCTACCAGGAAGGTCTAGAATTTGAACCCAGATATAAATGGAGAGCCAACATTATTTCCTCTCCCTTGGGGTATCAGAATTGGGGATGGGAGGGAAGACCAGGGGCCAAGGGACAGGCTGAGACCTTCTTCTGCAATGGGTTAGTGACTGTTCCTTCTGTTTCTACAGTTATGGAGTCAAAATCCGGGCACCTCATGCACTGGTGATGACCTTTCTCTTCAAGAATGGCAGGTAACTGGGGAGAGGATGGGGCCAGCCCTCAGGACAGGATGGTTACTGTAGTTCCTTAGCTGGAACTAGCTTCCCTGTGCCCCTATTCTTCCTAAAGGCCAACTCTGATCCTATGTCCCCACTTGAAAATACCTGCGGCTCCTCACTATCCTCCGAAGAGACCCAGCCGTCAGGTCCGGCCTGCAAGGCCTTCTGCAGTCTGGCCACAGCCGGATCCTACGTGCTGTGGCACTTCACTCCACGCGTTTGCATGTCCACTTCCAGGACTGTCCTGTCTTCCTCTAGGAAGCCTTTACTTTCTTCCTGGAAACCTGCCCAGTTCTCCAGGAATCAATCTCTGTTCTCCCCTCACTGGTTTCAGTGTCTCGGCCTTCTTTTGGTTCCTATAACCCTTCCTTCATGGCCCTACTCAGAAAATTCACTGCAGTCCAGTTTTTGTGACTGTAGACACACCTACAGCTTACAAGAACCCTACCCAGGGATTGGAGCCATGGCACCATTGGTTACAAGCACTTGTTTTTTCAGAAGACCTGAGTTTAGTTCTTAGCACTTACATAGTGGCTCCCAATCACCTGTCACTCTAGTCCCAAGGACTCCACCAAACACACATGTGATATACAAACATGCAGGCAAAACGCTCGTTCATATAAAATAGAAAATAAATATATCCAAAAAAAAAAAAAAAAAAAAAACATACTCAGAGGGCAGATTAAGTCTAAATTGCAAGATTCCTATTCTGACGTTTTCATTTTACTTATCTTTGCTGTTTTTTTTTTTTTTTTCTCTCCCAATCTCATCTTTTCCTTCCCCTCCCTCCTTTTCTCTCTCCCCCTCTTCTCTCTCCAGAGCCAGGAATGTAGTAGACATGCACACTGGCACTGAGCTATAAACCCATCCCTTCCAGGTCTTTTTGTTTTGTTCAGTTTTGTTTTCGAGACAGGGTCCACATCATTTTGTTTGTTTGGTTGTTGGTTGGTTTTTGTTTTTCTTTTTTTTAAAGGTATTTGTAGACGATTTTTTAAAAGATTTTTTATTTATTTATTTATTATATGTAAGTACACTGTAGCTGTCTTCAGACACCCCAGAAGAGGGTATCATTTCGGATGGTTGTGAGCCATCATGTGGTTGCTGGGATTTGAACTCATGACCTTTGGAAGAGTAGTTGGTGCTCTTAACTGCTGAGCCATCTCTCCAGCCCCCTGATTTTTGTTTTTCAAGACAGGGTTTCTCTGTGTAGCCCTGGCTGTCCTGGAATTCATTCTATAGACTGGCCTTGAACTCACAGAGGTCTGCTACCTGGTGTGTGCCACCATGCCTGGCCCAAATCATTCTTTTTAAAAGATTTTTTTATTTTATGTATGAGTACACTGCAGCTGTCAGACACACCAGAAGAGGGCAGCAGATCCCATTACAGATGGTTGTGAGCCACCATGTAGTTGCTGGGAATTGAACTCAGGACCTCTGGAAGGGCAGTCAGTGCTCTTAACCTCTGAGCCACCTCTCCAGCCCCAAATCATTTTTTAAAAATTTATTTATTTATTTATTTAATTTATTTATTTATTAATTATATGTAAGTACACTGTAGCTGTCTTCAGACACCCCAGAAGAGGGCATCAGATCTCATTACGGATGGTTGTGAGCCACCATGTGGTTGCTGGGATTTGAACTCATGACCTTCGGAAGACCAGTTGGCGCTCTTAACCGCTGAGCCATCTCTCCAGCCCTCCCAAATCATTTTTTAAAACCTGAGCTTTTTCATGCGGTCCCCGAGTATTTAGTGACTATCTGTTATGAGGCAGACACCATTGGACTACTAAGGAGATAGCCGTGAACAAAGCAGACACTAATCCCTTGCTCCTCTTGGATTCATCTTCTAGCGGGAGAGAGCAGAGCAGGGATGGTGGGTGTGTGCCTGGTGAGGCTGGAAAGTCGGCCACCAAACGGATGAAAGGGAGAGGCTAGCGAGGGTCACATCAGGAACCAGACCAGGCCTGTCTGGCTCTAGGCCTGTGAGAGGAGCTTGGTTTTCCTTTTAAGTGAGAACAGAAAACTGACATCTGAGCAGGGGCAGCCCACTGTTTGACTTCTTGCAGGGTTGGTTTGGGGTTTTTTTTTTGTTTCTTTTTTAAGATTTATTTTTATTTCTAATTATATATCTCTGAATGTGCGCATGAGTGCAGGTGCCCTTGGGGGACAGAAGAAGGTGTCCAGTTTGCTGGGCAGTGGTGGCACATGCCTCTAATCCCAGCACTTGGGAGGCAGAGGCAGGTGGATTTCTGAGTTCGAGGCCAGCCTGGTCTACAGAGTGAGTTCCAGGACAGCCAGGGCTACACAGAGAAACTCTGTCTCAAAAAACAAAACAAAAAACAAAACAAAACAAAACAAAAGAAGGTGTCCAGCCTTTGGGGCTGAACCCTGACCTGAACCTTTGGGTGCTGGGAACTGAACTCGGGTCCTCTGTGAGAGCGGTATGTGCTCTTAACCGCTGAGCCATCTCTCTAACCCCTTGTGGGAAGCCATCCCCTGTTTTGTTTGCTTTTTGCCTCTTGAGATGAAGTCTTTCTTTATTATCAGCCTGCCCTTGCAATTCAAGGCTCAAGTCCCGTCTCAGCCTCCCAAATAGCTGGGAGAGTAGGTTTTGTGGCTTACGTATGTGTAACAACATGGAGACATTTGCTGCCTGGTTGAGAACAGCTTGGAGAGAGAAGAAGGAACCACACAGAAGCAGAAGCCATGGCGTATCCTTGGTGGCAGCCAGGAGCTGGGTGGCGGCTGGGAAGACAGCAGTCAGACTCCGAGACATTTTTTCAGGCGAAGATCACTGCTAGCTACTTACTTTTTCAGGGTTTGTTTGTTTGTTTTTGTTTCACTGTAGAGACCAGGATGGCCTCACACAGAGGCCCACACACCTCTGCCCTCTCAAGTGCTGGGGTTAAAGGCAAGCAACACTTATGTCTGGCCTTACTTTTTGTTTTTGAGACAGAGTCTTGCTCCATAGTTCAGACTGGCCCCCAACTCCCAATCTTCCTGTTTCACCCAGGATTATAGGAATGTGTCACCATGCCTAACTATAATCCAACTTTCTTGATTTAAAAATGGTATCTGGAGAGATGGCTCAGCAGTTAAGAGCACTAACTGCTCTTCAAGAGGTCCTGAGTTCAATTCCCAGCAACCACATGATGGCTCACAACCATCTGTAATGGAATCTGATGCCCTCTTCTGATGTGTCTGAAGTCAGACACAGTGTACTCATATAAATAAAAATAAATAAATCTTTTTTTTAAAATGGTATTCATAGCTAGGTATGGTGGCACACTCAGGTGAAACTCTGAGTACCAAACAGTCTGTCTATGTAGTGAGTTTTTGGACAGCCAGGGCTACATAAAAAGACCTTGTCTCAAAAAACTCAACCAACTAACTCATAAACAAACAAAGGTACTCATGGGGCCCATGTACTCAAGAGCCAAGAACCAGCTGCTGCTGGCTTTTCTTAGTCACCTGACAGACTTCCACTCTACCCTTGTCTAGAATTGAACTGTATACTCTGCTCTCTCCCTAGGTTGTCTTTGCTGCCCCCTAGTGGGACTGTAGAGATGACTCAGCCATTGGGAATGTCTGTTGGTCGTATAGAGGACTGGAATTTGGTTCCTGGCACCCCGTACAGCAGCAGCTCCCAATTCCCTGTAACTCCAGGTCCAGGGAATCTGGTGCCCTCTTCTGGTCTCTGTAGGTACTCACATGCAAGCAAGGCACCCCCTTTCACTCCTCCACCTTTAAAAAGATGGATTGAATCAGTTCTTTGTCTCAAAGGAGGAGCAGTTGCAGTTGGCTGACCTCACTCCCCCTTCTCCACACGCAGCCCCTGTTCCCACCACACTGGCCTCTCTCCATTGCTTCAGTCCTTTCCTCAAGTGTCTGTCCCTGTAGCCTTTGTGTACAGTGAGTCTTCTGCCTAGAAAGCAGCATGCTCTTCTCACCCATTCCTTCCTGTCTTTCAGATTCCAGGACAACCTGCTGTCAAAGTCAATGCCTTTTTTGTTTGTTTGTTTGTTTTCGAGACAGGGTTTCTCTGTGTAGCCCTGGCTGTCCTGGAACTCACTCTGTAGACCAGGCTGGCCTCGAACTCAGAAATCCACCTGCCTCTGCCTCCCGAGGGCTGGGATTAAAGGCGTGCGCCACCCCTGCCCGGCCAAAGTCAATGTCTTAATTCTTGTCCTGTTTCCCCCTCATAAGCCCCACAAAGACAGAAAACAGATCTGCCCTTTCTCAGAATTCAATCTGCAGATCCAGCTCATAGTAGGCACTCATTTGTTCACTCATCTCTTCCATTTGTTGAGCACCTACTGTGTGCCAGACCCTGTTCTGTGCCCTTAAGACAAACAAACAAAATCTAGACCCTGCTCTGCAGGAGCTTATACTGAGGAGCAGGGAACTTCCAAAAGCAGCTTACAAATGCTAAATGGTGATAAGAGCCATTGAGGACAGGTGAGGAAAGGGATGGGCGGGCACTCATTAATCAAGGTGTCTCCAGTCTGGAGAGAGAGAGAGAGAGAGAGAGAGAGAGAGAGAGAGAGAGAGAGAGAGAGAGCTAGAGAGCTATGTCCCTGAGGCTATGGGACACCCTTGCCTAATTCAGATCTGCGTGTACTCCCGGGAAACCTACCTGGACCAGCTGGGCCTGCACTCATGGGGGGCTTTCTGTTTGTGCAGTCTCCGAGAGAAGCTGCAGGCCATTCTGAAAGTCACCTACACCCACTCTCGGAACCTAGCCTGCTTTGTGTTCGCCTATAAGAGTCTCCGTGCCCTACAGTCCCGTGTGCAAGGCAAGACCCACCAGATGCACTCTTTCCTGGCTGCCTTCATTGGGGGGCTTCTTCTGTTTGGAGAGAACAATAACGTAAATAGCCAGGTAAAGGCTTTCCTGAGGTGGAATGGGGCCAGTGGGGGGCCCTTTACTTGAAGATGAACTCTTTGCTAGCACCTGTGTCTGAGGCTAAGAATCGCCAATCCCCGTGTGACCTTGTGTCTGTGTCATTTCTCCCTGAATTTTCCCATTGAGGGGCCAGGGGCTGACCTTGAAATCACAGAGGTCTGCTTGCCTTTGCCTCCTGAGTTCTGAGATTAAAGGCATGTGTCAGCACCACCCAGCGCAGTTTTCCCCGTTTGCAAACCAAACCACAGCTAGAGTCCAAGGGTTGCCCACATCAATGTGTCTGCTGCTCTTTGGGGCAAAGATCTTGGTGGTGGTGGTGGTTGGGATAGGCTTCATCTTGTTCAGACAGGCCTTGAGCTCGCTGTGTAGCTGAGGCTTGGCTTGAACTCCTAACCGCCTCACCTTGTCCCAGGTGCTGAGATTACAGATATGCACCACCTGGATGCTACAATGATGTTTTAAATTGTTTATTTATTGTTGTTAATCCCAGCACTCGGGAGGCAGAGGCAGGTGGATTTCTGAGTTCGAGGCCAGCCTGGTCTACAGAGTGAGTTCCAGGACAACCAGGGCTACACAGAGAAACCCTGTCTTGAAAAAAAAATGTTATTTATGTGTGTGTGTGCCTCTGTGTGGGGTGTGTACCTGTGTGTGGGTGTCCATGGAGGCAGGAAGAGGGTGTTCTCTCTGGAGTTGTGAGCCATTGCCCTATATGGTGGTAGGAATCAAACTCTGTCCTCTGCAAGAAGAGCAAGTGCTCCTAACTGCTGAGTCTTTTCTCCAGCCTAAGGTTTTTTTGTTTTGTTTTGTTTTGTTTTCTTAAATATACTTCGACCTGGGTGTGGTGGTACACTGAGAGATTAAGGCCCTGATCTGAAGCCAGCCTGGGCTGCATCTTCAAACAAACAAGCAGAACTCAGTGAAATTGAAAATAGGAACGCAAAAGAGAAAAGCAGGTTCTCTGAAAAGATGAACAAAATCAATACGCCTCCACCCGGGGCCTCCACCCGAGGCCTCCACCCAGGGTCACCTAGAACGCTTTTTACCAATATGAGAAATGACACAGGTTATGTTTAATGTCTTGTGTACCTTAAAAGACCTTGAGGAGTCTCAGCACTCAGAAGGCAAAGGCAGAAGGATCTGTCTGTGTGAGTTGGAGGCCAGCCTGGTCTACATAGTGAGTTCCAGAACAGGAAGAGCTTGTTTTGTCTCTTTGTTTTTGAGACAGGGTCTCTCTGTGTAGCCTGTGAGGTGCTGCAGCAGGTAAAGTTGCCTGCCAGTAAACCTGACAATTTAATTTGATCCCTGGGACTCACATGGTGGAGAGAACTACCTCCCGAAGGTTTTCCTCTGACCTCTTTACATGCACTGTGGGATACCTGTCCTGTGCCCCCTAAACTAAAATAATAAGAAATGAAATATAAATGTTTTAAAGATCTTGAAAATCATCGATTACTATTCTATTTTTATAGACTCTATTTTTGCATCTTGGTAGCTGATATGAAATAGACTGATTCTTTAGGAAGGAAAGTGTGCCCGTGTCACACAGGAAAGACAGTGTGGATGACCAGTATCTAATATAAAAGGGCAGACTGCTTGCTCCCAGGTGCTCAGAGACATTATAAAATCAGAAAATAAATGCAAAAGAAAGTCCTCTTCCCCTGCCCCCTCCACTCCCCTGTAACTCAAGCTGCTGATGAAGCCAGCCCCTGTTGTCTGTGCTTGTTCCAGGGCACAGATGGGCTTTGATTTCCCCCATGCCCATGGCATGCAGGTGGGGAATGGGACTGGCCTTTGGCCATCATACACTGTGGGAGTTCATAACTGTGTCAGACTGCACATTCCTAGAAATGAGAGGGATTTCATTTTGTAAGAAGTTTTCTGAGGTCCCTTTTATATATGGGTGTTTTGCCTACATGTATATCTGTGCACCATATGTGTACCTGGTATCCATGGTGGCCAGAAGAGGGCATTGGACCCCTTGAAACTGGAGCTACTGGTGGTTGTGAGCACTGTGTGGATGCTGGGAATTGAACATGGGTCTCCTGGAAGAACAGCCAGTGCTCTTAACTGCGGAGCCATCTCTCTAGCCCCATTTTTGTTTTTGTTTTTGTTTTTTAAGGGTTTTCAAAATAGGCTTTCTCTTTAGACCTGGCTGTCCTAGAACTATGAAGACCAGGCTGGCCTTGAACTCAGAGATCAGCCTGCCTCTGCCTCCCGAGTGCAGGGACTAATGAGCGTGCGCCACCACCACCTGGCCCCTTTCTTTTAAAACAAATTATTTTTCTTTTAATGTTTCAGAGTGTTTGCCTGCATGTGTGTGTGCACCATATGCATGCCTGGTGCCTTGGAAGCCAAAAGATGGTGTTGGATCCTCTGGAACAGGAGTTACAGAAAGTAGTGAGCCACCATGTGGGTGCTGGGAACTGAACCTGGGTCCTCCTCTGTAAGAGCAGCAAATGCTCTTAACTACTGAGCCATCTCTGTCTGGCCCCTTTTATTTGTTGAGACAAGGTCTCATGTTACCCAGACTGTCCGCAAACTCAACATATAGCTGAGGCTGGCCTTGAACTCCTGCTGCCTCTACTTCCCCAGTATTTGGACTGTAGGCATGTGTCACCACAACCATCTATTTTGGTTTTCTTATAGTGTCTTGCTCTGTAGCCCAAGATGGTGTTGAGTCTTGGAGTTCTCCCTGAGCCGTGGATGCCAGCCTGGCCCAATTTATTCCTTTTTATTCCTGAGTAATATTAGGAGCACCACAGGGTTTTGTTCTTTGTTTGTTTTTTTAATCATCCGTTGAAGGACACTCGGACAGTTTCTAGCTTTGGAATATTACAAGTAGAGCTGAGAAGAACACGCTTGTATAGATTCTTCTGTGAACATAAGTTTTAGTTTTTCTGGGATAAAAGCCCAAGAGTGTAATTGTGGGTTGTGTGGTATATGCATACTTGGTTTTTAAAACAACCTGCCAAGAAGAAAAAGAAAAAAAACCAACAACCCTCTGCCAAGCTGTTTTCCAGGGTGACTATCATTTTTACATTCTCACCAGGGAGATAGGAATGGCTTGTCTACTTTCTCCACATCCTAGCTAACGTTTGGTTTCTTGCATGGCTTATTTTATCCATGTTTTAAATTTTTTAATTGTGTACGTTCCTGTGTATGTGCATGTGTGTGGTGTGTATGTGTGCATGTGTGTGCGTTTGTGTGTGTGCATGTGTGCGTGTGTGTGTGCATGTGTGTGTATGTGTACATGTGTGTGTGCATGTGTGTGTGTGTGTGTGTGCGTGTGTGTGCATGTGTGCGTGTGTGTGCGTGTGTGTGCGTGTATGTGTATGTGCATTTGTGTATGTGCATGTGTGCATGTGTGTGTGCATGTGTGTGTGTATGTGTGCATGTGTGCATGTGTGTGTATGTATGTGTGCGTATGTGTATGTGTGCGTGTGTGTGTGTCTGTGCATGTTGTGCATGTATGTGTGTGTGTGTGTATGTGTGCATGTGTTCGTGTATGTGTGTGTGCATTTGTATGTGTGCATGTGTGTGTAATGTGTGTGCGTGTGTGCGTGTGTGTGTATGTATGTGTGTGTGTGTGTATGCATGTGTGTGTGTATGCATCTGTATGTGTGCATGTGTGCATGTGTGTGCGTGTATGTATGTGTGTGTGCGTGTGTGTGTGTGCGTGTGTCTGTGTGTGTGTGTCTGTGTGTGTGTGTCTGTGTGTTACAAGTGTAGGCATGCACCTGCCGTGGTGTATGTGTGGAGATCCGAGGACAACTCTTGGATGTTGGTTCTCTCCTTCCACTGTTGACTCTGGGATCTAACCCAGCTTGTCGGGCTTTTGCTGCAAGTGCCCTCAACCCTAAACCATCTCACCGGCCCTGTCTTAGCATTGTGACACTGCATCTCATTGCCCCTTGACTCTTTCTTTCCCTGATGGCATCTCCTTATTATCATTTATTTGCCACCAGTACAACCTCTTTGATGAAACATTCATGTCTTTTGCTCATTTTCTAGTTAGAATATTTCCTGTTTTACTTTTGAGCTCTGAGGACTTTTAAAAAATCGTCTACATGACGATGCTTTGCAGATATGCATTGTGAACGTCTCTCCTCTGTAACCTCTCTTTCTCTGAGATGGGGTCTTGGCATGGAGCCCCTGTAGGCCTGGAATTTATTCCATACACTCAGCTGGCTTCACAAAGGGAAAAAAAAAGGAACTTCAAGGAAATCCAAAATGTTATTTTTCCTTCTTGGGGTTCTGGGGTTCCTTTTTTTGGTTTTTTTTCAAGACAGAGTTTCTCTGTGTAGCCCTGGCTGTCCTGGAACTCACTCTGTAGACCAGGCTGGCCTTGAACTCACCTGCCTCTGCCTCCCAAGTGCTGGGATTAAAGGCGTGCGCCACCACCGCCCAGCTTGGGGTTCTTTTTTATTATTATTATTATTTAATTTTAAACTACATATAATTCATTTTTAAAAATTCTAATAAGGGAGTCAGGTGTAGTGGTGCATGCCTTTAATCCCAGTACTTGAGAGGCAAGGGCAGGAGGATCTCTGTGAGTTCAAGGCCAGCCTGGTCTACATAATGAGTTCCAGGACAGTGATACCCTGTCTAGAAAAATAATAAGACAAAAAACCCAATATACTACTAATAATAATAATAATAATAAAAACACAAAGGCTGACAAGATGGCTCAGCAAGTTAAGGTGCTTGTTACCAAAGCTGATGACCTGAGTCAGATCCCTGGAACCATGAAATAGGAGGAGAGCATCAACTTCAAGTTATCCTTGAAGAAGCTAGGCACTAAGCTGCTCACTTGTAATCTCAGCACTGGGGAGGTGGATAGATAGTGTCCTCTGGCTTACACACACACACCACACACACACATACACAAACATATATATATATACACTTACACACACACACTAGACACATACATATATATACTACATACAGAGCGCACACACACACATACACACACACACACACACACACACAAATAACTAAATACATTATTATTACTTTTTAAAAAGCTAGGCACAGAAGCATCTGTTCATCATTCTAGGTTTTTGGAAGATAGAAAGAGGTGGATCTCTGAACTCCCTGGTCAGCCAGCCTAGCCAAATTGGTACACTCCAGGTTCACTGAGAAAGTCTTGTCTCACAAATCGGGTAGGGGACAGGATGGATCTATAGCTCAGAGATTAAGAATGCTTTTAAATCTTTAAAAAGAGAAAACATTGGTATGTTCTTTGGGGGTCAGGGGCTGTTGAGACAGGATTCTTCTACACAGGCCCTGCTGTCTCAGAACTCATTGTTACCAGGCTGCTGTCAAACTCACAGAGGGGATTAAAGGCTTAAAGGTGCCACTATATCTGGAAAGATTTATTAAGATATTGTTGGCCGGGCAGTGGTAGCGCACACCTTTAATCCCAGCACTTGGGAGGCAGAGGCAGGTGGATTTCTGAGTTCAAGGCCAGCCTGGTCTACAGAGTGAGTTCCAGGACAGCCAGGACTGCACAGAGAAACCCTGTCTCGAAAAACCAAAAAAAAAAAAAAATTATGATAGTTGTCAACTTGACACAAGAAAGAAAGAAGGAAGGAAGGAAGGAAGGAAGGAAGGAAGGAAGGAAGGAAGGAAGGAAGGAAGGAAGGAATTAATCTTTGTGCTCAGGAGGCAGAGGCAGATGGAGATCTCTGAGTTCCAGGCCGGCATGTTCTACATAACAAGTTTCAGGAGACCTATATAATAGGGAGACTCTGTCTCCAAAAAAACAAAAACAAAACAAAATTTATGCTAGAGAGGGAAGTGAAGAAGACACTCAGTGTTGGTCTCTGGACTCTACACACATGTGCACATGTCTGTGTGCAAAGCACCCAATACACATGCACCACCCACATAGAAATAGAAATATTAAAATGTCTGTGACATACCACCTCAATCATCTTGTACGTTAACTTTGAAAGTCACAGAGCGGGCTCAATGGTTAAGAGCACTGACTGCTCTTCCAGAGGTCCTAAGTTCAGTTCCCAGCAACCACATGGTGGCTTCACAGCCATCTGTAATGGGATCCAATGCCCTCTTCTGGTGTGTCTGAAGACAGCTACAGTGTACTCGTATATGTAAAATAAATAAATAAAAAAAAAAAAAAAAAAGAAAGAAAGTCACAGAGCCAGTGCACAGTGGATGTCCAGTGCCTGTGGTTGGATGGGCAGGTGAAGCTTCCCAGAGGCTGTGCTGACTAGTTACCCCGAGTATTTCCCTCCCTGCAGATCAACATGTACCTGACCTCGCGTGTCCTGATTGCCTTGTGCCGCCTGGGTGTGGAGAAGGGCTACCTCCCTGCGCCCAAGTGGGACCTCTTCCCCTTGCACACTGCAGTGATTTGGGGGCTTGTGCTGTGGCTCTTTGAGTATCACCGGCCCACTCTGCAGCCCTCACTACAGTCCTCCATGACCTACCTCTACGAGGACAGCAACGTATGGCATGACATCTCAGACTTCCTCATCTTCAACAAGAGCCGCCCCTCCAAGTAACACAGTCCAAGTCCAAGGTGCTCAGGAACTCCTGCCCAGACAGCTTCCAGACAGCGTCCCGCTGCTGCTCAGGGTACGGGTCTATTGGCATACCCTCAAGGAGGGTCCTGCCTTCTCAAAGTCATGGACCTCACACTCCAACTTGTATTATCCCAGGCTCCCATTTGCCGAAGTAAAAGTACTGAGTTTTTCACCTACCAGGAACTTTTGAATACTGTAGCAAGTGGCTGGATCCCATTAAAGACTCTGTGGCTTGATTCCAGATGCTCTTCCAACTTCTGTAAGGCCAGGGCAAATTCACCCCTCTCTGGGCTTCAGGTCATTCCATTCAGGGGAGGACCCTTAGAGGAGAGTGTCTTCCTGGTGGATATGATGACCCTCCCGTCTACTGTGTATCAGCGGGCTCCTTGCTAGTGGGCAATAGGTTACAAATACTTTGAAAGAAAAAAAAACCTAAATTCGTTGTCTAAGTTATTCTCTTGAGAAGTTCTGGAGCCCTACTGCCTAATGGGAGCACAGCAGGAGCCATGTGTACTACTAAGGTTTTTCAAGAGCTTACAGGCATAGCATGTGGCAAGCTTGTGTGAGACCCTGGATCCTGTCACCAGCACTGAGAATAAAACTTCCAGTCACCGCATTTTTGAGATGCATACTGTGGCAGTAGGGTTGTGAGCTTCCAGGCCAGGCTGGGATACATCAAAAAACAAAAAAACAAAAAAAAAAAGGCCAGGGAGATGGCTCAGTGAATAAATATGGTGGCTGCCAAGCCTAGTGACCAGAGTTTGATCCCCGTGTTCCACATGGTGACATGGTGGAAGAAGAGAACCAGATCCTGCAAGTTGTCCTCTAACCTCCACACGTGTGCCTTGGCATGTGTGTGTGCATGCACACACATACATGCACATATACAATAAATAAGTGAAAATATAATAAAAAATTAAAGAACATGTAAGGTTAATCTTAGTCGTATATTTTGCCTGCATGTACATCTGTGAACCGTGTGTGTGTGTGGTCCCAGCAGAAGTCAGCAGAGGGTGCTGAATCCCTTGGAACTGGGGTATGGGTATTGTGAACCACCATGTGGGAACTGAAGCTCGGTCCTCTGCAAGAGCACTTAGGGTTTTGTTGTTGTTGTCGTTGTTGTCTGCTTGCTTGGTTTTTTTGGTTTTTCGAGACAGGGTTTCTCTGTGTAGCCCGGGCTGTCCTGGAACTCACTCTCTAGACCAGGCTGGCCTTGAACTCAGAAATCCGCCTGCCTCTGCCTCCCAGTGCTGGGATCAAAGACATGTGCCACCACTCTCTGGTGAACTAAGTGCTCTTCACCACTAAGCCATTTCTCCAGCCTCAGACCTTAATCATATATATTTTATATGATATTCCAATATTTCCAAAACCTTGTCATTGCAACACATGTTAATATAAAAGATTAATGACAGTTTTTCTTGAACTATGTCTTCAACACTTGGCAATGTGTTCTACATGCATCAGGTAATACAGCTATTGTCATAGAAGATTCCAGAGGACACTGAAAATCTGGAACTAAGGATACAGTCTGAGCCCCTCGCCCCTCTGTGATGCATCCCTGGGGGAAAGCTTTTCAACTCTCAGCACGTCCAGCCTCCTAAATGAGGATAATCTCGGTAATCTGACGCCCGCCCTGGGCACTTCCCAGCACCTGAACCTCATACCAGTTACTTCAGCATAGGGAGTTTCCACTGTCTCCTGACTGCTTTGCACATGGCTGTCTTTAGTCCGTAGTTACCTTGCAAGGATACGCATTGATCCATGCTTTCCAGGCGTGGAAACTGAGTCAGAGAAGAGGTAACTTGCCCAAAGTAACATGGCTACTGTGATGTAGTCTCTCGACGATTTGAACGGTCTGCCTGATTCTGAAACCTGTGTTTCCTTCAGTACCTCACTTTAAACCTAGAAAACCTCAGCCATTGTTGATTATAAGATCTGACATTTGAAACCAACCCAGATGCTCACAGGAGCTCTTGGTGGCATAAATGAAAGTGCTTGGGGTGCTATGTATGGCACAGGGGGAAAGGAGCACAGTGAACAGGAAAATTGTGTGCCAGGCAGAATTTTTAAAAACATTCGTCTGAAGGAACAAAACGGGGGTCCCAAAAGCCTAGTGCAGAGTCTACCGATTTGAGACACTTGGTTTAGTGCAGTACATTACTTACAACAAGCCCTCTCCTCATGTGATTGAAATGACCAGGAGAAGTCTACATGAGTCACTGGAGTGCTCGCCAAGGTGCAGGCATGGAGACATATGCCTATATCACAGCGCCTGGGAGGTGGGGGCAAGAGGATGGGCTTCAAGGTCATACTCTGCTACAAAGCAAGTTGGAAACCAGCCTGGACCACTGAGACCCTATCTCAAAAACAAACAAACAAATGAAGGAATAAATACAATACAAATTCCCACCCAGGGGGTCTGAAACTGGTCAAGAGTCTGACTCTTACAAGTTCCCTTACTGTGGGTGCCTTTCTATGAGCCCAGTCAGCTTGCTGAGAGAGTGGTGAACCACAGGATCAAGAGTTGTCCCAGGTAGCTGACCAGTCACAGAGCTTTGGGGTAGCAGAGGTTGTCTCTGCCTCCCCAATGCTTTCAGCTACAGCAGTTCATTGCAAGTTCAGAGCAGATGGTTTGGAAGAGCTTACTCTGCTCGAACTGGAAGGCGAACAAACTCTTGAGACTGTCGGGAGCTGGCTGTTGCCAGGCAGGTCTATTCTAGCAGATGATGAGAACCCTGCCATTCTCTCTTCTCTTCACACCTGGCCTCTCCAGTCACCACCCCTGTGTCGTCACCAGCCCCCCCCCCCCCCAGGACTCCCACCCTTGGTGCCTGATTTACCACTCTGCAGCAGGCGTGAAGTTTTAGAGATTAACATGCGCCTTGAGCAACATGAATCCAGCACTAAGAAATACCATCACAAGCTGCTCCCAGCCCTCCGAGGAGATAACCCTCCATACATTGCTCACTGCTTGCTAGAGGCTCCAAGCGGGATTGGACGCCCGTGCCCACGGTGGATACGACCTCCTTCATGCCACAGCCACTGCATCCTGGGTCCCATCAAATCACTTGCACACAACCCCTTATCTTGAGCTTTATTATTGGAGAAAATACCCGAACTAAAAGTGGCCACTGGTCAGTAGACTAAGAGGCAGTATACACGGTTGCAAGGGACAAAGGCTTTGGAACCAGCATGCCCCGGTTCAAGGCCTCGCTGATTAAGTGACTTAGCCATCTGTGCCTCATCTGTAAAAATGGTGTTGTGATGACATGCACCTCGTGGTGTCTGGAAGGATTAAGCGATACATGTAAAGTGAGCATTCAGTAAACATTGCTCTTATTTCCAATAGAACAAATACAGGAAGAAGCTGGTTGTAAGAAATAAGTGTGCCCTGTGTTTAGCCAGCCCTTCTCCGCAGCCAGCCTTGGATTCCTGCCCTGACAACCCTCCTCCACTGCTGGGGGGGGTGGCGGGTTCCACACTGACTGGCTCTGCTCTCTAAGAATAGGTTTCCCTCGCAGATGGCATCTCTCTGGATCTTGCCAGAGCATCTGGTCCCTCCAACTGCACACTCCAGGGAGGAAGGCGGGGTGGTCCCCATAGGGAGGAACAGAGCCTGTCTTCAGCAGCTTTGGGAGGAGCCCAGCTTCATTCCTTCTTGAGCCTCCATTTTCTATGATCTGTGTGTAGGGACTGCCGAAGGGCCATGGCCCATGGAAAGGAGCCTTTCGGCTTCCGTAAACAGCAGACTGCACTAATCTACAATTACTGTCTGCTACATTTGTATAAGAGTCTTTTGCTTGAAAGACTCTTATAACTGTAACTTTTTAAAAAATGTATTATTTAATTAGTTTTCTTCCTGTGTGTGTGGGGGGATCTTGACTTTGTTTTTTAAGACCAGACATGCCTAGCAGGGTTGGTGCACACCTTTTATCTTAGCACTTGGGAGACAGAGGCAGATAAATGTCTGTGAATTCAAGGCCAGCCTAGTCTACAAAGCAAGTTCCAGGACAGCCTGGGCTACACAGAAAAATCCTGTCTCAAAAACCAAAAGCAAAACAAACAAACAAAAAGGACAGGTTAACATGGTGGCTCACAACCATCCATAATGAGATCTGATGCCCTCTGCTGGGGTGTCTGAAGACAGCTACAGTGTACTTACATATAATAAATAAATAAATCTTTTAAAAAAAAAAAAAAAAAAGGACAGGTTAGGGCTGGAGAGATGGCTCAGTGGTTAAGAGCACTGACTGCACTTCCAGAGGTCCTGAGTTCAAATCCCTGCAACCACACGGGCTCACAACCGTCTGTAATGGGATCTGATGCCCTCTTCTGGTGTGTCTGAAGACAGCTACAGTGTACTCATATAAATAAATAAATAAATAAATAAATCTTAAAAATAAAAAAGGACAGAATATCACGTAGCCCCAGGCTAGCCTTAAACTTAGTGTGTAGCTGAGGCTGGCCTAAAATTCCTGATCCTTCTGCTTCCACCTCTGAATGCTGGGATTATAAATGTATGTTACAGTGCTTTGTCCTGGGGTGCCCAAGTGCTGCTGGCAAGTCGCTCAAGAGAGGCGGGGCACAGTCCGAGGCAGGGGTCCCGCCCCATGCCTCCCAGATGAGAAACAGTGGGATACGGGACAGATGCTGTAGTTCCCGACCTTCTGTGTACCCAGCAGGCCTTGGGTGCCTCAGGGAGTTGGGAGAGGGGTCTGTGCCTTTCCTGTCCACTAGGCAGGAAGGGGATGGCCGAGCCCAGGATTGGGGTGAAATCCAAGTGAGTGCCAAGTGTATAGAGCGGTTAGAAGAGAAGAGGCCTTCTTTCGGAGATTTCCACGTGGCTCTTTAGGATGAAGGTCTCCCGCCTCAGCGACCCTTGATGAAGGAGAGGGTCCTTGCTTGTCCAAACTGCTTTATTTGATGGTGGATACATTTTACTCAGAGTGAACCAGAGATTATTAAGTACCTTTTGTGGAAAGGAATGCCCAGAAAGGGAAGCTCACTGGCTAAATACTTGAGGCCTATCTAGTTACCTCATTATCATGGTAAACTGTAGGTTTTTTTGCTATGTGACCGATTGTCACGGTCCTCTCAGTGGGGTGTCATGATTACATGTCCCAGATCAGGGAGTTTGGCAAGGAGCTGGCCTCACGACTGCTGTTCTCAATTCTGAGATTTCCCCGGGGTTTAGACTGGCTCAGCCTTACCAGTTCTTCTGCCTGGTGATACATTCTACTCACCCCACAATGCTTGGGCTTCCCCCCATCCCATGTGTGTGTGTGTGTTTGTGTGTGTGTGTGTGTGTGTGTGTGTGAGAGAGAGAGAGAGAGAGAGAGAGAGAGAGAGAGAGAGAGAGAGAGAGAAAGAGAGAGAGAGAGAGTCTCACTCTATAGCCCAGGATGACCTACAATTCACTGTCTAGCCTAAGTTAGCCATGGTGGTGGATTCCCGTACATTCTTCTAATCCTCACCTTTTCATGGCAGGAGCCCACACTAATGAGAGATCTAGTCTTAAAAAGCTTCTCTCTCTCTCTTTCTCTCTCTCTCTCACACACACACATACAGAGAGAGAGAGAGAGAGAGAGAGAGAGAGAGAGAGAGAGAGAGAAAATGAAAAGGTGATCCATTCCTTTAATTCTAGCACTTGGGAGTCAGAGGCTGGCCTATGAGTTGGAAGACCAGCCTGATCTGCATAGTAAGTTCCAGGCCAGTCAGGGCTACACAGTGAGACCCTGTCTCAAACAAAAACCGTCAAGCTGTATAACAATCATATAACAGGGAAAAAGTAAGACTCTCTTCTTTGGTTTTTTGAGACAGGGTTTCTCTGTGTAGCCCTGGCTGTCCTGGAACTCACTCTGTAGACCAGGCTGGCCTCGAACTCAGAAATCCACCTGCCTCTGCCTCCCAAGTGCTGGGATTAAAGGCGTGTGCCACCACTGCCCGGCAAGACTCTCTTCTAAGCTCTGTTCTAAGTACCCCCTTCCCCCCAACTCTGCGTGCTGCAAACATGCATATTTGTGTATGTGTGTGAATGTGTAGAGGTCAGAGACCTATATTAGGTATCTACCTCAGTTGCTTTCCATTTTATTTTTGAGATCTCTCAGTCTCACTGAACCTGGCATTCAGGAATTCAGCTAGGTTAGCTGGCCAGTGAGCCCCAGGGATCCCCTGTCTCTGTGTCCTTAATGCAGAGATGACAGACATACACTACTGTACCTGGCATTTTACATGGATACTGAGGGTCCCAACACTGGACCTCATGCTTCTGTGGCAAAGCTCGTAACTGACTGGGTCATCCCTTTCCCCCTTTGCTCCATCCCTGGCTTCTAACACTTCCAGAGCTGTATAGTCTTCTGATGTGTCCTGTGAATAGTCACTCATCTTCACCTATGAATAAACCTTGATATTGCACTCTCTTGACGCTGACATTGCTCCTCATCTGTGTGCTTGGGTCACTTTCTATATAAAGTGAGACTTTGAGGGGCTGGAGAGATGGCTCAGTGGTTGAAAGCACTAGCTGCTCTTCCAGAGGGACTCAGGTTGATTCTCAGCACCCACATAATAGCTCACAGCTGTTACTTCAGTTCCAGGGCATGCAACACCCTCTTCTGACTCTCTCAGGCACTGTATGCACAGGGGTGGTGGACAGACATAAAAACAGGCATAATATCCTCACATACCCATATACATAAAATGAAATTTTTTCATTTATTCTGTACACACACACACACACACACACACACACACACACACACACACACACCAGCCAAAAATAAATCTTTTCTTAAGTAATCAAACTTCCCGGTGAAGGGGAAGGAAAATGTTACTTTGGGACCCTTCTGCTTCTCCATGCCCAGGTTAGCCATCGGCAAGCAAGCCCACATGAGAGCAACAATTTGCCGACCGAGGTGCCAAAAACCTGCCCGGGATGCTCTCCACTCAAGCCTTCCACATCCATGCTACGGAAGGACCCTGGCAGCAGCCTCTCTCCACACTGTTCCCTTTACTGCCCCGTGAGTGTATTGGTTTATAAAAGGCAGGCTTTGAACCCTTCGTTCTCCTAAACCAGAACATCCTGTTCCGCCCCCCAGAGTGAAGCCATGTCACGACAAGCTGTGACTTAAGATCGCCCTTTTCTTTGACAAATTAGAGCGTATTTCTAAAAGGAAAAGTGTTTTCCTTCTCTTCCCTTGTCTTGTTTCAGATTCCCAGGGAGGGAATCTGTCTTACTCAGCCTTGAAGGGCATTTTGGAGCAAGGGTTTTGATGTTAAGCAGAGGCAGACGAGGCCAGTCACACCCTGACAGAGGACAAAGGAGAGCTGAGCTCTCTTCTGATGTTGGTTTGAGAAACCTAAATACAGGGAGCCCATGTTTTGCACCAGCTCTGCTAAGAACGCCTCGGAAGCCGTGACTTAGGAAGTAGGCTGCACTGCATACAGGTCCTGGTGTAAATGCCAGGATCCTTGTTCTTTACTCTTCCGGGCTTCTCCCCGTGGGCTGGGTGTTAGCTGAGAGTCAGGACCAGGGCCAGGCCACATCAGCTCTTTAGACACTTCTTTTGGAGCGCCTTTGTTATGTCATGAATTCCTCTGGCATCTGTGGGAGTCCAAGGTCCCCTCTCAAGAGAGTTGTTTCCAAAACCCATGCAATAAGTACATAGAGCCAGGACCAACAGAGCAGGCCTGTCTCAAAAACAAAAACAAAACAAAAAACCCCAAATCGCCCCCTTAAAAAAGCCCCAAACAACAAAACCTAAGATCTAATGAAATATCCAAAAACTATGACTTTGAAGGGCTAATAAACACAAACAATGTCTTTGCTAAAGCAGTGAGCCCAGCACAGGAGGCAGAGCTGGGAGCTCCTTTGTGTATTGGGCACACACAGTGCTGGGTTTGAGCCCCACTTGGGAGACAAGCAGTCTACCAACCAAGCTACACCCCCAACCCCGGAAAAGCTGTGATTTCTGTTCCCCGTGTAATTTCAGCCTTCAAGAGGTAGAGGAACTCACTCCGTAGACCAGGCTGGCCTTGCCTTGAACTAAGAAATCTGCCTGCCTCTGTCTCCCAAGTGCTGGGATTAAAGGCACAAAGAGTGAGTTCCAGGACAGCCAAGGCTATGCAGAGAAACCCTGTCTCGAAAAACCAAAAAAAAAAAAAAGAGGTAGAGGAAGGTGAGTCATGAGCTCGAGATCATCTTCTGCTCACTGTGTAGTGATTTTCTATTTCAGTGATAAAACACCATGACTGAAAGCAGCTTGGGAAGGAAAGTGTTTATTTCATCTTCTAACTACTTAGGTCACACTCAGTCACTGAGGAAGTCAGGCAGGAATGAAACACTGAAACTGAAGGAGAAGTGGAGGAATGCTGCCCTGGCTTGCTGCCCCAGGTTTGCTCCCTCTGGCTTGCTTAGTCTGTTTTCTTATACCACCCAGCCCTTATACTGCCTGTCCAAGGATGGCACTGGCCCCTCCCATGTTGTCAATCATTAAGACAAAGTGCCCAATGGCTACTCCCTCAGGCCAGTCTGATGGAGGTGTTTTTCTCAATTAAGGTTCCTCATCTCAGGTGACTCTAGTTTGTTTCAAGTTGACAAAAAAACTAACCTGGACAGCCAGTCTGGACTATGTGAGACCGTCACAAAAACAAAACCAAACAACAACTAAAAGACAAAAATGAAAATCAAGCTGATTAGTGGTGAAGAGCCTGCACAGCTCGGGCAGAGGACTTGAGTTCAGTTCCCAGCACCCACACCAGATGCTATGAGCACATCTCCCCCACCAGACAACAAAATTAAAAAGAAAATATTTTGTCAGGCTCGACTACAGAGACATGAGTTCAATGCCAGCCTGGTCTACGTACATACATGAGTTCCAGGACTCTGTAAAGAGACTTTGTCTCAAAAACAAAAAAAAAATTTAAAAATTCTTTTTGGACCAAGGATGTAGGTCAGTGGTACAGAAATTGTCACTTGCCTATCGGTGACTTAAGAGTATATGTTCCGTATGTCTGTGGGGGATTGTCTTGATTGTTAATTGATGTGGGAAGACACAGCCCACTGTGAGAGACACCATTCCCTAGGCAGAAAATCCTAAATTGTATGAACGGAAAAATCAAGCTGAGCAGCAAACAAACGACATGCATGTATTCATTTCTCTCTTCCCTTGACTGTGGATATGATATGACTAGCTGCTTGAGTTCCTGCCTTGACTTAAATGCAATAATAAACTGTAACCTGGAATTGTAAGCCAAATAAACCCTTTCCTCCTCTAAAAAAAAAAAAAAAAAAAAAAAAAAAAGAGTATATGTTCCAGCTGGGTAGTGGTGGTGCATGCCTTTAATCACAGCACTTGGGAGGCAGAGGCAGGCGGATTTCTGAGTTCGAGGCCAGCCTGGTCTACAGAGTGAGTTCCAGGACAGCTAGGGCTACACAGAGAAACCCTGTCTTGAAAAACCAAAATAAATAAATAAAATAAAATAAATCACCAGGCATGGTAGCAGTGGCCCAAACCTTTAGGCAGGTAGGTTTCTCCCAAGTTCAAAACCAACCAGGTTTACATCGAAAGTTCTAGTCCAGCCAAGGTTTCATAACAAGATTCCATCTCAAAAGCAAAAACACAAAACAAAATTAATTATATACACACACACACACACACACACACACACACACACACACACACACACACATATATCGGACTCAAGATGAGGCAGGAGTATCACAAAATTGAGACCAGAGCATGCCAGTAAAAAGATCCTATCTCAAAAAACAAAATCAATCAATAAACTGGAAAATAATAAAAGGAAGAAAAAAGCCCAAACATGGTGGTACACACTTGTTTTTTTTGTTGTTGTTGTTTTTTGTTTTGTTTTTTTGAGACAAGGTTTCTCTGTGTCACCCTGGCTGTCCTGGAACTCACTCTGTAGACCAGTCTGGCCTCAAACTCAAAAATCCGTCTGCCTCTGCCTCCCAAGTGCTGGGATTAAAGGTGTGCGCCACCACTGCCCAGCGGTGGTACACACTTGTAACCCCAACATTTATGAGACAGAGACCACAAGCTTGAAGCTAGCGAGTTACATGCCAGCCTGGGCTACATATGACTTCAAAGGTATGGTAAGCCTAACCCTCACCTGACCCTGCATCAAGCCTAATTTCCTTAGGAACCTGGTGAGTTCTAACCCCAGTGAAGGCTCAGGTGCTGCCTGCAGTCCTCTGGTTTGTCACAGACATGCCTTTAGCAGGCCTAAGCAAGGGAACACCAGGGTGATGTAAGTTCCCTTTGGGGAAGACTTTTCTATCTTCACGAGGAACACAGCAAGGGCTCAGAGTGCCAGCAAGAAGCCCTGTGGTGCAGGGTGTGCTGGGCCAAGGTTAGGTGGCCATAGGTAGTGACGGAAGAGTGGGTGAATCTGGGGTGTCCTCAGAGAAAGGCACAGTGACCCAGGGCTTAGGAGGGGTGAGAGAGAAGGGTGTAGTGAGTAGCCCCCATGTTTTTCTACTTTAGGGTTTGCACTCCAGCCAGGAGATAGGCCTGGACCTTGTGCTCCCTGTTCCTTTCCAATCCTCTCCTGCCCTTCATGGCCCTCCTGAGGCCAGCCGCCTACCAGGCCCCTGGCATGCCAGGCTTCGCAGCTGGCCCTGATTGTCACTGCTCCCCAGGGAGTCATGGGAACACACTCCCCTTGCCCTCTTCACCCCCCTCTTCCCAGACGAGGCCAGGCCCTAACAATGTCCCCTCAGCCATCCAGTGGCCTGGACACAATGCCCCTGTTTCGGTTCATTGCCAGCTCCAGGAGGCCTGCTGGGTTCCCTGGCCTGTCTTGCATATATATAACTCTGGCTTCCAGAAGAGATTTTTTTTTTTTTAATTTAAAAATAGTGTGGGGGTGGGGGGCTGGAGGGCTCTGATTCTTCCTCTGAATATCTTAATATATGTACAAAGTCTTTCTCTCCTAGTGTTCTGCCTCCCCCCCCCCC
>CM052701.1:23394053-23444078 GCA_028551405.1 Uromys caudimaculatus
TGGGTTATCTCACTGCTGTCACACTCAGCCCCAGCCGGCACTTGCTGTGCTCTGTAGCTCACCACCTCTAAGGTGCCATTCAAGGTCTAAGGTACACTATTTTGATTGCCTACAACGGAAGAGAGGAGCTGTAGATGCCGTTGCATCTCGAAGCATCGCTAGCATGGGGCACGCACAAGGCTTCTTGCCCTCAGCACCAAAAAGAGAGAGGGGGAAGGGTGGGAGAGAGCAAGGAGGAGGAGAGAGAAACAGTGTCAGAGATGTTAAGATATGAACCTGGGTATGGTATGCACACCTACAGTCCCACCGCTTAGGAGGGGAAGACCAGAGACTCGGGAGTTCAAGGTTATCCTTCCACACAGGAAATCCTTTGTCTCCCCCTCCGCCCGAGGGTCAGTGGAATAGGGGCTGTCTCCATCAGTTGTCCTCCCAAAACGGTTCCCCTTTCCTTGTCTCTGGGCCTGTCTGTGGCTCACAGAGCTTGAGAGGTAGGACTGGGCTATTTCAGACAATTCTCCTACTCACTCTCATGGCGTACAAGCAAAATTCAAGATGAGAGAGAGAGAGAGAGAGAGAGAGAGAGAGAGAGAGAGAGAGAGAGAGAGAAGACAGAGACAGAGACAAAAAGAGAGACAGACAGAGACAGACAGAGAGAGAGGACTCTGTGTGTGTGTGTGTGTGTGTGTGTGTGTGTGTGTGTGTTTGTGTGTGTGTGTGTGTGTGTGTGAGACAGTCTCCATAGAGAGAAGAAAAGGGGGCTGGATCCTGTAGAGCTGGATTACAGAGGATTGGGAGCTGTCCTACTGACCTATGTGCTGAGAGTCAAGTTCTGATCTTCTGGGAGAGCAGTACATACTAGTCATTCATGCATTCATTTAGACAAAGTCTCACTTTGTAGCACAGGCTGGCCTAGAACTCACCAGGCTGGCCTTGAACTCATAGACTGTTCCACCCAGCTTTCATCTTCCTAATTCTTGTTTGTTTTGTTTGTTTGTTTGTTTTGTTTTGTTTTGTTTTGAGACAGGACTTCACTGTGTAGCCCTGATTATCCTGGAACTCACTTGGTAGGCCAGGCAAGCCTTGAACTCACAGAGATCTGCCCCTGCCTCTCAAATGCTGGGATTAAAGGCATGTGCCACCACTGCCCGGTTTCGACTTCATTCTTTTTTTTTTTTTTTTTTGGTTTTTTGAGACAGGGTTTCTCTGGACTTCATTCTTTTTTTTTTTTTAAAGATTTATTTATTTTATTTATATGAGTACACTGTAGCTATCTTCAGACACACCAAAGGAGGGCATCAGATCCCATTACAGATGGTTGTGAGCCACCATGTGGTTGCTGGGAATTGAACTCAGGACCTCTGGAAGAGCAGTCAATGCTCTTAACCACTGAGCCATCTCTCCAGCCCCTGGACTTCATTCTTTTTTTTTTTTTTTTTTTTTTTTTTTTTTGGTTTTTTCGAGACAGGGTTTCTCTGTATAGCTCTGGCTGTCCTGGAACTCACTCTGTAGACCAGGCTGGCCTCGAACTCAGAAATCCACCTGCCTCTGCCTCCCAAGTGCTGGGATTAAAGGCGTGCGCCACCACTGCCTGGCCATCATCATCATCTTATTATCCCCATTTACAGATCACGAATCAGAGCCATGGTTCTAAGAATCTCCTACCTCATCAGTGTGGGCCTAATCAGGGCAGGCATGAAGCCACTCTGTGGTTTTCCCTCTCTCTTGGGAGAGGCATGATACCTCAGAAGTTTCTCCCACTGAACATATGGGCTGACTGATGGCGGGGACCACACACTGACACCAGGAATGTCTACTTTCTCTGTCCTTCCATGTCCACATCTTATTCTTCCTGACCTGCAGATGGGAGAAGCTGTGTTGGACCAGCTGGTGCCCAAGCAGTATCAATAGTGTTGTGATGTTTACTGGGGATCCCTCTGTGCCTCACAGGACATCTGTGTGATCTGTGTTCACCTGGAACAGCAGGGGAAGTTGGACATAGTCATGGAGCAAGGGGGGCGAACAGGCACTGCTTAGCACACTGATGGCCTGTTTAGTATTGCCAACGATTACAGGTTTTGGGTTTGTTTTATTTTGTTTGATACAGGGTCTCATGTAGTCTAGGCTAACCCTGAACTTGCTAGATAGCTAAGGATAACGTCACACTTCTGATCCTTTTGCTTCTACCTCTCTAGTGCTGGGATTACAGATATGCACTACCACAGCCGGTTTTATGCAGAGCTGGGGATGGTTCCCACAGCTTTGTGAATGCCAGGCAAGGATTCTCACCAACCGAGCTAAGTCCCCCACTCTATTCCTGCTTGTTGTTTTGGTTTGTTGTTGTTGTTGTTGTTGTTTGTTTTTGCAAGACAGAGTTTCTCTGTGTAGCCTTGACTATCTTGGAACTTGATCTGTAGACCAGGCTGGCCTGGAACTCAGAGATCTACCTGCCTTTGCTTCCCAAGTGCTGGGGTTAAAGATCTATTGCCAGTTTTCTCAGAAAGCCAGGTGCTTGAAATTTGAAATTAAACCATTCTGTAGGCCTGTCTGAAAACTCTACTTCCTGTTTCTTCATCTGTCCCTGACACCTGTCTTAGCGCTGTTCCTCACATCCCAGGCCTGGGGCAAGCACAGCCCTTCCTGAGCTAAGGCAGTGTCAGCCAGCCAGGGTGAGCTGGGGTCTGCCTGGCTCTGAACGCTTGCCTTTGTATGAGATCACCTCTCCAGTGGGTAGGGGGCCGACTCATCCATAGCTGGCATGGTGACAGAACGTCTCTAGGGACAGTAAACTGCCAGTCAGTGTAGCATCCTGGGATCACTCAAGAGGAACGAGATGTCGCAGATGCAGAACTCTCCAGCGCCTTCTGCCAGGACTCAACAATGGAGGCCTCTGTGCCCCTAATAACATGAAGTCACCATGGAGACATTTCTTCCAATTATGTGTCCCTTATAATGATGGGGCACTTATGCTTAGAGTTCTTTTTGGCCGGGCAGTGGTGGTGCAAGCCTTTATTTCCCAGTGCTTGGGAGGCAGAGGCAGGCGGATTTCTGAGTTCGAGGCCAGCCTGGTCTACAGAGTGAGTTCCAGGACAGCCAGGGCTACACAGAGAAACCCTGTCTCGAAAAACCAAAAAAAAAAAAAAAAAAAAAAAATTATCTCTGTCACTTGTCAAACTTCTTAATGAGCATATTGTGCAGGTCCCAAGGAAGTAATTCTTCAGCCTTGCACTAGCCTGCAGGCTCCAGGTGTCTCAGATGCATCTGCTTTGCTCATGGATGAAGAGCCCCACCTCCTACAATGTCACACACACACACACACACACACACACACACACACACACACACACACACTGGATGGTCAGTAGATGGCCATGCACAAATGAGTGTGGTTCAAGGGAAATGATTGTGAACCTTGGCCACACAGCCCAGGATTCCTGTTGATGTCTAGATTTAAATATATAGAGTAAGAGGTCTAGCCACTTACTGCTACACCATTCTGCTTGTTTGCTTATTTATTTATTTATTTGTTTATTTATTTATTTATTTAGGGATAGGGTTTCTTTGTGTAGCTCTGGGCTATCCTGGAACTCACTCTGTAGACCAGGCTAGCCTTGAAACCAGAGATCCACCTGCCTCTGCCTCCCAAGTGCTGGGATTAAAGTTGTGTGCCACCACCAACCATTCTGCATCTCAGAAAGAACCAAAGGCAAGATGTCTTCAGGGAGAGGACACAGGACCTGGAGCCACAACCTCCATGTACTCCTTTAGAGATGGGATTACATCTACATCAGATGGTAGTAGGTGTCGGTACCTACTAACTAAGCCAGAATCCACCCTAACACCCTTTGGAAGCCATGAATTATATCCTAATGCTGGCTCCTGGGACATTAACAGAGAATGGCAAATATCAAGGGCAGCCCTGGATTTTGCAGAGGAACAGGCTAAGTTCCCTCCTCACTTTGCTGTGTGACCTTGAGCTGTGAGGGACCCTCTCTGAGCCGATTCCCTTCTGCATCCTGCAGATAAATAAGCTTCACTTCTGGGATTATAAGGTCGAAAGAAGAGCATCCGTTGAAGTGGCCCAGTGATGGTGGATTAGTGTTTGGAGGCCAGCCAGCCTCAGGAGAACGGCCGACACTGGGAACAGCCTTATCAGGATCTTCCAGGCTCTGGGCCAGGGGGTTCAACTCTGGCTCTTTCAGCTGTCCACTATTATTAACAGATCCAAAAGCTCAGCTCATTTCCTTCAGGGAATTCTAGTCTTCACCCCACACTCCTCCCTGCTGCTCAGGACCTGGGGGGCTGGTGGGAAAGGACACCTCCGTCACTTGGATATATACTTGTTTTTTTTTTTTTTTTTAAAGAAAGGATCTCATTGTGTAACTCTGACTGGCCTGGAATTCTCTGTGTAGAACAGGCTGGTCTTGAATTCACAGATATCCACCCGACTCTCCTGAGTGTTGAAATTAAAGGCGTGCACTACCTCACCTAGCTTAAGTTCCTCTTCCTCTTTATAGTGGGTATTAGTAGTCATCCCGCTTTGGCTCAGGTGCCCTTGAGTCTCTAGATTGAAAGTTCTTCCCACCCTGACCCCCCCAGAGTGCCTGTGGCTGTAAGCATTTATAGGATGTGAGGTTGAATATTTTGGAAGGGTAAGGCTCTGCAAAACCACGGCCTTGGCCTCTCCAACTCTGGGTAGTGTAGCCTTCTAACCTACGAGGACACTAATCTTCATAAAACGGGGCAGTGTTGTCTCCCCTTCCGGCAACCATCTCGATCTTCAATATGTAACAGATGCCCAATAAGTGTTTGTTGTGTGACTATTGGGTAGCAGAAGGCTTTACAAAAGCAAGCATCATTGGTAATGGACCCCTTAGGAAAGCTAAGAGACAGCAAACACTACATCTGGTATGAGAATGTGCCAGCCTCTCTATCCTCTGTCAGTGACAGGGTCAGGCTTGGTTATGCTGAAGGTTAGCCTTCAGCTTCTCTACTGTGCTTGGAGGGGTAGGCAGTACACACATGGGCACAGGCAGACCCAGGTCAGGGGATCTAGTGTGGGCCACATTCTGTCACTGAATTTGCAGGCACCAGCCCTGAATGGGCCTCATTTTCCCTCTGTACATCGAGAGGCTCATGTGTTCTCTGTGGTCCTTCCCTGTTCTGACACATTCCAGGATTTGCAATGAGTGATTCACAAACTGTTTGCGAGTGGGGGAAGGAAAGACACTCTTGCTGCTTTCCAAACCACCAGAGTCTGCGGAATTCCTTCTACTCCCTGTGCTTTTATCCTCATGAAAAGGTGAGATGGCAGAAGCAAGATTTAGGTGCCCTTTTTCTTTTTTTTTTTTAAAAAACAAAACTGAACTGAAAGCATCCTTGGGAGCTGTAATTTGCTTGTTTTATAGCAGGATCTCAGTAGCCCTGACTGCCTATATAGCCAAGGATGACCTAATCCTGGTCTCCCTATATCTACCTGCTGGGGTCACAGGTGTGTGCAACTATATCCAGCTGTAGGAATTGTAATTTTCAGCTCTACTCCACATTAAAAAAAAAAAAAGATTTAAAGATTTATTGATTTATTTTATGTATGAGTACACTGTCGCTATCTTCAGACAACACCAGAAGAGGGCATCAGATCCCATTACAGATGGTTGTGAGCTACCATGTGGTTGCTGGGAATTGACTCAGGACCTCTGGAAGAGCAGTCAGTGTTCTTTTTTTTTTGTTTTGTTTTTTGAGACAGGGTTTCTCTGTGTAGCCCTGGCTGTCCTGGAACTCACTCTGTAGACCAGGCTGGCCTCGAACTCAGAAATCCACCTGCCTCTGCCTCCCGAGTGCTGGGATTAAAGGTGTGCTCCACCACTGCCCAGCCATTTTTACGTTTTTTATTTATTTTTTTATTCTTGCTGTATCATAGTCCAGGCTATCCTGGGACTTAAGCTCTTCCAATCTTGACCAAAAGATTTTAAACTGGAGCTGGGGGTAGTGGACTAAACGTGTAATTCTAGCAATCAGGTGGCTGATGCAGGAAGGCTACATTGATTCCGTTTGAGCTACTACATAGCAAGATTCTATCTCTCTTAAAAAGGGTAAACCAGGCATAGTGGCCCACCCGTTCAATCCCAGCACTTGGGAGGCAGAAGCAGGCAGATTTAAGCGTGTTCCAGGACAGTAAGAGCCAGATAATGAGACTCTGTCTCGAAAAAAAAACAAAGAAATAAACTAAAAATCCAACCCCCCAAAAAACAAGAGGTGAGGGGCTGGGCGCGGCTGGGGATTCATTCTAAATTGGGTGGTTCAAAGTTAACTGGGGCCTTGGTATTTCTGGGCCTTGGAACATCACAGCCTCCTTATTGCGCCCTGCTCACCTCTGCCCTCAGCCTCCATTTCTCTCACACTCAGAAAGGGTATGAGAATCACCAGCCCTTGCTAAGCCAGCCCAGAATAATGTGCTCAGAGTTGGGACCAAGATAAAGTAGCATGAGGCGATGGAGAAAGTAACCCCGGCTTGAGAGTTCCCTGTAGCTTACACTAGACTTGGGGGCGTGAATATTGTCAGCTACTCTTTTCTTGTGGTCATCCCCACACCCCAAGGGCAGGAAGTTTGTAGGTCTTGTTAAACCTTTCACGTTTCTATTCCCAGTATTGGCACGAAGCCTCGAACTGAGGACAACCACGCTGATCGGAGCAATCAGAAACGCTGATGGATGACCTCAGAATTAAAGGCACGTCCAGATAGCACGATCCCCGCCCCAGCTCCGCCCTATGTGAGGCCTAATGTGGAGGTACTTGGACTAATCTCTTCACATTGCAAGCATCTGCTGCCTCTGTTCCCTTTCACTAAGTCAGGAGTCAAGATCTGGTCTGAGGATGGGACAATGAACAGGTTCTCAGGCGTTTGTGATTTTTTTTTTTTTTTTTTTTTTTTCCCGAGACAGGGTTTCTCTGTGTAGCCCTGGCTGTCCTGGAACTCACTCTGTAGACCAGGCTGGCCTCGAACTCAGAAATCCACTTGCCTCTGCCTCCCAAGCGCTAGGATTAAAGGCATGTGCCACCACTGCCCGGCTCGTTTGTGATTTTTTTTAAAGACAAGAGTCTCACTGTGTAGTCCTGGACAGCATGAACTCGGAAGATCCGCCTGCCTCTGCCTCCCAAGTGCTGGGATTAAAGACAGGCGCCATTGTGGAGCGACCAAATGAATGAAGGCAAACTGGCGCTGGCTACGAAAGAAATTTCAGTAAAATGAGACTGAGATCCAAGTCACACATTCCTATTCATTTCTTGGCATCCCCCTTGGCCTTGGCTTCTGGGTGACAGGATAGGGAAGAACGCATGATGTGAACTAATGGAATAAATGGTCTTAAGACCGGAGATGTGGCTGAAGCGAGCTTTGGAGGTGAGCCTGAGCGTGCAGAAGAGGAAGTTTCTGGACTGTAAACTGAGGGGGTGGAGATCACAGGTTGAGAGTTTAGGGGGTCATGTGGCATGTGGAGACTGCGGGACGTGCAGAACCGAGTACGAAGTTTGTTCCCTTCGCCAGACCCCGCCAGCCATCGAGTAGGCGGTGAAGGGGGCGGGGCCCATTGCCCACGCCTCTTGCTGGGCACAGCGAGAGGCAGAAGGGAGAAGGCGCCCGGCACCGCCCGGACAAAGCCTGCGCGCGCCCCGCCCCGGGATTGGGCACCCCGCCCCTGGTCCCACCCTCCGTCGCCTGCCCCGCACGCCGCAACCAATGTCCGCCACCGGAGCCGTCTTCGTCACAGCCGCGCCAGCCAATGGAGGAGGCGCTCGGCGGCGCGTGGCTCTTTCGCGGCAAAAAGGATTTGGCGCGTAAAAGTGGCCCGGACTTTGCAGGCAGCGGCGGCCGGGGCGGAGCGGGATCGAGCCCTCGCCGCGGCCTGCCGTCATGGGCCCGCGCCGCCGCCGCCGCCTGCTTCCCAGGCCACGCGGGCCGTGAGCGCCATGGCCGTAGCCCCCGCGGGCGGCCAGCACGCGCCGGCGCTGGAGGCCCTGCTCGGGGCGGGCGCGCTACGGCTGCTCGACTCCTCGCAGATCGTCATCATCTCCACCGCGCCCGATGTCGGCGCCCCGCAGCTCCCCGCCGGCCCTGCCGCGCCGCCCGCTGGCCCTCGCGATCCTGACGTGCTGCTCTTCGCCACGCCGCAGGCGCCCCGACCCGCGCTTAGTGCACCGCGCCCGGCTCTCGGCCGCCCGCCGGTACGGACCCTAGGCGCGGGCGGGGGAGGGGCGGGCTGCAGCGCTGGGCGGTGCGGAGCCTGGGCTGGGCCTCGGGGCTCCGCCCCGGGGCGCGCGTTGACTGACTCCCTTGCCTGTCTTTTTGCTGCGCCTTGCTGTGGGCCTCAGCGTCTTCACCAGAGCGTCGGATTCATTAATGATAATGGCTCACGTGTATTCAGCTGGTGCTTGCTTAGTGCACGCCCAGGCTTTGGCACAAAATTCTCAACTCTGTTGTGAGCTGGGTGTTGTCACGTGCCCATCTGCCAGAGGGAGGAACTGAGGCCCAGAGACAGGGAAGTGCTTCACGCAGCTGCAGATGGTGGGGCTGGTATTTGAACTGTTGTCTGCTGGCTTGCTGCAGAACCTATGGCTAGGTAGAGCGCACAGTTGCTTGTTAGAGGTGAAAGAGGGTGACTGTTGGAGACATCTTTGGGAGACCCGCCTTAGTGGTTCTGCCAGGTGCAGGCCTGGCCTTCCAGGCCTCTTGATTGGGAGGCCTTTGCAGGGGCGGGATGCTGGGCCAGCTGCTGCAACCCCCCTTTGACTGTCCTTCCATCTGCCACCCTTCCAGCCCCTGGTTACCATAGAACTTTATTAACAGGCGGGCAGACCCCTGAGCCTCTGGAAGACTGGGTGGGCTGGGCCCCTGAGAAGGGGCCTCCAGTTCCTGGAGAGAGAAGACATGGGAGGGAGATCCACGGATAAAGTCTTTTCCTGATCCTAAGCAGCAAGTAGCTCAAGACCACTTTAGGCTGGAGGCCTAGAAAAGGCAGCAAGAGTACGTGGAGAGTGGAACATGGATCTAAGCAGGGGCCAGCTCAGGGAGTGGGTCACCAACTTTATTGTAGGGGTGGAGCGAACAGGAGGGGTTCTCAGCAGGGGGCTTGGAGCAAGTGGGAGGGGCAAGGCCCAGTACCGAAGGAGAAGCTGTTCGGCTCCTGATGGGGGTGTAGGTGGCAGCTGGTCCCTGAGGCATCTTAGAAAAGGCCCATAGCCCCCTTGTCGCAGTGCCCAGTGCTGCCTTCCTTCCGGAATCACCAAGATGCTAATAATAATGACAATAGCAACCACCGTTGTTTTGAGGATGTTTTGTGTGCCAGGCTCTGTGCTAAGCACTTTACCCACTTAGCCCTGTGGGCAACCTTACTTTTTCATCCTTCTCGTAGATGAGGAGGCTGAGGCCCACAAATGATAGAACTTCGTTGTGGGTTTTTTTTTTTTTTTGGTTTTTCGAGATAGGGTTTCTCTGTGTAGCCCTGACTGTCCTGAAACTCACTCTGTAGACCAGGCTGGCCTCGAACTCAGAAATCCACCTGCCTCTGCCTCCCGAGTGCTGGGACTAAAGGTGTGCGCCACCACTGCCCGGCTATGATAGAACTTCTTAAACATTCAGCTAGGGAGCGGTATTTCCTGGTTGTTAGGCCTTTCCTCCCAGTGAGGAGGCCGGCCAGTATTTGGTGGTTCAGCTGGCTTGCCTTCTTCCATGTGCTCCTGGGGCCTGTACCTGTAGGTAGGAGCTTGGGCCCTGGGCAGGTATTCTGCATTTAACCAAACATTCCGTTCACTCAAGTTGTTGAGTTAGTGAGGCCCCGTTATGTGCTGGGTGCAGAGGTAGTTAAGAATCCCCTGCTTCCATGGTACTTAAGGGCCAGCAAACATTTTCTGTAGGAGAAATTGACACCATCCTGGAGCCAAAGGCCAGGAATGCAAATCAGGATTTTGGCCTCTACTGACTTTGCTCTGGAATTTGGGGGGGGGGGGGGCAGTCCTTGAAATAAGCTACAGGCTTGGCTTCCACCCAGTGGGTGCTTCCTGTGTACCTCTGTACACCTCTTTGCAATTCAGACATTCCTCCTTGCCTACCTGCCTACCTACTTCTACCTTGTCATGGCCGTGTGTGTGTGTGTGTGTGTGTGTGTGTGTGTGTGTGTGTGTGTGTGTGTGTGTGTGTGTCTCTCCCTCCTATGGGGGAAGGGGTGTTGGCTAGAGAGAAGCAGAGACGGAAGAATCGACACGACACCACACAACGTTCAAGGCCAGCCCGGGTTACATAATGAAACCTTAAAGTAAGTTGGGCTGGAGAGATGGTTCAGCCATTGAAAGCACTTGACTATTATGACAACTTGAGTTTGGATCACAGCCCAACACTGAGGTCACAGATGACTAACTCCAGTTTCAAGAGATTTGATATTGTCTTCTCCCGTTCTTGGATACCCATGTTCACATACATTCATACAGACACAAATTTCTTTTTAAAAAGAAAATAATTTAAAAAGTGAATTATTTAAATAAAAATAAAATACCAACAGCCTGTTTTGGTTAATTGACATATTTTATAATCCAAGCAGGCAAGAATGAAGATACTGAGTTGTGAGTTCAAATCCAGCCTGCACTACAAAGAAGCTGTTTCAAAACAGTAGCATCAAGAAGCTGAGGTTTCCCATTATAATGTGGTACTTGTTTACTGTAGAAAGTGTGGTACCATACATTAAGTCTGTAACAGACGGGCTTAGAGTAGAAAGCCAGCTCTTCGGGGCTCTTGTTTTAGGTGTGACACTTATTTTATCATATGAATCCCTGACTGGTCACTGTGAACACTTAATGCTGTTGGAGATTGAACCCAGAATTGAGTGTGTACTGAATACGTACTTTGCCAGTCCCCAGTCTTCAGAACTTTAGTTTTTAATAGTTGTAAAAGTTGCTGTGAGCCATGTGTGACGGCACCTTTGTAACTCCAGTACTTAAGAAGCAGAGATATAAGGATCAGGAGTTCAAGGTTTTCCTAAGCCTGATCCATGTTCAAACAGGCCGTCATTCACATTGCTCGGAGGAGCTAACAGTCTGCCCTGGCTCTCCCACAGAAGCGCTCCTGTTTCTGAAAAACACTCTGTTAGAAACTGAACTGGAGGGCAGCTCCTGAGATGTTTAGTCCAGGAAGGGACCATATATGTATTAGCCTGTCACAGTGCTTTCCTTGTGTGTCTGTGAGAGCATTCTGTGCAGGCCTGGGCCTGCCTGGGTCTTTTACTGAGACGACATGCTGTTCCAGGGGCTACATAAAGCTTTTGTGCCCTTCCTGTGGGTGGGGGTTGGAATCATTCAGCTATCGGGATCTTCACTTGTGCTTTTTAGGGTCTCAGTGCTAGGGATGTCTACAGATGAGTGACAGACAAGCATCAGTCTGAGTCCTTACTTTAAAGCATGCCTTTGGGGATGGGGAAGGGCATTCCTGAATGGGGCTGTGTCAGCCCATTGGGGTGCCTAGACTTGGGTTTCTCCCTGGCTACAGGTCTTCCAAGGTGGAGACAGCCATAGGTCCTGCAATCAGACAAGAGTTGGCTGAGGAAATGTATGGGATTAGTTACCACCCTGCTCTGGCACAAACAGCAGAAGCAGTGTCTGCCTGTGTGTGGTCGTCTTACTCTCATGCTGTCCTCTTCCTTGCCTTCCAGGAGTCGGTGGCAGCATGAGGGTGGGGAGTCTAGTCAGCACATGTTGACTGACACTGAGGCTTGTGGCAGACAGCGATGAAGAGGTTTATTGGTCCAGTGTCCAATGACACTCTTAAGTGGAGGTGGTAGGCAGGGAGAACAGACATATCTGCAGTAGTTTGTAATGGACGGAGGGAAAGGCCTGGTTTGAGGCAGTACAGAGAGGGTGGTAATGGCTCCCTGAAGCAATCTTTTTTTTTTTTTTTTTTTTTTTTTTTTTTTTTTGGTTTCTTTGAGACAGGGTTTCTCTGTATAGCCCTGGCTGTTCTGGAACTCACTCTGTAGACCAGGCTGGCCTCGAACTCAGAAATCCACCTGCCTCTGCCTCCAGAGTGCTGGGATTAAAGGCGTGCGCCACCACCACCCGGCCTCCCCGAAGCAATCTTTAAGGTCCTACAGGAGGCAGCTATGGGTGTGAGGAGGGGGCATAGAATGGTCTTAGAGTAGGGATTGGGAGAAGCTCATTTCCACAGTTCATATGAGGAGTGCTGTTGGAAGGCTTTACTGAGGCAGAGTGATGTACAGGGAGACCAGCGTGGGGACAGCTGTCCTGTCCAGTGGGAGGGTGATAATGGCTATGGGTAGAATTCTTGGCAAAAGAATATGACAGGTGGTGGGCCAGGTTGAGAGGGTTTAGTTGTGAAAGGCCCATGGCTGGTGAGAGGATAGCAAGTCTGGTCCAGTTAGTGTGTTTTGAGCTACCGTGGGATTTCAGGGTCCTTTCCATCACTGTAAAATTAGAACTCTTATGTTAGAGGGCAGAGATTAGCAGCTCGGGGTCTTTCTCAGACAGACTTGGGTGGCAACTGTGGTTCTGCCACTTCTCTGTGGTCTTGTACATAGGTTGGAAAGGAGCTGCTGTGATGTGGCCAGTTCAAAGAGCAGAGTACATCCAGCACATAGCAGTTGGTGAGCTCCAGCTGCTGCCATGGTCATAGATATGTAAATGAGTTAAAAACTAGAGTCCTGAGTTGCCTGGGGTACCTGTATCCTCCCTTGGTGGCGTAAGGCACTTGTATAGTCTCTGTGGGTTGGGGCTTGAGGAGATTTAGCCGGTGCTTCTAGCCTGAGATGGAACCCTGTTGCAGACAGAAACCTCCCAGGCTGTAATCGGAAGTGGGACTAAGGTTTGCAGGGTTCCCTTCCAAGCTTGCTGTCTTCCTCCTACCTGGAGGAGTTCTCAGCTCTTGTCCATAGGGGCTTATCTTTAGGGCTACTTGAGAGTATGGCACAAAGCTTTCTCCCACCCCCTGCCACCTCAGAAGAAGCACCTGTCTCAGTGACCAGTCTCACAAATGATACCATCACTCCCAGCTTGCATTTAAGGGGAGAAAGTTAACACTTATCTTTGAAAGCGAAAGTCCTGGTGGCATGTGCCTGTAAGCCCAGTACTTGGGAGGTGGAGGCAGGAAGATAAGAAATTCAAGGTCATCTTTGGCTACATAGTAAGTTTGAGGCCAGCCTAGGCTAAAAAGACCTTGTATTTGTAGGAGCTAAGGAGACTAATTGGTAGATTGCGTGGTAGTGTTCACAAGGCCTTTATTTTAACCTCTAGCATTACAGCGATGATTTGCTCTTTGCTGCTGTATTTAAAAACCACTACCAGCCCTAGGAGGTAATGTTGAACCTAAAATTTGAACCCGGGTCTTCAGCCTTGTACTTGACTGATTTGTGTGGTAGGATAATAACTTCATGCTGTGTCCCTCAGGATCTGTCTTTTACACAACTGGACATCCTAATAAGGAAGACTGGGGTTGGGGTACCAAGCCCTTAGCTAAGTCTTCTGTTGTGTCAGTCCTGGTTATTGGGCATCTTCCTGTGTTTCTGTTACAGGTGAAACGGAGGCTGGATCTGGAAACTGACCATCAGTACCTGGCTGGTAGCAGTGGGCCGTTCCGGGGCAGAGGCCGCCACCCAGGGAAAGGTGCCCATTGACTCCAGCTTCTCAGGCCTGTACTGGAGGGAGGGGTGTGGACATGGTTGTACACTCTGGGGCCCCAGCAGGTGGCGGGAATGGCTGCCTAACGGGACTTCCTCAGGCCTTGGAGGTGGGGAGGTGCCCAGCTACAAGAGGAATGCTTTGGTTGGCAGACAACAGCCACAGAGCCTTTCTGCTTGGCCTGACTAAGGGGAAGGAGCCATTTGCCTCCTGCCTCATCTTGCCACTCTACATTGCTAGGGAGACAGGCCTGTTGGGGGCAGGCTGAGTGTTTGAGGAACCCTGCCTAGCCTAACCTCTGCCCCCCAGGTGTGAAATCTCCAGGAGAGAAGTCACGCTATGAGACCTCACTAAATCTGACCACCAAACGCTTCTTGGAGCTGCTGAGCCGCTCAGCTGATGGTGTTGTTGACCTGAACTGGGCAGCTGAGGTGCTGAAGGTGCAGAAACGGCGCATCTATGACATCACCAATGTCCTGGAGGGCATCCAGCTCATTGCCAAGAAGTCCAAGAATCATATCCAGTGGCTGTAAGTACTCCTCGGGCAGGTAGGCAGGTAGCAGCCAGACCAAGGCAGATTGCTTGCAGTGGCTTCCTGCATTCCCGACAGCTCAGAAACCAAGTTACCCTTCTCTGGGGTGACAGAAGGGGAAGAATGTACAGGTCTTGCAGATCCAGTTCCCTATAGCTGTATAAGGTTTCGCATATGCGCGCGCACGCGCACACACACACACACACACACACACACACACACACACACACTTGTGCCTTGCTGAAGGTTTCTTGTTCCTTCCCCCATTGTTGCCATTCTTGGACCACTGTGCTACCACCATTTCAGCTTTTGCTGTCATCATTGAGATCGGCCTTACAAATTTTTTGGTTTTGTTTCTACCTCTCCCTGTACCTCCTGCCTCCCTGGCATCCTGCTACCCTCTCTGGCATATCTGCCTTGGTTTTTGACAGATGATTCTTCATTCTGTATTATTTTCTTCTCACTTGACAGTGTGTCTCAGAAATGTTTGTATATACATCTAATTCAGCTGTGTCATTCCATGGCACGTATGTGCTGTTGTTTCCTTACCTGGCTCTTTGGTAGGGATATGTAGGTGTTTGTTGACTGATCAGGCATTTTACTGAGCCCATGCGAGTCTAACTCAAAGTCTAGCTAGGGAGCAGAGCCACAGAGGAAAAAGAACTTGCCAACCTCTCACAGAATAGTGGTGGCAACAGATTGTCTTGAGGGCTAGGGCTGACGGATGGGGTGGGGGCTCAAGGACTGCTAATTCTTCACTGGCTTCCCACAGAGGCAGCCACACCATGGTGGGGATCGGTAAACGGCTTGAAGGCCTGACCCAGGACCTGCAGCAACTGCAGGAGAGTGAGCAGCAGCTGGATCACCTGATGCACATCTGTACCACACAGCTGCAACTGCTTTCTGAGGACTCAGACAGCCAGCGATATCCTTGGATTGGTCAGGGTGCACTGAAGGCAGGCTTAGCCACGCTACTGAGACTAGAGGTTACCTAGGGCTCGGATTTTGACTTTGGAAACAAGACCTGGCTCTGCATTTACTCACCATGTGACACTGAGCAAGTTACTTGGATTTTATGGGCCTCAGTTTCATCTGTAAAAGAGAGGACAGTGATACCCATTTCTAAAATTGTAATTTTTTTTTTTAAAAAAAAAAAAGGTAGCAGTGGCGGCGGTGGCAGTGGTGTACATCTTTAATCCCAGCACTTGGGAGGCAGAGGCAGGGGGATCTCTGAGTGTGAAGGCAGTCTGGTCTACAGAGCCAGGGCTACCTAGAAATGCTGTCTCCCAAAAAAAAAAAAAAAAAAAGGAAAGAAAAGAAAAAGGGCAGGCAAATAAGTAGAAGCGCTTTTGGCCAATCATGACCACCTGAGTTTGAGTCCCCAGTGGAAACTAGTGCCTGTAAGCTGACTTCTGACCGTGTGTGCATTCATAAACATGCCCCTGTGGCATGCGTGTGCACGTACAGACACACAATTAACTTTTAAAATAAATAAGCTAAGGACTGGAGAGATGGCTCAGCAGGTAAAAGCATTTGTTACTCTTACAGAGGACCCAAGTTCAATTCCTTCATCTATATGGTAGCTCACAGCCATCTGTAATTCTACTTCTTAGTGCATCTGATGCCCTCTTCTGACCTCCAAAAGCACTAGGTACTTGTGTGGTGCACATACATGTAGGGAGAACACTCGTATACAGAAAAGACCAGGCTGAGTATGGAGGTACAGACCTTTAAAATCCAAACTCTTGGGAAGCAGAGGCATGCGGATCTCTGAACTCAAGGCTGGTCTGGTCTATATACTTCTAGGCTAGCCAGGGCTACACAATGAGACCCTGGCTCAAACAAACAAAGAAAAAAAGCCCAGTATAGTGGTATATATACTTGTAATCCCAGGGCCAGGTATGTAGCAGAAACTGTAACATTGGAGGCCAATTGAGGTTATCTAGTAAGACTATCAAAATAAAAATAATCATAGGCGGCTATATTACACAATGAGACCCTGTCACCAAAGAGAAAACCTAGTACCAGTAATGACAAACCTTTCCTTGGTCATTAATTTAGTTCCTGATTGTAGCTTCAAAGTTAAGACTTTTTAATTCACAAAAAGAAACTTCATTAGAAAATGTGCCTTTTAGTGAATATCATTAATTAGCAGTAAGATTTTCAAAATCAATTTCCATTTTCCAGCCAGGAGACCTGTTGTGCGTTTGATGTGGAATTGTTACAGGCAGCCGTGAGTTTGGAATTGGATGGGTAGATGGTCTCACTGTTGAGGAAGTTGAAGTTTGGGAATGAGGTTCTGAGCACCTACTATGTGCCAGGCCCTGGGATGAGGGTGTCAAAACAGGAGTTATTAGGAAGGTATATGCTGGCATCTCAAAAGTCAAGTGGTCCTTGACTCCCCCAACCCTGGCCTATGTGACCTGCCAGGACCTTCGTAGCATCGCAGACCCTGCAGAACAGATGGTCATAGTGATCAAGGCCCCTCCTGAGACCCAACTCCAAGCTGTGGATTCTTCAGAGGTGAGACTTCAGACCCCAAGCCTGAGCAAGACAGGATGGGCTGGGCTGGTGGTCACCTAGGCCTCACCTCTCCTGCCTGCTACCTCCCTCCACCCAGACGTTTCAGATCTCCCTTAAGAGCAAACAAGGCCCCATCGATGTTTTCCTGTGCCCCGAGGAGAGTGCAGAGGGGATTAGCCCTGGGAGGACCTCATGCCAGGAGATATCCTCTGGGGAGGACAGGACCACCGACTCTGGCACTGCAGGGCCTCCACCATCACCTCCTTCCATATCCCCAGCCTTGGATCCCAGCCAATCCCTGTTAGGCCTGGAGCAAGGTAGGTAGGGGCAGGGTTTGTTCTTCTATTTGGCAGGCAATCATGGCAGCCCCTTTCCTGTTGAGCCGTTCCTAATCTGTAATGCCTCCTTTCTCTAGAAGCAGTATTGCCACGAATGGGCAACCTGAGGGCCCCCATGGCAGAAGACCGATTGTCACCGCTGGTGGCCGCTGACTCGCTCCTGGAGCACGTTAAAGAAGACTTCTCTGGGCTCCTCCCTGGGGAGTTCATCAGCCTTTCCCCACCCCATGATGCCCTTGACTATCACTTTGGTCTTGAGGAGAGTGAAGGCATTAGAGATCTCTTTGACTGTGACTTTGGGGACCTGACCCCTCTGGATTTCTGACAGAAACCTAGGGACTTAGGGTGTCTGGAGATGCCCACCTTGTCTGCAGCTTTGGAGCATCCTGCCCTGGGCCATCCTTCCGGCCTCATTGGAATAGCACGATTCATACCCTCTTCTCTGTCCAGTAGCTTCTAGCTCTGGGGTTTGGTTGCTGTCACATTGAGCAGACCAAAAGGGGATGTTATACAGTGTGTGTGCATGCACCCCATACTGCGCACTGTGTACCTGGGGTGTGTACGTCTGAGTGTGTGTGTGTGTGTGTGTGTGTGTGTGTGTGTGCGTGCGCGCGCGCGTGCGTGTGCACGTGCACGCCGGGGAATGAAGGTGAGCACATCTGTATGTGTGCTGCAGACACATCCTGGTGTGTCCACATGTGTGCATGAATCCATGTGTGCGCATTGGGGTGGGGATGGGGCTCTAACTGCACTTTCAGTGTCCTTGCTGCAGGGGCCCTGTGAGGCCCAGGGTAGCTGCCTGCTTCCAGAACCCTGTGTGTCAGCCAGGCCGGGTGGTGCAGCTTGGCTGGCCGGGTTTGCAGGGCAGCAAGAGCACTGCTTAAAAGTTTTCCGATCGAAGCTTTAATGGAGCGTTTATTTATTTATCGAGGCCTCTGGCAAACCTGGAGGATAAGCAAAAGGTGGGGGGATATGGGGCTGATACCCCAACTCCCTGTTCTCTGAAGCAAGGGCAGGGTCCCCTACCCAGAAGGAGCTGAGGCCCAAGCAGTTTATTTATTGGGAGAGGGAGAGGGAGGCAGACTGGCAGCCAGCCATGGAGGGGCTGGAGAGCCAGCCCCTTTTGAGAAGGCTGGACCAGCACCCTGGCCACATGCATCCGTGGGGCTCTGAGATGAGGGTTCAGGAGGGCCTTGGCTGCTGGTGGCCAGGAGGGGTGGGCATGGCTCCCTCCTGTGGTTGGAGCATCCTCCACTGTCCTCCCCACCCTCCGGTCTGCACTTTGGTTTGTTTCCAAACAGTTCTGTTCCCTCCGGCTTTGATTTTAATAAATATTTTGATGGTATTAGGGCTGGGTCTGGAGGGAATATTCATGCCCTGTTCCTACCTAATTTCCTTTCAGTTTGTAACCCCTTGAGAAGAGGACTGACCCAATGATGGGTAGGGAGTTCTGCACGCTACCTAAGTACAGAAAGGGGCTGTCAGCTTGCTGTGCACCTTCTGGTAATTGCTGAGCATTAGTAAAGATGCCACACACAGTGAACTGTATTTGTGTCCTATGCTTTCCTGTGTGTATGTGTGTGGGCCTACACTTGCAGCCTGTGTTCCCTCCCTCTAGGCCTTGTAAGAAGACCAGGGAGAGTTTCCGGAAAGAGGTCTGGGGTAGAGATCTGGGAGAAGGAAGGGTGACTGGGAATCCATAGCTTGCGTTAAACCATAAGTGGAAGTCCTCTGAACTGAGCATTTACAATCTTTAGCTCTATGTTACTTCTCCTTTACAATCTGGGGGAGAGGGGCTATTGTTATCCTCATTTGGCAGGGAAGTGCACTGATGCCCAGATGTAAAAAGCTTGTGGGTTTGATCTATTAGGGCTCCTGCACTTAGAGCTTTGCCTGCCCATACCCGACTGGGTGGAGCATCCGTTCCTGTGGGAGTCCTGGCAAGATGTCGTTGCCAGTGACTTCTGACTCCTTTCCCCACTCCTTTTGGAAGCCTCTTCCAGGCGGGGAAACCGAGGCCAGGTGGGGGCGGGGCCGTGTTTGGGCCAATGGGCGTGCGCCCCGCCCCCATCCAGCCTGGGCGGCCTGGTAACCGCAACCCGCATCCTTGCAAGCCTCTGAGCCATGGCGTGCGCCGGACTGCTCACTGTGTGCCTGCTCGGGCCACCTGCACCCCAGCCGCCGCGACACTCTGCGCCTGCTGCGGGACACGCGCTTTTCCAGGATGTGAGTGGGGCACCGGTGGGCGGGCATCGGGCTCCCTAGGTCTCAGTCCTCCGCGTCCCTGTCTCTCCCTCCACATCTGTTGGTCCTGCTTCGGTTCCTCTCCTAGACTATCTGTGACCATGTTGTTCTGATCTTCCTGCCTTTGTGTTTCTTGTACTGTCTGTGCCGCTCCGTGTCTCTCCTTGTCCCTCAGCAGTACTTCCCCTCACCCCAAATAAGCCCAGTGGGGCTAGGGGCTGTCAACATTCAGTCACAGCAGCCTGCTCCATGGCAGCCCCTGCTGGGCTGATAGGACAGGGGAGCCTAGACCTAAAAGGAGCTCTGTCTGTCCTGCCCCAGAAGCCTCAGGCCTGATCAAGGGTAGCAGAGTCTTACAGTTGGTAAGGGACTCCCCTCATGGGCAGCAGGTGGCCTTGAGCCCCCTTTTGTAGCTGTAGGGCATCCTAGCCTGTCTCAGATCGCTGTGAGATCTTCCTGTGCTACCTAGCTGGAGGCAAAGCTGTAAGTGCAGGAGTCCTAGCTCTGAGCACCCCTCTTCCCCCTTTACTATGTGCTCAGCAGGTCCTGGCTCTCTCCTGCCCCTACTCTAGAAGTCCCTGCCAGTGTAAGAGGCTGTTGTGCCCCCTCCCCAAGGCCCTAGTGACTCAGCACCTTGGCCATGGTCCTTCAGGCCCGAGGAGGCACCTTCCAGGTCAAGAGGCACACTGGGGTGTGGGTGGAGTGTCTTCATTCCGAGCTTAGCTCTCCTGCCCACTCCCATCCTAATTCCCCAGCCAGGCCACCTTGAGCTGCTGTGTGATCCCAATGTAGTAGCAGCCCTTCTCTGAGTCAGCCTAAGAGTTATATTGGTTGGTTAGCCCAGTGACCTGAGGGAGTTTAGCATTCAGGACCCTGGGCTATATGGGTTCTGTCCGGGCTATGGATTTGTTTCATCATTGCCTCTACAAATAAAATCTGCTGACCCTTGCCACCCTCCTTGCTCCTTACACAAATGTGTATACCCACAGTCTTCATAAAGAGTTGGCCTTATAAGAGGTCCAGCCCTGAAAGGGTTAAACTCTAAGCTGCTCCCTCACATACTAGTGGGAAAACCAAAGCACCCACAACAGGCTAGCCACTGCCTGCCAGTCTTAAGCTGGCACAAGGGGAAGAGCCTGTTCAGTGAGGGTAGATAGAGAATAGTGTGGACTTGGGAGAACACCCAGAAAAGTCGGGGTGAGGGGTTTTCAGATCTGATACAGCTCCCAAGGCATCTCAGGATGAATCTTAGCCCATCTGTCCAAGCTTCCTCAAGCTGGGAACATGCCAAAGGCTGCTACATCAGAGCTCACTCCAGCTGTGGGGGTTGAAGGCACAGAGAGCTGGCCAGGAGCACCCACCCACTGTGAAGTCAGCCCTACAGCAGGAGGGAGTCTCGCTGTGCCATCTTCCTGTGCTACCTTGCTGGAGACTCCTGAAGGACTGCTCTGAGCAGGGGGAAGGCGATGCAGGGGGCTGGCTGGCAAGCTGGAGCCCCACTGGCTTAGGGAGGGGACTCCTACCTCTCTGGCTCCACTCACAGCACCCGTTCATTTCCCTTTGTCCCCTAGGTTTTCCGAAGAGCAGACAAGAATGGTGAGTGGTTTCTTTCCCTTGGGTCCCACAGCGTGTGTGTGTGTGTGTGTGTGTGTGTGTGTGTGTGTGTGTGTGTGTGTGTGTGTGTGTGTGTGGTGTGTGGTGTGTGTGTGTGTGTGTGTGTGTAGGGGGCAGAGTACAAGAACTAGGAACTTGGAGGTCCTGTGTGGGGACAGGGTAGGAGAGCTAGGGACTTGGAGGTGCAGCTTGAAGTCTTGAGATCCCGAAATGGGAGATCAAGCAAGGAACTCTTCCTGGAGAGTACAGAACAGGGATCAGGAAGTGCGGTTTGATCTGAGGCTGGAGGTGGGGACTTACGTTAAGACTGTACTCTAGCTCAGTGATGGCTGTACAAGACCTTGTGATGTCATGACAACAGCTTTCTAGGTGGGAATTCTTATTCCATTTCATGGGCAAAAGAGTAGAGGCTCAGAGAAGTGAGTCAATTGTGAGCCTGGGATCCAGACTTGTGTGGTACACACTCTAGGCTCCCTGAATGGGGGGTGGGGCACTCATTTGGCCTTCACTTTCCCTCTCCCTGGGGCTGCAGACTCCTATTTCAGCCTTTGTGTTCTCAGTGCTTGCCCTTTCATGGGTCTCTTCAAATTGGTGGGGACCATTAAACATACTCTCAAGCGGAGTGATAGTGGCACACACTTTTAATCCCAGCACTTGGGAGGCAGAGGCAGGTGGATTTCTGAGTTTGAGGACAGCTGGGTCTACAGAGCGAGTTCCAGGATAGCCAGGGCTACACAGAGAAACCCTGTCTTGGGAAAAAAAGAAAGAAACCCAACACCCTCCCTCTAATGCCTGCTCTCAATACCTTCTGCTGCAGAGGCTCCGGTCTTGCTTATCATTCAGACAGCAAATCCCATTGTCTTTAATCGTCCTACCCTTCTACTCTCTGCCTCTGCTCACATGCCCTTATGAGGGGAAGCTCATTTTTTTTTGTTTTTTGTTTTTTTGTTTTTCAAGACAGGGTTTCTCTGTGTAGCCCTGGCTGTCCTGGAACTCACTCTGTAGACCAGGCTGGCCTTGAACTCAGAAATCCACCTGCCTCTGCCTCCCAAGTGCTGGGATTAAAGGCGTGCACCACCACTGCCCTGCGGGAAGCTCATTCTTATCCCAGCCAGGCTGCTGCCTTGTAGAGTCTGGCTGGTGGGAAGGCTTTGCATGCTTCTCTGTGACTTCTTGGGAAGGACCTGGGGCCAGAACATGGAGGTCTCTTCTATGCTGGAGCAAGGCTAGTTTATGGGGCCAGGGACTGTGCCCTTAAGTCCTAAGCTATGCTATGATGTGTCCCAGGCTGTTCCCTCATATTTCTATTGAGTCCCTACCAAATATATCCTGTACAAGGTGGGCCCTGTTTCTTTGGTTCAAAACTCTGGGCCCCCAGTGAGGTCAGACCCCTAGGCTATCTGGCTGAGTGACTGTGAATGTTGCTGGCCTCTGGGGAGCCTGGATCTGGGGACAGGATGCAGTTAGAATTTAAGGATAGCAACACCACACCCTGTCTCTTTCCAGATGATGGTAAGCTCTCGTTTGAAGAATTCCAGAATTACTTTGCTGACGGGGTTCTCAGCTCTGCAGAGCTGCAGGAACTGTTCAGTGGCATCGATGGACAGCTCACTGAGTGAGTGCAATAGAAGGAAGGGCTGGCTTGCTGTGGCAGAGCCAGGCCGGCTCGTCCCAACCCGCTGTGTCCCCTGCTGTCAGGTTCTTTCTGGAGGACAGGGGGTGGGGGAAAACGACAGGGCCCAGTGCCAACTTTGTCAACCCACCCACACCTTCTCCAGCTCCAGTCTTGTTGCTACACTGATTCCAGCTGGGACCCCAGAATAACCAGACCTGAGTCACCAGCCATGCTCAGCCCTTCCGTTCCCAAGCAGAGGGTGTTTGAGGACAGCTGGGTTCGGCCTGCCTCTGCCTGTGGATGCAGATTCAGGAGTCCACACTTTCCCGCCTCCCACATGTCCACATCTGGCTCAAGTGTATGCTCCTTCCCTGCTTCTTCACTCGGGGACACACATGCCATGAACATGCACAGCTGCCTTCGCCCTCCCCTTCCCTTCCCACCTCCTTGGTGTAAATCCCAGACTAGGTCAGCATTCAAGGCTCTAAGGACTTGGATTGACCCTCTCAAGGGCCTGCGACCCCTCCCCCACCAGACATACCATGTGAGGCTGAGTAGAAGGGTTGAGGACACTGGCATCTATGCCTGGTTCCCCAGGCCCAGGTGCTAAGTCTGAAAGATGTTTTCTCTTTCCCCCACAGCAATTTAGAAACAGAGAAACTGTGTGGTGAGTAGGCCTATGCTGGCTCTTGTGTCCCAGCCCCTGGGCAGGTGGGTGTGGTGAGGGATGCTTTATGGGGCTGGCCTCTTGGGATGGGAAGGATGGGGCAGCTGAAGGATTCCAGGCTGGCGCGATGGCCTCAGCTGGAGCCTTTGGACCTCTTCTGCCTACAGACTACTTCTCCACACACCTGGGTGTCTATCGGCCTGTGCTGGCTGCACTGGAGTCACTGAACCAAGCGGTGCTCACTGCCATGGACACTACAAAGCTGGTAAGTGCAGGGAAGGGCTTATGGGGAGCCTGAAGTGACATGGCTCAGTGAGGCAGGGGAAGTGTGTCCAGCTGTGGCTCAGGAATGGAGAAATGGAGACTGGGTTCAAGTTCTGGCACACCCACTTAGTGACTGGCATTTACTCCCTGAGCCACAGTTTTCTAGCCAGGGGTGATAATGAACAATTAATGGGCTATGGTGGCTCACACCTGGAATCTCAGCATTCAGGAGGCAGAAGCAGGAAAATTTGCTGTCAGTTTCAGGCCAGTCTAGCTAGAGTGAAACCCTGTTGGGGGAGGAGGAGGCAGACATCTTATGTTTGTTCTTTGCTCTGTTCCCTGTGCACAAAACAGTGTAGGCAACATAGTAGGCTTTTGTTGGCCTGTTATAATTGCTGGGGGCTGTCAGACCAGGACCCAAATAGGTGTAGGCAGGGACATAAATGAATTCATACATGCCCATAGGTACATGAGGCATGTATGAACTATGAGGTAGGGCCTAACCTCAGAACATGTGAGATAGTAGGTGTGTATACCTAGTTTGTTGGCCTATGCTATAATGTGTGTAGACAAGTGTTGGCAGCCAGGGCTCCAGACCCTGAAAGTGACCAAAAACAAAACAAAAACAAAAGCAACCCTCCTTTTATATATTTGCCAAGAACAGGTGTGGTAGCTTACACTTTTTTCCCCTCTGTGTATTTCTGGATATTCTAGAACTTGCTCTGATAGACCAGGCTGACCGAAAACAGAGAGATCCATGGGCCTTTGCCTCCTGAGTGCTGAGATTAATTTTCATGCTACCACTACCTGGAGGTAGCTACACTTTTAACCTCAGCACTTGGAAGAAGCAGGAGAGCTTGAGACTGAAACCAGCCTGGGCAAAATAGTGAGATCCTGTCTCAAAAAAACAAAGCAAAACAAAAAACAAAACCAAAACCAAAAAAACAAACAAACAAAACAGAAAAAGATTTCTTCTCCCTGTGTCCGCAGCTCTTCCGGGTGAGGGGTGACAGGCCTGGGGTTTTGCCTGACCGTACATTTTTGGTACTGAGGATAGAACCCAAGGCCTTGCACCTGCTAGGTACTGCACTATACTCCTTCCCTCTGACCCCACTTTCTACAGAAAAGGGGCAAATGAGACCTTCAGAGGTCACCTGAGCACACAGCTAGGGACAGGACTTCCACTTCCCTCGTGTAAGAGTTTTTTTTTAAGTATTGTTCTTTAAGCTTGGCCTTGCTGAACTGGCATTCTCTAAACTGGTTTGGGTATTCAAATTGAAAGCAAAATGAAGTCAGGGTTAGCTCAGAAAGGGAAAAGGACAGCCCATTCCCATATGATAACCCTGCCAGCTGTGAACACTTGAATCTGTTTATCTGGTTCTCCATGCTAGGACAGAGTTGCAACCTCCGTTCCTGAAGTAGCCCCCTGGTAGCACCATCCATTCTAGTTCAATATAAAACTCAATTGAACACTTCTCGCACCAGGAAAGGGCCATATTCCTGGTACATGGCCCGAGTCATCCAGCGGCACTGAAAGGTGCGCAAGGAGGCCATCATAGAGCCTCCAGTCCACACAGCTGTGCCCCGCCCAGGATGAGCCACCAGACAGGGCTGCAGGGCCGGGTACCCATGCCTCCGGCACTGTGCCTCCAGCTCCAGGTTCATGCGCTCCACAAAGCCAGGGAAAAGGGTGGAACCACCAGCTAGCACCACCGTTTTGGCCAGCCGTGTCCGCAGTGTTGTGGGTAGCTTCTGCAGTGCCTGGAAGGCCAACGTGGGCAGTCCTGGCTCAGGGTGGCCTAGGAGACTTGGCTGGAAGATGGGTTCAGGGCAGCGGAAGCGCTCGCTGCCGAGGCGCGCGTAGCAGCCATTGCCCAGGCAAAAACAGGCCCTCTGGTGGCGGGCAGGGTCACAGATATCACCCTGGAAATCTAGCGACACATAGCAGCAGCGCTTCTTGAGCTGTGTAACGGTCTTGCGGGGCAGGGCCTGCAGCTGAAGATCTGGGCACGCTGCCACCAGCAGATCTCGAAAGTAGCGTGACAGGGTGCTGCCTGCCACATTCAGACGGAAGGTGGCCTTGTGCCATGAGTGACCCGCATAGACGGGTGTGGCGTGGCACACGCCCGCGCCCGCCTCCACAGCCAGCCCACTGAAAGCTCCGATGGAACATAGTGCCAACAGTGCCGTGCTGGCCATGTGGCACGCAGGCACTGTCAGGGCCTCGAACAGTAGCTCAGCCACCTTCTCTCGGCCTTCTGGTGGTGCTGATGGCGAGTCGCTCACCAGCACAGGCCACTGCTCGGGGTGGACCTGCAGGCATCCCACCATTAGGCGCTCCCACAGTCCCTCCAATGCGTCCCAGTCTACCACTACTCCGTGCTTGATAGGGTGCGCACGGGCCACGCCGCCGGCCAGCTCGCACCCTGGTGCTCCTGGCAGCACAGGCCGATCCCAACTGGGCATCAGACTCGAGCTCTTCAGCACCACGCGCGGCTTGATCTCCCCAGCGAAGCCTGCCTTGGTGAAGCCCGAGCCTTGGTCCACTACCACAGCAACGTGGTCCAATGCAGGCAGCCTGCGGGCGCGGCGAGTCCGGTGCACCGACGCCACCTTCAGGGCTCAGTGTGCCCCGAAGCCCTATGGGCCTTCTGGGCGGATAACCGGCCCTCTCAGTTCTCAGCTCCGCCTCTGGCTATGAGGATCCGCCTCTTAAGAGTAGCGGTTCCTTTTTGTGGCACTACCTCAGTGTGTCACTGTCAGTCAAGACTTGATTCCTCCTTAGGGTCCCAGAGTCCCAGCCCTCCTAGGCAGCTCCCTCGGTGCATCATCTAGCTTAGCTAGAGTTACCTGGCTATAGAGGTGGGAAGGAATCGTTTAAGAAAGGAACTTAGATTGGGCTCATTATGACCTCAGTCTTGCAGGCACCCCCACCCCCACCCCTTGCGTGGGCTGATGGCAGCAGCCATTTGGGAGCCCATGTTAAGGGCCTGTCTGGCCAACACAAAGCTTAATTCTTTCTCCCAACTGTTTGGAGTATTTGTGCACTCTGGCTAGATGTGCAGCACTTTAACTCTCAGTTCTAAAGAGAAACTACACATCTACAGGTACTTAGCTTGTGCCCAGACCTGACACCCGCACGGGGTCTGGCCTGACCCCTTCAGTTCTGAAGCTCACTGTAGCAACTCTAAACAAGTCCAAATCTCTTTCGTGGTGTTTCTAACTCCAATGAGCCCTGCCTCCTGGATAGACCATGTTGGTTGCAAATAGAAGACTCTGATGCACTTAAGCTAAAATAAGGATTTTATTACAAGGATCCTGGATATTTTCTGGATAACAGGGGCAAAATAGGTCTTAGGAACAGGATCTGACCATACAGTTGTAACTGGAAAGGTCTTTTAAAGTTCTCAATTACACTTGTGGGGGACATGATCGGGCCAGCTTGGGCCAAACATGCTGTTAACATTTGACAGGGCAGTTAGCTCCCACGTAGGGAGAGCACAATTCCAGCCTGTGGATAGTAACAAAAGCTCATCCTTAATTCCATAACGTATGGTGCTAGTGAGCTGAGACATTCTGCCACCTCTGGCCTCAGGTGAAGCGTTCTCAGTGTGTAGCAGGAAAGGAGACCCAAGAATTTTTGCTTTCTGAAGCAATCTGCGGCACTGAATTCATGATACTCCTACCTCATTCTCTTGAATGCTGGTATTGTCACAGTCAGAGTGGTGGCTTTGGGGTCTGGTCTGGAGCTGGGTGTGGGATCCAAGAAAGCCAGCAGTGGCTTCTGCCCAGAGCATGCTGCTTCTCTCAGGAGTGATGTATGGAGTGAGAGTGACACTGGAGGCCATTGGTGCCATGTCAGTATGGAGGGGCAGAGGGCAAGCACTGAAGGCAGTCAGGGTGGGGAGCTGAGTGTACATACACTGATTTTAGCCTTGGCCTTTCGAGGGGTAGTGGAGGGACAGTGGGAATTATGAGCAGGGGAAACTAATTTGCCATAGACAGATTAGTGGTTTGAAGAGGCTTTTGGCTACAAATGGTAGAGGATGGAACTGGTACCTCCAGAGGAAAGTGCTTTGATTAAGGGACCCTAAAATTTGGGGGAGCTGAGTGTTTGGGAACTGCCAGGCAGTAGGGTGAGAGACTAGAGGTTCAAGCCCCTTTTCTTTAGTATGTGCCCTAAGCAGAATCTGAGGTTCCAGCTCCACTGTGGCTGACCAGACAGACTACCTGTTCTTCCCGAGATGATGTCTGTTAGCAGCCTGAAACCCTCCCTCTGCCTAAGAGGGATTTTTGAACGTTGGGGATTCAACGTTCAGGCTTTGCCTGAAACAAGTTCCTCCTAGCATTGCCAAGTAGTTTGCTCAAGTCCACCTTGAGTCTATGGATTTGGCATGAGCTGACCTTTGTGCCACAAAAAATAAGTTAAAGGCAGCTTTAGCTCCAGGTCATGGTGGTGGCTGTGCTAAGTACCATTTACTCCTACTCACCCGGGGGCTTCGAGACCGACGGCAGGGACAGAAGTGGCAGACGCCAGGGTTGCTATGTGCTCTTTATTGAGCAGAGTCCTGGCGCTAGGGGTCGTGCCAGACACTTAGGGCCGCGGGCGAGGACAGCGGCGCCGCTTGCGCGGCTGCTCCTCGCGGGGGTCGCCTTCGCCGCCGCAGGTCTCGCGTTGGGTCAGCAGGTGCGCATACAGCGGCTGCCAGCACTGCGGGGCCTTGGCCCCGCCCCCCGGCCTGCCTGCCACTCGACGCCCCTCCTCCTGCAGCCGCGCGTCCAGCTGCAGCAGCAGCACCAGGATCCTTTTCATCTCCCGCGTGCGTGCGCCTTCGCGCCTGTCCACGCCATCGCCCGCCCCACGGAGCATAGGCGCCACCGCTGGGAAGCACGTCGGGGCGCCGAGCGGGTCCTCAGTTGGCCGCGCGGGCCGCACAAATGGGCCCGCCGCTGCCTCAGCCAGCTGCTGCCGCTTGTCCAGCGGGAAAAGCAGCACGATCTTGGTCTGGGGGTGGGCCGGTGTAAAGGGAAGAACACGCCCTTGTGGGGGCCTGAGGCTTCTTCCGAACCGACCCAACCTCCCGAACCCCACTGTGCCCCGCACCCCGGGACCCTGCCTCCCCACAGGAACCCATCGTCCACCCTAGGCCAAATCACTGCATACTTTCCCAGCCTTGATGCGGGGGTTCTCACCCACCCGGGCAGGGTCAGGAGCCTCTCGCCATTGAAAGAAAGGGAAAGTGGCATGTTGCGAGGCTGTGGGCTGGAGAAAGGGAGTAAAGGATATTTCAGGTTTGTGGTTCCAGGGACACTATGCTTGATCTTGGTTGAGAGAGCACCTCCCCCCACCCGCCCTTGCTTCTAGAACCCCTATATTACCTATATGGGCTCCAGGGATCCTGCTCCTCTAGAGAGATTGATTCTCTAACCCCTCCTGCCCCTTGCTAAAGGCGTAGACTCCAGCACCCAGCGTCCCTTCCAGCCTCTCCATACTCACACTTGGCTTCTTCCGCTTGAGGTGGCTGAAGAACTGCTTGTGACGGGCCTTGTCCATGTCAGGTGGCCTGTCCTTGCTGGCCTGATTGGGTGCTTTGGTCCTCTTGTGGGAACTGCTGTTTCCCATGATAGGACTGGTCACTAGAGGCCACTGCCCATGCTGCCTCGGCCCTGCCCTCTAGCCAGGGGCCCCAGTTTGACCCCGCCCCATCAGGGGAATTGTATTGTGAGCTCACAAGTGACCTCACCACACCAAAGCTCTGCTCCTCTCCTAGAACTCCCGGGAGAATCTGGCCGATGCTCACTGTCTATGACCTCTTCTGGTCTTAGCTTCCCGGCTGCAAAACAGGTCTAGTGTTTTAATGAAGCAATGCTTATAGGGTGCTTAAGGGTGAGTAGAAGGGAATTTCTATGGCTTTGATTTGAATCCTGGCCCGTCACTAATTAGCTACATAACCTTGGCTAAGATTCACCCTCTCAAGGCCTCAGATACAAAGTGCAGTCAATTATGGTTACTAAAAATTCTGGTTGAGCAAAATTCTTGGGATGAGTCAGGTATGAGGAGGTTGGTTCTGCCAACCAGGTTTGGTTGCAAACAGCAGAAAATCGATCTTACACCTCCAAAGGGAAATTGCTAAAAAGATGTCATGGGAATAGAATCCACAGCCTTAGGGCAGGACTCAGGCACTACTCTATCCTGTTTGTTATAAGCCTGGTCCAGAAGCTACCATCTTAGTTGAGCCAAGGCAGGTCATACACCAAAAATGAAACCCATTGTCAGTGTCGCCATGGAGCCTGGATCTTTGTGGCTGCTCAGGATTCCCATTTTAGGTTTGAGTGTGTGGTGGTGGGGGTGGGGTGGGGGTGCTGGTGGGGGTGGTGGTAGTGTGAGGGCTTCTAAGGGCATCCTTGACTGTCCATGCACATACCTGGGCAGATTGCTATGTTCCATAATAGTGGTGACATTTTCAGACTGAAAACTCAGACTACAAGCACTAGGCTTAGTTCTGTGTAGGAAGTAATTGAGGGGAACCTCAATGCAGTATTGTGGAAGAAACTGAGGAACAAGGTGAAAGCTGCTGAGGATGTGAGTATCCCAAGATGGTTGGCACAAGGTCTGATATATGGTCAGGATCCCTGTCTCTGCTCACCTTCAAGGAACTGAGGAGAGGCTGGTAGTGTAAGCTTGGCTCAGGGTAGTTAAGTGTGTTTGTGTCTGTTCAGTGACCTGGCTGTCTTGTACATGTAGCTTCCCACAAAATGCATGCAGTAAATGTTTGTTAAATGGATGGTTGAATGGAATAATGAAAGAACAAACAAATGCAGGCCAGTAAGGGTCATATCACACATCATTTTGTACCATGTATAAAATTGGCCTTAATGCCCTGTACCTTCACCCTGCCTGGGTGTGCGCAGAGGCCTCACTATGTTGCAAAGGTGAGAATGAGCCTTAACTTCGAAGAGGAATTGAGATCCAGGAAAAGCCAGTGTGCCAGCAGGGAATGATCCCTGTGAATCAGCCTCAGATCTATGAGGATGAACAAAGCCCATCTGGACTGGGAAAAGGGACCTTTAGAAGCTGGGCAGAATGGTACCCACCCTTAATTTTAGCACTGGGGAGGCATACAAGGAGGCAAACAACTCAAGGCAAGCCTGGGCTTGGAAACAAAGACAGAAAGTGGCTGTAACTAGCCTGTGCTGGGCCTGCCTGCATGCTCTGTCCACCCACTTTCACTGTTGCTCTCATGAGCAAGATAAGTTCCCTCTTATGATGATACCCTTTGCCCTGCCCATAGGAGTATGAACAGGCCTCCAAGGTGGACCAGTTTGTCACACGATTCCTGCTGCGGGAGACTGTGAATCAGCTACAGGCCCTGCAGACTTCCCTGGAGGGGGCATCAGACACCCTGGAGGCCCAGGCCCGTGGTCAGCGGTATGTGAGGGTGCTGCTGGGCTGTGGGTGTGAGGGTGCCTCATGTTCCCACATTCCAAACTCCTCAGTATCATGTTCCATCCAGCCTCTGGAGGCCACATTCTTGGGAAGGAGGCGTGAGCTGCTGAGAAGGGGTCAGTGGTTTGGGGGCTGGGCTTCAAAGACCCAGGAGACCTGTGTTGCCCCACCTAAGCCTGGTCCTGTGCTGAAATCCCAGTCTTGACCCTATGGGTCTGGGGACACTGGGCTAACCTTCTACTTTCTAGGTTGAATGAAGAAAATATCAAAGCACAGAGTAGGTCCTGTGGCAGCCGGAGGGCAGGACGCAGAGCCCTGAGGAGCATCAGTTGGTCACCAACCTGGTCTCCTGGATCCTCTGATACAGGTGTGCCTGTGGCAGGGTAGGATCTGGCTGCATAGGGCCAGGAAAGATGTGGCATCTCCTATTATCTCAGGGCTTTGCTCTGTCAGTGTTCCCATTTCACCCTGAGCGGCCTCCCTTCGGGGGGGCCCTGGCTGATGTCCTCCTGGTCCCTCTGCCAGGGCGGAGTTCAGAGGCTGAGCTGCAGTGGCGGCTGCAGGTCAACCGCCTCCAGGAGCTCATAGACCAGCTTGAGTGCAAGGTAAGAGACTGGGTGGCCAGTGCCCCCAGAGAGGACTAATGTCGTACCTGCCCAAGCCTATACATACTAGAGACTCAGTCTGTATTTTGTGTCTCTTGCAGGTCCCCCGGCTGGAACCCACGCACGAAGAGGACCTTGCCAAGGGTCTTGATTCGGTGAGCTTGGGAAGGAGGAGGAGTACTCAAGATCTGTCTACCCAGATCTGGTGGGCAGGTGCTAGGTTTTGGTTCTTGCTCTGTGACTACCTTAGGTGTTCTGTTCTCTCATCTGTATATGTGAAAGTCAGGCCTGAGGTAGGAATGGAAGCTAGGGGGCACAGTGGGAGGGGGTACAGCAGAGGGTCAGTCAATGGCTTGAAGGATGGAGTCAGATGCTAGGAGGTCTTATTAGCTGTGGGGACTTGATCCCACAGGGGGCAGATCTGGACCATATTAGGAAGATTGGATTATACCCTGAGCTTGGCTTACCCCCTGACTAGCTGCTTTCTTGCTAGCATATCCTTGTGGCGCAGAGGCAAGTACAGGTGGCCGAGGATGCCCTGCAGGATTTCCACCGTGCTCTGTGCTGCTACATGGATTTCACAGGGGCCCAAAGCCACTGTCTGCAGTGAGTCTCTGGATAGCCAGTGGGATGGGTGAGTGGGTGGGAGCAGAGAGGGTTGGTGGGCTGGGTACTCTGGGCAGGGCTCCCAAGAGACCCTTGGCAGGTAGGCAGTGATGGTCATAGCTGTGGTCCAGCCTGGCTACCTCTTTGGTTCTGCAGTGTGTCTGCCCAGAAGATGCTAGACAATGCTGCTTTCACTCTATATGAGTTCTGGCAGGACGAGGCCTCCTGGAGAAGGTGAGTGGTGGTCTACCATCAGACATTGATGGGGTTCTGGAGGGCCTCGGACCAGACAAGTCCTGTGCTCCTATTCACTGGCTGTGTGACTTCAGATAACTAACCTAACACATCTGGGTCCCCAATGAGATGATGTGTAAGGAGTAAATGCAAGCTAGGTCTTGAGTGCATGCCTGTTATGTCAACCCTGAAGGGCTTGAGAGAGGCTCAGACTACAAGGCCATTCTGGGCCTCACAGCAAATTCAGCAAAGCCCTGTCTCCAAAAACAAAAACAAAACCAATACCCCCCTAAAACAAATAAAAACCAAAATAACAAACAAAACAAAACAGTAATACAAGTTGGCCATGGCTGCACCGGCCTATGATCCCTGCACTTGGAAGGCAGAGGCAGGAGGATCAATGATTCAAGGCTAGCCTGAGCTATATATAACAAGACCCTGTCTAACACAAACTCTCCAAACTCAATACAATACAGATGCACAGTAGGCACTCAATGTGTGTGCACTACTGTCAGTATGCCCCCTGTGCTAGGGGCCTTCATTTAGTCCTGGCAGTAGCCTAGTGATGGAGGTACCTTATTACCAGTTTTCTGAAGGGGAAGACTGAGGCTAGAAGCAGTAACGGAAGGGTTGGTGCCTCGAGTCCAGGAGGTGGACTAGTGTGAATGACCAAGAGCATGGATCTTAGAGCAGATGACTCAGCCTCTGTCTACCCCATGGCCTCCCAGGCACCAGCAGTCACCCTGCAGCAAGGCCTTCCAGCGCACCCTCATCGATCACCTGCAGGCGCCGGACACTCTCACCACTGTGTTCTTCCCAGGTGCGCTGTACCCCTCTGCTCCAAACAGCTCTGGGACCCAGGAGGGGAGCCCCTCATATCTCCTGACTCCCCAACCTCTCACCCACAGCCTCCTGGTGGATTATGAATAATAACCGAGTCAGCTCTGCTTAAGCTGGTGACTGCAGCCCTGCCTATCATTCTAGAGCCCTCTGCACTGGTCGACTTGACACTTAAATCAAGGAACCTGCCTGTTCCCAGGCTAAAGGCCTGGTCAGTTGGTAGAGGGTCTCTCAGCCCAGGGGTCAGGAGCTAGGCCATTTACTTGCTTTATTTATTTTACTGTTTGTAGCTTCCAGGCACCTGGGCTTCTGCCTGAGTCAGGAAACCCAGATTCTGGTCCCGCTTTCCTCTGCTTTGCTGTATGACCCAGGCAGATCCCTTACCTCTCTGGCTGCCTAGGGGAGTCCTGCTTTCTGCTTGCTGCTTTGGGGTTAAGTTTCTGTTCTTCCTCAACCAGTGGCAGAACCAGGGCTGATGCTCAGGGACCCCTCTCAAACCCTGGAACTCTGACCCTTGAGGCAAGGTCAACTCAGTCTATAGTGTAGAGACTTGGGTGTCTATTACTCTGGGGTCAGCCCTAAAATTTCTAGCATCAGTGGTTGTACCAGAGACCTCTGTAAGATCCTGGGTTGGTTTGCATGTCATTTGCATATCATTTGCATGCCCTCACCCCACCCATTCTCAGGGCACTATGGGAAGCCCCAAGATGACCTTGCATAGTAGCAATAATTTGGGTCTGCTCCCCCAACCCCCAGAGATCTCTGAACCCCAGCCTGGCACTAGAGCACAGAGGCAATAAAGTTGGTAGTCACCTGTGGTGGTCTCGCTCTCTTTGACTCAGGGAAGAAAGCCTATCTTTAGAGCTGCAGTTGGTTCCCAGTTGAAGCTGCTATACTGGCAGGAGCTTCATCATCATTCACTCAGCTAAAGGTCATGCCTACCCCAGACCCTCCTTCTAGAGCCCTGTCTGGAAAAGAGGAATGCTATGGCCTGAGCTCAGCTTCTCCCTACAGAGCCTTCTCAGTGCTCCAAAGGGCTTGCTTGGCTGGATCCCTTTAGGGGACCTACCCCATGCAGAGCCTGCCAGGCTGCCCTGTCCTCTCTGTCTGCTAACAGCATATTCAAGAGTCCTACCAGCCACAGTAGGTTGGGGGGGGGGGGGGAGGGTTCCCAGGACAAGACTGAGGAGTGGCCAAAGGGGACACCTAAAGTGGTACTCTATAGGGAGGCGCGTGGTATCACAAAAGCATGGAATGGATGTCACCTGTCTCAAATGTAGGGATCCCAAGCTCAGAGTGGCAGGGATACTCAACTCCAGTCAACCAATGGAAGCCAAACAAGATGGATACTGAGACCAGGGGGAAGAAAGAAGACTGGGGGTGCAACCACGAAGGCAGGGCCCTTAAAGGAGCTTCATTCTGGAAGCTACAGTAGGTTTTAAGCCAGGGTCTGAGTGCTGCTTCATTCATGTCCCTGTGTGTCTGATTGCCAGATCCTTCCTGGGTGCTGGGATATGGCCAGAAAAGCAGCTCTGCTGGCAGGAGTGCAGACTGGCCTTTTCTGTGGTTCTCTCTAGTGGCCTCAAGAGAGGCCTGGATGCCTTGGGCCAGCGGCCTAAATCCAGCAGGCTCTAGAATGTGCAGCCAGTGTTCCTGTCTCACATGGGACCTGAGTCTCCTTGGAGAGGTTTGTTACCCACACTGTGGTTTCTCTCTCTCTCTCTCTCTCTCTCTCTCTCTCTCTCTCTCTCTCTCTCTCTCTCTCTCTCTCTCTCTCTCTCTCCCCCCCCCCCCCCCGTGTGTGTGTGTGTTGCTGATGCTTTGCTGGCTGGCTAATAAGCCCTAGGGATCCATTGGTCTCTATTTTCCTAGTACTGAGAACAAGACCTTATCTGGCTTTTAAAACCAATTGGTTCTGGGGACTGAACTCAGCTCTTCTTAAAAGCTTTACTGACTGAGCTATCTCACCAGCCCCCTGCTTTGTTCTTGAGACAAGATCTTACTATGTAGCCCAGGTTGGCCTGGAAGTTATTTTCCTGCCTCCACATCTGGCCCCATTGATATCTTAAAGATGCTTAAAACCTCAGCCAGCTCTTCCCAAGGAATGTATCTTTAATCTGATGTCCCAGGATGTTTTCTGTTCAGCAAGAGTTAAATTTAAAAACAATTCTTTATGAGACAAAGTCCTCAGACAGACCTTGAATTTGCTGAGCCCTTCCTGCCTCAGCTTCCTAAGTGCTGGGACATAGGCCTATAGATAGAACTGGCCTTCGAGTTTTCTTGTTTTTAGACAGGGTCTCACTATGTAGCTTGAACCCACAGAGATCCACCTGCCTCTGCCTCCCAAGTGTCAGAATAATTGATTATTTTCATTTTATTCTTTTGAAGTACTGGGGATTAAGACCAGGGGCTCACACGCTACACAGGTGCTGTGTTACTGAGCTACAGCTTCAGACTTTCCATTTTACCTTAGTTTTGAGACAGTGTGAAACTTGGGTGATCCTCCTGCCTCACTATGCACAGCCATGATCAACTTCTGCTTTAACATTTGGTTATGTGATAGGATGTCTGTAAGTTTCATCCTCCTGCCTCAGCCTCCTTAGATACTACCAAGCCCAACCACCTCTTATTTAACAAGCCACCCTGCTGTATCCTTGTTCCCTTGCTGACGGCTCAGGGCTGCTAGGTGGGAGCTGGCCCATGCTGCTGGGAGTCCTCTAGGAGAGAATGACTTGGTTTGAGATTTCTACGCTTAGGCGGGATCTTTAGTGGATGAAGAGGTGGAGGGCAGGAGAGCTTCAGATAGGTGCAAAAGGAACAGAAGGAAGAAGGAGCGATTGGAGGCCATGCCCCAGGCAGCTGCAATGCTGCCCTGGAGTAACAAGGCCCAAGAGGTACAGGTGTGTCTGGAATCTCAGGCATTCTCACCTATGGCGAGGGCACTGGGGCACACTGTGTCTTTAATGATGTGCACTCTCACAGCCTACCTCATCTCTGCCTGCCATCTGCACCACAACACACAGCTCAGACAGTGGCAACGGCAGCAGCTGCATCAGAAGGCCCTCACAATGTTCATTCCTAGTCACCACGTCCCTTTGGTTAGGACCCTTCATGGCTATTTTCTCCTCCACTGAAATCATTTGTTGTGTGATATTTGAGGCCTTTCCCATTCCCAGTTCATTCGGTCCTCTTTCCCTAAGTCCCCTGTAGGCTGATGGGCTAGCCCCAGTCTCAGTTACTCTTCCGCGGCCTTTCACTGATAGCTACTTTAGAGAAACACTACCTCAACATTTCAGCAGCAGGGCAAAGCCACGAACATGGGATCACCTCCTACCACCCTTGCCCTCAGAGCCTGCTATGACTGGCTCTGGCAGCCCTCCCAACAGCTACTGGGGACATGAGTGAATCCTGAAGCCTCAACTGCCTGTACCTGTGACTGGGACATGGCTTGGGGCTAGGCCAGGTGCAGCAACCCAGTACCCATTGCTTATAGCTTTAGCTCCTTGCACACCAGCTCCTGTTGATGTAGCCTCTAAGATAAAAGGAGGGGACAGTAAAGTAGGGTCACCAAGAAGTCGTTCTTTTGTTTTTCCAGACAGGTTTTCTCTATGTAGCCCTGGCTGTCCTGGAATTCGCTCTATAGACCAACTGGCCTCAAATTTAGAGCTCCACCTGACTCTGCCTCCTGAGTGCTGGGATTAAAGGCATCTGCCACCACTACCCTACAAGAAGTCATTCTTTTTTTTTTTTTTTTTGGTTTTTTCGAGACAGGGTTTCTCTGTGTCGCCCTGGCTGTCCTGGAACTCACTCTGTAGACCAGGCTGGCCTCGAACTCAAGAAATCCACCTGCCTCTGCCTCCCAAGTGCTGGGATTAAAGGCATGCGTCACCACTGCCCAACCCAAGAAGTCATTCTTAATAGGGTCTAACTATGTATGGTGTGATCCATCTGCCTTTGCCTTCCAAGTGCCAGAAAAGTCATTCTTGAAAGAGATGTTACAGAATAAGTCCTGCATATTCCACACAGAGGGCTGAGGATTAGTGAACCTTCAAGGAATCAGATTGGCTGGGAGAAAGTGTGAGGACTGCTATGCTAACAGCAGCTTCCAGGACAGAGCTAGGGTAGATACTATTAAATGTTTTTTTGGTAGTAAGAGTTTGAGACAGACTCTCACTATGGAGCCCCCGCTGGTCTGGAACCTGCTATGCAGAGTAGGCGGACCTCAAACTTTTGGCAACTCTGCCTATGCCTCATGACTGCCATAGCTGGCTTAAAATATCGGATAAAGAACTTATGTATATGCCATGTGTGTCAGGTGCTGGATGAGTCATCAGATCCCCTGGAAGAGCAGGTGTTCTTCACCACTGAGCCAGCTCTCTAGTCCCCAAGGGGCACTGGTGCCCCTGGAAGCCAGAGGCTTTGGCTCTCACAGAGCTGGTGCTGTATCGAGCTGAGTGCTGGAAACCAAACCCAGGTCCTCTCCAAGAGCAGTACTCTCAACCAGTGAGCCATTCCCACCCCCTAAAACATGTTCAAAGTTTGTCTTTTTTTGGTGGTGGTTCTGAATGTATGTCTGTGTACCACGTCTGGTACCAGTAGAGTCCAGAAGAGGGCACTGGATTCTCTGGAATTATGGTTATAGACAGTTGTGAACCACCATGAAGGTACTAGGAATTGAACCCAGGTCCTCTGGAAGAGCATCTCTCCAGGCCCTGATTTGAGGCAGGATCTCACGTAGCTCAGGCTGGCCTCCAATTCACTATAAACTAGAACTGTCAAATCTTCCTGTTATCACTTCCAAGTGCTGGGATTAGAGGATGTGCTACCACACCTGTTTGGCCTCCTCCATCCCCAGCATTTCCCCCCTTTAAAGTAGACTTTCCCCTCTCACATAATTTACCCTGATTACTTATCCTGATTATTTCTCCTCCCTCTACTCCTCCCAGTTTCTTCCCACCTCCCCTCCCATCCAGATCCATTCCCTACTCCTCCCAGTTTCTTCCCACCTCCCCTCCCATCCAGATCCATTCCCTTTCTGCCTCTTGTTAGAAAACCAAAGTCTTTAAGGGACAATAATAAGATACAACATATCTGATTTGGACAAAACAAACCAACAGAAGGAAAAGAACCCAAGAGAAGGCACTTGAGTCAGAGATCTGCTCATTCTCGCACTTAAAGAGTCCCGTAAAACCTCTCAACCGGAAGCTACAATAACCGGCAGAGGCCCTGGTGCCGTCTGAGTTCAGATGAGCTCTGAGCTTGTCGATCTGCAGAGCCTTGTGTCCTCCAGATCCTCTGTGCTCTTGAAGCCTCTTTTTCCACAGGGTTTCCTGGGCCCTGCTGGGAGGGATTTGAGGGAGACCTCCTGTTTAGGGCTGGGTATTCCAGAGTGTTTCACTCTGTATGTCTGGCTGTGGGTCTGTGTTTGTCCCTATATGGTAGAGGAGGAAGCTTCTCTGATGATGGCTGACCATGGCACTGAGTATAGCAGAATGTCACTAGTCTTTTTCTTACTTTGTTATATTTTTTGAGATAGGGTTTCTCTGTGTAGCGTTGCCTGTCCTGAAACTCTCTGTAAACCAGGCTGGCTTCGAGCTCAGAGATTGGCCTGCTAATCAGAGTAGGGTGTGGGCATCTGCTAACTCCCTGTTCAACTGAGTTATATAGGTGTTGTCTTCAGCAATGGGGCCTTCCCATCACTTTTGGGGAACAACCTGTAGTCTTGGCAACAGCCAACAGAGGGCACTTGATACTAGGAAATGAAGCTGAATGAAGCTTGGAAGAAGAGTATTGCCTCAAATCACACAACCTTAAGAATCAGTGAAATTAAGATTTAATGCCAATACAGAAAGGACATAAAAATCTCCCAAGCCCAAGTATGTTAATGTTGAAATTTTATAAGGAAGTAAGTTACTTAGAAAAAAAATACTCATGTCTATTCTGTCTGAATGTTATTACTAAAAGACTGCTCAGTGAAGAGTGCAAGGAACCAAGGATATCTCTGTGTCATTGCTGTCACTCAACTGCTACCAGCATGGTCACCTAGACGAGAAGGTGGCTGCAACTAGCATCATGGAGGGGTCCAACTGCAAACACTCCAGGACTTGTGTGTTAAAACCTTTGTCCTTAGCAGTCCGCCTCTTTCCTGTCCCTACCCCTCATCCCATGATCTTTTGGCCATAGCAAGGATGATTAGAGCCTCGTTGCCCCTTCACCAAAGACCTGGGGGTGGGGGAGGGAAGAGTGTGCCCACATGTGGTGCATGACCATACCAAAGCCTGCAGCAGGCCATTTGGCATTCACACTTCACCATTGATCTGTTTTCCCCAGGCCTAGTCCAGCTTGAGTCAGAAAAGGAATATAGTATTTTTATTAACTACTTTAAGTAGAACAAACTAAATACATATTTAACAGTTTTGGTTCATTTATACAGTACATTAAATAAGTTATGCACAGAGTTAAGTAACAAAAGTTCCTATTGAGTCAAATGACAAAACACAGAAAAACCAGACTCAAATGCATCCCGCGGGTGGCTGCACACTCATCACCCGCCTCTGCAAACCATGCCTGCAGGGTTGGCTTTATTTACATTATTGGTTTTCTGTATGGATGGAGCCTTTGTAGCCTCATCAGGAACTTGGAAAGCCACAGGAGTGGATCGAAGGCCTTATGTCAAACAGCCCTTTTAGCCATCCACTGAATCGTTGCAGCAGCTTCCCGGGAACTACAAGGCAGGGACTGGGCTGTCCCTGACACACACCAGCTGCACATGCCCTTTTTGGTATAAGCATTGACAGTTTAAACTGGGCAGCTGGAGGCCTGACAAGATGGGGTCTGAGTGGGAAGTACCACCTCTTGGGCTGTGGAAGGAAAGATGGCACAGTGAATTATCACCCACCATCTCAGCTTCCTCCTGGCTTACACTTGCTCCATCATCTTTGGAAATGGGTGTCATGAGGCAGAAGCAGGTAGTCAGCATTTTGGCTTTAAAGGAATATACTTGAGTGGCCAGGCTCTGCTAAGCAGCTGCTGGATCAAGGATCTTCCACAGCTGGCCATCTGGCCCACAATGGCCAGCTCAGTTCCTCCTGGATTTTTTCACATTTGGTTCAAACATGCCACCACCCAGTTCTCTGCAAATAGCTAACATTCATCAAAGCACACTGGCTTAGTCTCCTTAGCCAGGAGCCTGGAAACCTTGGTTCCAGTCCAGTTCTGAAGTAAGCCTCCAAGATGTGTCCTATTTGTAAAGGTTTATTCAACCCACAATCCTGTCTGCAGTTTCCAGAATGAAGGCCATCTGCTCATTCCTTATGGTCCAGGGAGAACCACTAACACACACTTGCAGTTGTGTTGAGGCCTCAGACACCTGCTGAGATGGTTTCCAGAACCACTCAGAAAAAAATGTCTTCACTCTCTCTGAGAAGGTGGTGAGAATATGAGTAAAATGTACACTTCTGCTTTGGAGGCTAAAGTTGACATCAAGATGCGAAGCACTTCCTGGGGACCAAATAAGTAAAGGAGTTCACATTACAGAAGATTGACAGCCAATGCCTGGATAGACCTCAGGGGACCAGACAGGTCGTTCCACACAGATCAGTGGCAGCACATAACCTAGTGCCGCAGGAGAAAGCCATTCAGCCTGCGCCCTCCCCACCACCTCCCTGCACAAGCCAATCTGAAGGAGCTGCAGGGACCCTTCAACGAGTCTTTTAGTGGGATAGGTCTCATGTAACTCAGGCCGGCCTCAAACTTGCCAAGCAGCTATGGATAATCTTAAACTTCTGGTCCTCCTGCTTCCACCTCCCAAGTGTTAGGATTACAGGTATGCACTGCCATGGTTGGTTCATGTCACACTGGGAATTAAATCTATGCTACCAAATAAACCACGTCCCAACCTAGCTTCCAAGTCTTCGCTATTTGCTGGATCGAGGACTGGTGCATGACCAGTTTGGTTACTTTTGTTGTCTACTTCCTGCAATTTTATCCCTCACTTGGTGCAGGATGACCAAGTCCTGACCACTTTTGTTCCCCAAGTAGTTACTGCAGAGGCCAGACTTCTGAGCAGTCTGGGGCTTTATGTTCACCCCCAGCCTAGTGGTGGGTCATATAAGCAGACGAAACCAAGTGGGGAGCCTGGACTCACTTGTAACTCCAGCGCCTACCCAGATGCTGCTGCGGCTCCTGCCTAGGGTGGATTGGAGAGCTGCAGAAAGGAACTCCTTAAATCTGAAAAGCAAGTCCTAAAGATGCCATTTAAGAGTGACGCTGACCAGAGGCAAGATAGAGACAAGTCTGAGAACTCAACTATACAGTGTAAAGTACTGTCCAGGTCTGCGGATAAACCTGGGCACGACACAGAAGCCAAGTAGTTCCCAACAGCACTATAGAAACTCGGGATCTGTCAGGCCAACCACACAGCCCACAAAGACAGGCTAACCTTTGTATGTACAAACTGATCTCCAACCTGGTAAGCAGTAGTGTATTGGTTGTAGCTCTTTATTCCAACTATTTGGAGTAGTCCTGCAGCAAAAAGATTTTTATACTTAAAAGGTGTTCAGCCGGGCAGTGGTGGCATACTCCTTTAATCCTAGCACCTGGGAGGCAGAGGCAGGTGGATTTCTGAGTTCGAGGCCAGCCTGGTCTACAGAGTGAGTTCCAGGACAGCCAGGGCTACACAGAGAAACCCTGTCTCAAAAAACCAAAACCAAAACCAAACAAACAAAAAAAGGTGTTCATCCAATTTACTAATGAATAACTGATCCAGGGTACACCAGGAGACATTCTCAGATTCACAGAAGCCCATGATCTTCTATTGACAGTTTTGTGTCTGAGAGTATGGACAAGTGCTGTCTGGTACTAACTCTATCTAGGAAAACAAAGTTGTCCCCAGTGACTGGGATACTAGACTGATGGGATGGGACCAGGGAGGCCAGGCTGCAATACTAGGCTGTCTGGCAAGCAGTGGGCCTTGGGTCTCTATGCTAAAATAACATGATTTTAGAGGTCTAAGTTTCTAAGTCTGAAAACCCTGTTCCAATAAGGTAGGGACTCAGTATCTTTAAATCAGCCTTAACTGTGTGCAAGGATAGTATTCAGACTTGTTATTCAGACTTGGTCATTGTATAAAAAGTGACCACAGCTTCCAAAAGCCAACAGGATCAAAGGCAATGACTTATCCCAACTGACTGCACAGGGCAAAAAGATGCTGGAGTGTACTGAGTGGCCAAGGCAAGGTGCTGGCAACTAACAAACTTCAGACGGCAAGGGAAAAGATGTGAGCAGTACTCGGCCTGATCAATGGGGTCCAGTAATGATCAACGGATCAATGTCTCCAAATTCTATCTGGAGAATCAGGTAATTGGAAAAGTTCCAGAAGATGGGAAGAAAATAGGTCAGGCCCTTCAGAAACGGCTCCCATTTACAGACTCTGAGCTTCGAGGGACACCATCACACGCACAGCACAGAAAACGGATGCCAAGAATGTCCAGCTGATAATGAACCTATGTGGTGGTGTTAAAACCAAGTGTGAATAGTCCCATCAGGGTCAGGAGCACTGCTTAGGTGCCAAAGAGAACCTACACACAAGAGACGCCTCCAAAGATCCAGACATGCACAGTCCCAGAGAGAAAAGGACACACAGAACAAGGTGACTGTTAAACAGTCAAGCAGTGGCAGAGGGTTTTGCATTTCCAAGGTGATCCACTGAATATTTTAGTTTGGCCAACATGCTCAGAGAAAAGACCAGCACAATGGCTTCATCCTCTCTCAGACCAATCCATGCGATGGAGATTTTTTTGCACAAGCAAAATCAAGAGAAACACTGGAATTGGGGGATGGGTTCCAAACTAACGAAGACGGCCAGGTTGGAATATCTTGTCCAAAATGATCCATGATGCTTGGGAAGACTTAATTTTTTATCATTACTAGAGATTTTACTGAAATAGTAACTTCTTTCTTGCATTTCTGAGCATCTTAACAGCTCAGGAAGGAGTCCTGAGTACTGCTTTTGTTACCCAAGTCTCTTTTAGGCTGATCAGTGTCACCTGAGGGTGAATATGGGGCTCATGGAACTGTCTGAAGGCAGGGGAAGGAAGGGCCCCCTCCTAAGCCTGCTACCAGTCTTCAGGCCTCTAGTATGGACAGTGTGGGACACTGGTGCCTGCTGGGACACTGCTGACAATCTGCTGATGCAAGGAGTCAGAGGGAGCTGGTGTATGCACGGAGAAGGGGCTGGTTATGCCAGCTTTAGCTGGAAGGGAAACCTCAGGACAGCCATGGAGGAGGCAGCTCAGGCTACTTCCTGTGTGCAGAGAATGATACATTAGCTCTTCCAAGGACACATGACAAATCCCAGAGAAGCTGTGAGTGCCTCTTCGATGCTTCCTGCCACTTCATTTCTTGCTGATGACCCAACAGCTACTTGTTCTAATAGCCAGTTCGCTGGGGCAAGCATTCTGCCATGTAGAGGAGTCATCAGGGCAGGTGGAGTCTGTAGCTCAGAGCCCGTTGGCATCAATGGCTGTCACAGAGGCAGGTGTTGAGGACCGTGAGGTGGTAGCTGAGGTCTTGTCCAGGGCTGGGCTGGGCACACTGCAGTCAGCAGACCTGGCTGAGCCCCGCCCTCCAGGGAGCAGTGGCCGGCTCTGGCTGTGGGGACTGTGGCCATGTAGACTCTGGCCACAGAGGCGGTGGTGCCGCTCCCAGTCCTTATGCTGGCAGAAGGAACCACAGTAGCGAGCAATATTGCAGCCACTACATGTCTCACTGGCTTTTCGGCCACAGTTCCAGCAGTTCTGCAAGACACAGGCATCAGTTAGTGGCTGCTGACATCTTGAGGGGCAGGCTTGCCACTGTCACTTGTCATCTGCATAGTACAGCAAGGGCTATGGAGCTACAGACCTGCGGGGTAAGTCTATGAGGATGACCTTTAACTCTTGATCCTCCTGCTTCTCCCTCCCAAAAGCCAGGATCACGGGCTTGTGTCACCTAGGCCCAGGTCTCTCAACTACCTTCTGAAGACCATATATCCGCATATGAGCTTGAATAAACATTTTCTATAGCTCCCAATGGAGGAACTGTCTTCAGCACTTTTATATGACCATTACAGATGGTTGTGAGCCACCATGTGGTTGCTGGGAATTGAACTCAGGACCTCTGGAAGAGCGATCACTGCTCTTAACCACTGAACCATCCCTCCAGCCGGCGTCTTCAGCATTTTTATTGACAATATTTGATCTTTTAACTAGATTTTTAAAGGAAAATAGGAAAACAGATTTTTCTTCAAAAAGTTACCTTCCAGGGCACCAAGAGAGAAGTAGAGGGAGGTGGCTATGCCTACTTTGTCCTCTGTGCCTATTTCTCTCACTGTTATGTCACACAGCAGATGGGCTGAGAAACTGCAGTCTGTTCTCAAGGCCACTCAATCCTGGAGTCCCTCAAGTGGACTCTGGGCGGCATCTTATTATTTGTTACATTTATTAAGACTGGGGTAAACAATCCCGAGGTTTAGCAGAAATGGCACCTGCGAATAGTAATTCTATCATGGAATGTAAGAGCCAAGAAAGGTTTCCTGACCGGGCAGTTGTGGCGCACGCCTTTAATCCCAGCACTTGGGAGGCAGAGGCAGGAGGATTTCTGAGTTCGAGGCCAACCTGGTCTACAGAGTGAGTTCCAGGACAGCCAGGGCTACACAGAGAAACCCTGTCTCAGAAAACCAAAAAAAAAAAAACCACCCCCCCAAAAAAGAAAGGTTTCCTGTGGGCTCAAGGAGCAGCCATGAAAGCAGCATACAGTCATTAAATATACATCTCCCCCAGGTGGTTGGGAGCAAAGACAACATAAAAATAAAAACCTGCTAGCCCCGTGCAGCCTCAGCAGCGACACTAGTGATGCGGGAATGGTCTACACCTGCAGACCTCCAGGACCGACTAATAAAGCTTTTTTTCTTTAATGTTCTAGTATGGTGAAACTACCAACAACAAAGCAACTAGCCTTCTCACCTACAAGGGCACCGCAGGGCAGAGGCCCATCTCAAAGCCTGGTTACAGCACTAGCTAGGGAAGAAAGACAACCGTACCTTTGAACTCAGTGTATATAACAGGCCTACTGGCTCCTTCCCAGCATTGTAAGATGGGAAAACTGAGGCACAGATGTGCTAAGACTAGAATGTCCTCAAAGGGCTGGTTATTCAAAGCTTGGGAACCTGAGGCCCAGATAATCCATATATGGATTTACTTCAAAGTACATCAGAAAAGACTATAGATCTCTTCTAGCCCACGCTTCTTGAGAAATATAACTATAGGGACAGTAAAACCTTACCAGTGCTACCAGCATCAGTGGACAGAATTAGAGAACGGATTTAATCATTATGCTACATTACATATCTTCAGGCAAAATGTATTCCAGAGTCTGGAAAACTGAGTCTGATGGGCCACTGAGGAGCAACACCTCAGCAAAATAATGGCACTTGTGAGGAAGAGGCCAGGAGCTGTCTATATAGGCCGCCTCTCCCTCCAGGTGTCTGCAAGGGTATCTGAGAACTAGGTCACAGCACCAAGCCACCAACATCTCCATCCAGGCTGCCATTATTTAACAGGATCTCATGGCGTATGAACTAGAGTAGAATAAAGTAAGCAGCCTCCATAGACAGGCTCCTCACATGCAGGTAGTGCCAAGAGCACCCGGGGGAAGGAATGGTGCTGCCCTCTAGTTCCAGCTACTTGGGAGGCTAAAATTTAATTTGAGACCAGTCTGGGAAGTATGGTGAGACATCTTAAAACAAACAAAGACAAGGGCTTAAACCAGGCTTAGTAGTGTGTGCCTATGATCCCTGCATTTGGGAGATGGAAGCAGATGAGCTGGGAGTTCAAGGTAAACCTTGGCTATATAGTGAATTCAAGGCCAGCCTACAATGAGACTATCTCAAAAACAACCCCTTGCTCCAAATAAAAAAGGCAAAATGTTTATGTTTAGTAATGCTTCAAATTAGCATTCCTCAAAACTTGAGCTATAGACTTAGGTCAGTAGTGTTCTGTGGTTAGTATGCAAAGGTTATGAACCTTCTGAGGTCAGAACTATGATTCGAAAACTTCCTTTGTTAAGCAGAGGCTCCCAGTTATGAGCCATATCAGAATTACCTGCGGCTTGTCAATAGCCTTGGGTCCCAACTAAGACCTCTGGGCAGCTCTGGACCACAGGAGGAAGACTTTCCTCTTCATTGTCAATTGCTAGTTTACTGTGTTTGCCAGAAAGATTGGAGATGGAGACAGGACATGCCTTGTGGGAGGGACAAGGTGATAGGACACTCTTTTGCCCCTCCACTCCAGGCAGGGAAGCAGCCTGGTCTAGAGTTAGGTTGCAGGCATAGAAGCTGCTGGAGGTTACATCATAGCAAAGTCCTTACCAACCGAACAGTACCACACTGTAAACTCAGTTTCTCTTCCTAAAAGCTGCCAGGCCAATAGGACAAGGCAGCTGAATCTTCCTTAAGGATGCAAAGCCCATGTGCAGGGTGGGAGTGGCACGCCTCTTCCATGCCACACAGTTTATCATGAGATGGAGAGACTGCAAGTCATCCAGGAGGATTTTTCTGATGAAATGTGAGAGAATCAGCATTTCTGGTCCAATGCTAACTCAACAAAAGCTTCCTTTTGAAATGCAAATTTGCCAAAATCCATGCGGGCTTGCATCTCACCAGCAGGGTACTTAGTTTGCTGCTTAAAATTATAGCTCCTACAGTCTTATTCCTTATGTTCTAATTAAAAAAAAAAAAAAAAAGACTAAAATAAGGTTAGCACAGTGGTACATACACATCTGCAGTCTCTGCACTCAGGAGACTGAAGCAGGATTGCCTTTAGTTTCCAGACCAACCTGGATTCACAGGACCAGGCCAGACTGGGCAACAGATAGAAACACCCTGCCTCAAAAAGAGTTACAAGCTGGGACTTGTGGTGTCCACCTCTGATCGATCCCAGCACGTGGGAGGCAGAAAGCTCTCTCTGAGTTTGAGGCCAGGCTAACCTACATAGCAAGTTCCAGAACAGTCAGGGATACACAGAGACCCTGTCTCAAACAAATAACAACCTCCCCCGCCAACAACAAACTGGACCTTTTTAATTGAATCCAAATATTCTATGCTAGGGCTTAATGCATGACCCTGAAGTTCCGGCTCCTCTAGAGGCAGGTTTATCAACTTAGTGAGACCATGTCTCAAAAAAAACAAAAAACAAAAACAAAAGGCTGGGATGCAATTGAGAGGTGACACACTTGCCAAATGTACCCAAGGCCCTAAATTTAATTCCCAGTACTGGAGAGGGGGTGGGTGGGTGGGCAGAGGTATGATTGGTACTTTCACATTGTTTCTGCCTTTACATCCTTTTTTTCCTTCTTTATGACCTACCTGCCTTCTATGTGTACCAGGCTCACATGAACTCTAAATTCTGTCTCAGTCTCCCAAATGGTATAATTACAAGTGTCTAACATCATGTTTGGTTCCAATTTTTCATTTTTGTTTTCATTGTATTGAAGCATCCTAGGCCATGGGTAGGGTATAGGGAGGTCTACCTTAACTGCCCAGTTTGTAAATTTAGAACCAACATCTATCTAATGAGATAACTGTGAGGACCAGAAAGAAAGGAAGTATACATACACAGCCAGGTTTCCACCTGCACACAGTGAGCCTACGACATCTATAGCTGGATATCTTCATCTGCATGTATCGTCGAGCCTACTCTGTCACTGCTGATCATTATCACACAATGGGACAAAATCTACTTCATGGAAACTAAAAGAGAGAGAGAGAGAGTGTGTGTGTGTGTGTGTGTGTGTGTGTGTGTGTGTGAGAGAGAGAGAGAGAGAGAGAGAGAGAGAGATATGGAGTATTATGAATACAAAAGAATGGTTTATTATTTTAGTATCATCTTCAAGTAAGAAAAAAGTCTCCTGGTAATGGCTAAAAATCCCATCATCTAATTCAGGAGTGGACTCTTTCTGCCCAGCACCTCAGTGGCAAGCAGTGGGCTTGTTCCCCTTCAGCCACCCAGCCCAGCCTACAGCCCAGTGTAGCTCTGACCTCTGTGGACTCTTCTTGCTCATTGATGACCAGGAAAGCATCTTCTGCAGCCTGCCGCTTGACATCCGCTATAGTTTGCTCCATTCGAGCTCTCTCAGTTGCAATCACTTCAAAGGCTTTTTGCTCTGCCTCAGCTACAGCCTTCTGTACCTCTGACATGGCCTGAATTTTCACCTTATTCACAGCTTCTTCTGGAAGAAAGCAACAGTAAAATCAACTGGAAGAGAAACCTTTTCCCTTCCAACCCACAGCATTAGGTGGTGGGAGTGGAGAGTGGGGGGAGAGGAGGTAGGGTTTGACAGGTTCTCACTATATAGCCTAGGCTAGTCTCAAATTTGTCGCAATCCTACTTCTGCTTCCAAGCAGTGAGATTGTTTATAGGCATGGGCCGACACACTCAGCTAGCTACCCACTGTATTGCTAAGGAAAAATAGTAAAACAAGACGTGCAGAGGTGAGTGTGAAACATACACTTACACTATCCCCACAACAGCTCACCCAGTCATGCAACTGTTAGGTATAAACATGGAGACAGATGCTGTGTTAAATCTGGGAAGACATAGGTAAGCAGATACCATCCATCCTTCTGTATGGGATCAAGTACCTCAACGGCTTAGACGCCTTATGTCAAAATAAGAGACTAGAGTTTCAAGCACAAAGGTGGTCAACTCTACAAGAGCAAGAGGATCAAAAGGTTTCAATATTTTATTTTCTAAAGGAAATGTGAACTTCTAGAATTGTATACAATGAGAAAGAAAACAACTGGAAAAGTAGGTGTGGCTCAGTTGAGAGAAGAGGCTCTGTAAAAAAAGAGTACCCGGGAGCTAAGGAGTCTGGGTAGTCTGGGTGTGGTGGTACAGACATCGGTAGCTTTATGCAATGAAATGGGCACAGAGAGGAGGGAAGGCAGAGCACTGAAGCGCTTGGAGGCGTCCAGGCATAACCAGCAACTGGGGAACTTGGAGAAACATGGACTGCTTGGTCCAGAGCCCTTCCTCCCTCCCTGTCCCACCTTACTTGGTTGAAGACACTCCAAATGACAAGGGCTTTAGCCAAAAGAGAATGTGAATATAAAACATCTCCTGTAAGTTCACAAGGAAACACAACCTAGACCCTAAGGAGATCCCTAACAGCATAGCTCTTTCATATACAGCACAGGCTCAAAGCAGCATTAAACTGTCCTGGGTTGTGTCAGAACTTCCTATAGTACAGATCCCACCCAGAGGTCAAGGACTCCTGACTTTTATCTGCACAACCCTTTGTCCCATCCCTCTCCTTTCCCAAGGTTCATTTGGACCCATAGCTTAAGAATAAATTAGTTAAAAATAAAAACACAGAAATATAAGACTATAATTTCATTTTAATCCGAGGTGTGGGGATATGGGGCTGCTTGGGACTGTCTGAAGCAGCTATGATCTGCTTCATTCTCTAGGAGATGTGTGGTTTTGCCAGCTACAGATGTTTCTGTGATTGTGTGATGTTTGAAATTCTAGGAACTTCTCAGAGGGTGTGTCAGTGCTAGAGCCCTGAGAGGCAGTGTGGCTGGTTGGTGGTCATTTAGGGAGGTTGGCTGCAGTTTGTTAGTAGTCTTGCTCAAAGAAGAAACAAAAAGAAAGAAATTAGATTCAGGGATCTTTCTTTCTCCCTCTCCCTCCATCCTTTAATTCCAGCACTTGGGCAACAGGGACTGATGGAATTTGACCCCTAACCCTGAGTTCCAGGACAGCCAGAGCTGTCAGAGACATCCTATCTGACT
>CM052701.1:23444178-23573836 GCA_028551405.1 Uromys caudimaculatus
AGACCAAGGCCAAAACCAAAACCAAATCAAACCAAAATCATAGTTTGATCAGCTATCTTACTAGAGGTTGTCTAAGGTCGCAGGGAATACTGTAGCTGAGTGAGGACTTAGACCTAGTTGCCTAGACAAGCTGGGTATCTATGTACCAGCGTATAAAGAGGTAGGTCTCAAGAAGTCAAAGTCATTAGCTTTAAGGCTCTATTTATCATAATCTTTTCCTTTTAGTGTGAATTTGTACTATTCTACCTCATTTTTAAATCAACATAAAAGCACACTTTTCTCATTTCTTAGAGTGTTTCTAAACTGTTTTTATATGGTAAGAATAGCCCCATCGACTTAGTGAAACCATGTCTCAAGAACCCCCCTCCACCCAAAAAAGGACTAGGATGTAGTTCAGAGGAAGAAGACCTTCAATGTATACTCAAGAGCCTGCAAGTACCCACTATGGTAACTATGTGTGCTGCTAGAAAGACCTAACCGAGTAAACATCTTTCAACTCTAGAATAGTCTTGAGTGAGCTAGAGCAAGAAAAGAAAAAGAAAAAGCTGAAGAGATAGCATGGTGGTTAAGAGTACTCACTGCTCTTGCAGAGGACCCTGGTTCAGTTCCTAGCATTCACATGATGGCTGACAACTGCCTGTAATTTCAGCCCCCATTCAAATATTTGGTCCCCAGTTGGTGGAACTATTTGTGAAGGATTAGGAGGTGTGGCCTTGAGAAGGTGTATTGAGAGGTGGGCTCTAAAGATTCAAAACACTCTAGGTTCTCAGTGCTCTGACGTGTTCTCTCTCTCTCTCTCTCTCTCTCTCTCTCTCTCTCTCTCTCTCTCTCTCTCTCACACACACACACACACACACACACACACACACACACACACACACACACACACAACCTCTGCCTCCAGTTTGAGGTAAGCTCTCAGCTGTTGCTGCAACTCTGCCTTTGCTCAGCCATCATGGACTCTAACCCTCTGAAACCAAGTCAGTTAAATGCTTTCTTATATATGTTGCCTTACTCCTTGTGTTTTATCACAGCAATAGAAAAGTAACTAAGGCAGGGTCCCATACCCTCTTCTGGCCTCTGTTGGCTCAGGATGCATGTGGTACACATATATTTATGCAGGCTCACACACAAACACATTAGTTTAAAAACAAATCTGTTTGGGAAAAAAAAAAGTAAAAGGAAGAGCAAAGGTGTTAAAGAGCTGGGTCAAGCTCAGAATCAACTATGGAGATCTATGGAAATAAATGCTCGGTGGATACAGTGCCTGCCATGTAAATATAAGATGAGCTGAGCTCTTGGACCCACAGAACCCACATAAAGCTGGATGCGGAAGTATGCGTCTAACCATCCCAGTATTCTATAGGGAGACAGAAAGTGGAAACATAATTAATTATAAGCATCCTGGCCAGCAAGCCTGGTGTTCAAAGCAGCAAACAAAAGACATGTTTAAAAAGGTAGAAATCAAGAGCTGACACTGCAGACACCCCTCTATTCTCTACACTGTGGTACCTAAACACAAGAAAATTAAAAAAAAAAAAAAACAAAAACAAAAACCAGAATTAAGCCAATGTGGTGGCAGGGTAAACACATTATGATACTAGCCAGGAAGCCAGGCAGAAATAAATTCAACTTCTGTCAAAATGAAGAAAGAGCTAGGTACTGCACGTTTCAATGGAAGCCAGTAGAAGGATGTGAAAAGACCCATAGGGAACCATTCCAAACTCCTGACCCAACAAGGGGCAGTTCCACCCAGGAGACATACAATCAGCTAGAGGGCGAGCAGGAAGCCAACAACTCCGTAAGGAGGGTATTATGGACAGTTGAAAGGCTGATTGCAAACTTGTCCCTAGTAAGTACAGACAGCCTGCCAGCAGACAGATACACACCTGTTTTCTTCCAAAACTCCACAGGCACATATCCTGTTGCTGGCCTACTGGTGAACTCCCGCTGAGAATCTACACAAGAGAGATAAAAGAGCAAGGGGTCAGAAGCTGCTTTAATCAGTATTGAAAACCTAAATTCTGCCAGGCAGTGGGTGGTGGCACACGCCTTTAATCCCAGAACTTGGGAGGCAGAGGCAGGTGGATTTCTGAGTTCGAGGCCAGCCTGGTCTACAGAGTGAGTTCCAGGACAGCCAGGGCCAAACAGAGAAACCCTGTCTCGAAAAACAAAAACAAAAAACAAAAAAACCCCTAAGTTCTCATATATGCTAGGCAATACTCTAACAATAATCCCTAGCCCCAACACAAGACTTTTAATTAAGACACAAGAAGTTTTAATCAAACTTCTTTTACTGCCTAGATGCAAATAAGTATGCTTATTTGATGTAAAACATATTCAGAATAAGAGCTAGCTTCAAATTATGAAACAGTATACTGAAAATTATATCTAAGTATATATAAGCATGATGAATTTAACATTTTTTATGGTGTTAGGGATCAAACCCAGGCCCTTGTTTATGATAAGTATGTGCTCTACTAGTGAGCCACATAAAACGTGGGCTATCATAGACAGGAATTCAGTGTATCTTGGCATGGGATTAAGACCCCCACCCCCCTCCCCATCACTCTTGTTACTTTAGACAGAGTATGCCTATGTTATTCAAGCTGCCCTTGAATTCTGCAGCTCAAGTAAGCCTTGCATTCATCCTCTGGATTTTGCTTCTTGAGTAGCTGGGATTATAGGGCTGTGCTAACAATTCAGACTGAAAATATCAAAAACAAAAAACAGGGAAATTTTCTTTAAATATGAACTTAGAAAAATTTGTGAGACAACACTAATTGTTTAATGCGCCTACAAGAAAATTCCAAGAAAACTGGGAAGGAGAAAGCATCTCTACAATGTTATCTTTCTAAATTCTATGAGCTGAGTTTTTTTGGAGGCTGGAGATAAAGTTTCAGTATGTCACATTTCAGGGGGGCTTCAAACTAAAAATCCTCCTGCCTCAGCTTCCAACGTGTTTTTGCATGACATTTACATAGTACAATTACTTATAGAATAGCATTTAACTGGGCATAGTAGTACATGCTCTTAATTCCTTATGAAGGAGGCAGAGACTGGCAGATCAATTTGAGTTTGAAGGCAGCTTGGTCTATATAACTAGTCCCAGACTAGCCAGGGCTGCACAGTGAGACCTAAGAAACAAAACAAACAAAAACAACACCTAAAAATCAGTGTCTGGGCTACATAGCAAGTTCTAGGCCAACCAGGACTATACAGTGAGACCCTGTCACATACACAGAAAAAGTGACAGATGACTCAATGGGTGACTGCTTGTTATGCAAGCTTGATGAACTAAGTTAGATAAATGGAGCCCAAATAAGGGAGAAGCAAAGAGTCAACTCCCAAAGTTTTCCTCTGACCACCCTAAGTACATTATGGCACATGTACCCACACACACCAGGCTGGCATGTAAGCGTGCACACATACGATATTTTAAATAACAAACCTAACAAACTTTAAAAAAAAATTTTTTTTTGAGACAAGGTCTAAGTAGCCCTGAATTTCTTAGAACTCTCCATGTAGACCAGGCTGTCCTCTGCCTCCAGAGTGCAGGGATTAAAGTTGTGTGCACCACGTGCCAGCCAGCAAAGTCTTTTCTTTAAACAACTTATATTTGATTTTCATCATGTGAGTGAAAGTCTAGAAGAGCACAGATGCCTGCCGAGGTGAGATTTCCTGAGGCTGAAGTTACAAGTGGTTGTGAGCCACTCAGAGTCCTGCCCAGGATTACTGCCCTCTGGAAGAGCAGTTAGTCTTCTCAACTGCTAAGCTATCTCTTCTTTCTTTTCTTTTTTTCCTCTGTGTAACAGCCCTGTCTGTCCTGGAAGTTAACTATGTAGACCAGGCTGTCCTCCATCTCACAGAGATCTGCCTGCCTTTGCCTGCTGAGTACTGGGGTTAAAGGTGTGCACCTCCATGCCTGGCAAGTAAGCCAACTCTTTATCTCCTACCCTACCGAGTTTTCCCTTCTTTACTTCCCCTTCCCTTCAGATAGGATCTCATTAGCCTAGGCTAACACCAAACTTCTGACACTCTTGCCTCTACTTACCACATGCTAGAATCCCAGGTATGCACTAAGACCATATCCAGTTTCTTTGGTGCTAGAGATTAAACCCAGGGCTCAGTGCATCTTAAGTAAACAACTAAGCTATAGCCCAGACAAATCATACAATTTAAATCAGACATGTTGGTAATTTTCTCAAAATTTTAATACTAGCCACTGGGATCCATGAAGCACTAAATCTACAGTAACTAGAATTTATCATACACATTGTCTTCATTTTGAAAGGGAAGTGCTAGTAACTAATACGACAGGTCATAGCAACAAATAAGAACTGTCCCACGAACATTAGACAAAATGGTCATCCCAGCTAGACCCTCATGCTAAGGGTGGTTTGTGCGGAGCAGTGATGGGACACAGCAGTGTTTTAGTGAGTGCTGTCAGCCTGCACTCTGCCACCTCGGCTGGACACAGGCACACTCCTGGATGGAGTATATGTGACTGTAGATGTTGAACTTCAGTCAAGGATCTCTATGTTGCCGTAGGGAATATTGCAAGGGTTACCTGATAATTAGCCTCGACTGGTTTTGAAGTTTTTAATCAAAGTTTTGTGTCTGTGTGTAAGTTGTTTGTTTCTTCATATACTAGATTATCTCACATAAAATAGTACAGTTGATGGCTGGCTCGAGAGCCATGCCTTGTCAGTGAGGACAGAGAGTGGAGCCTTTAGCTATGTAGGTAGGACACACACTATTAATGCTGTCGTCTAAGTTTTCTTTCAGTCCTTTTGAGACTAACAGCTGTCCTGCATGGAAAATGCTAGCACTGAAATAAGAAATTCATTCTCCTTGATGAACATTTGGGAACTGTAAGTGGGTGGGTGAAGAAGGTGTGATCACAGATGGCCTGTCACTCAGCTGTGCCTTTTGGATAGGGCATGTTTTTCAGCTTCTGAGGAAGTAGTGGAACATTTTGGGGGATATCTCTGGCTTCCTGGATGTATCCTCCTCATCTCTGCTGCTTCAACATGAATAACCTAGCTTTGTCTAAGCTAATCTTTTGAAGACAGTCTCTAGGCAGTGGAGGGTAACTGGGGAGAGAAGGCAAGTGGGGTAAATACCTTCAAGAACAGATATGGTGAATACAACCATCAAAGTCTTTATTGTGATGTGATATACACAGCCAGTACTCTTTTCTTTCTCTCTTACTGATATTTTGCACTGCTGGGCTGAAGCCAGGCCACTGCTCAGCCGGGCAAGTGCTCACCATTAGGCTACACCCAGTTACCAAAGTTCAGATGTCACCTATTGTTTTTGGCTACTAACAATCTTCTCCATTAGAACCTAAATTTCTTCTCCTCAAAGTTCTAGCCTGTGCTCACCCCCTACCAAAGCTTTTTATATTGGGACTGGACATTACAAAATCATAGGGTTTGCTGTGGATGGCTGTTCATTCTGTAATCTCAGCGGAGGCAGGGCTGAAGCAAGTTTTCGTCAGCTTGGGCTATGGAGTGAGAAATATCTTGAAAACCAATCCAGAAAATAAACAACAAAACTAAACCCAACAAATCAAAACTGTTTGAATGTATGCTTGTGTGATAATATATATAGGGGTCCTGCCTCACCACCCAGAGAAGGAATTCTGTAGAATAGCAAAAAACACCAATGCACACAGGCCATCATCCTTGGTTTCCTCATGCAGTCTATTGTAATTCAATTGCAATAATAGAGCCATAAAGTACAGGATCCAGAAAGCTGGTTTGCAAAAATGTGCAATTCTTGCACGTGGCAGGTCCAGAGAAGTCCTGTGCCCCTTTCCCCAGACCTTGTGTTTCGCATCTCGTCATGTGTATCCTTTTAAACAGACAAGTTTGCTTCCCTGAGTCTGTGAACAGCTTGAGCAAACCTTATGGAAGGAATTATGGGAAGCATAGTTGATAGCCAGCAGGTAAGAACATGAACACACAATGTGTGAAGAATACTGAATCTTGTAAGTTGTCCTCTGACCCCCCCAACACACATACAGACACCCCAAGGTTAAAAAAAAAAAGAAAAAAAAGTAAAAAGGAGCTGGTGGGAGGAAACGCTCTCTCCATAAACATCACATACCCACACACACCCACTACATAAATGTAGTTGGACAAGGTGGCACACATCTATCCCAGCACTTGGGAGACTGAGGCAGGAGGATCAAATCCAGCTTAAATTACATAGTAAGAGTCTCAAAAAACAAACCAAACCAAACAAATGCAACAGAACAAACAAATACGTAAAACTTAGTTTAGGTGGAATGGAAGCTGCTGTTTTTTCTATGTTCCCTCTCTATATTTACCGTTGCTGAGAGAATCTGTACTCCCCGGACTGTGCTGCCTAGAGACCAACTCAGTCCCAGTTTTCCTCAACTCTGTATTTTCATTAAATCGCCTTTTCCAATAGTTGAGTTCTTCACGGTCAGATTCCTGACAGCGCCTCAAAACGGCCATGGAGCGCCTTGTTTTCTCCACCATTTCCATAATGCAGTTCAGGGCCTGAACCAGAGAGACAGGGAAGCAGAGGTGAGAAATTTAAACGAGGAACACTAAAATCAAGGGTGGATAAACAATTGGAAGAAGGGAAAAGGGGGCTCGCAGATTTTACAACCGTAGGAATAAAGTTTACATTTAAAAGTCATTATTATATCTTGCTTATTTTAATTAGATTTATGAGTGTTTTGACTGCACAAATATATGCAACTATATGTGTGCCTGGTGCCCTTAGAGGTCAGAAGGGACAGAATTCCCTGGAGCAAGAGTTACTGGTGGTTGTGAGCTACCACGTGGATGCTGAGAAGCAAACCCAGATCTTCCACAAGAGCAGCAGCCAGTGCTCTTGACCAGTGAGTCCCCTCTTAGATCTTGTTATTTTATGTATACAGCTATCTTTTCCTATACATACAGGTATTACTTCCAGAACACTTCAGGGACACCAAAAAGTCACAAGGGTTCCAATTCCCTTACATATAACCTGTGCACAATTTACCCACATACCCTTTTGTTTTGTTTTCTCGATTTGTCTTTTCCAGACAGGTTTCTCTGTGAAGTATCAGCTGTCCTGGAACTTACTCTATAGACCAGGCTGGCCCCAAACTCAGAGATCCACCTGCCTCTGCCTCTAGATTATTGGCATGTGCCACTACTACTAGCCAAGACTTTTTAAAGGATTATTTATTTTATGTACATGAGTGTTCTATCTGCATGCACAACTAAACGTATACCTGCATATATACCTGCATGCCAGAAGAGGGCATCAGATCCCATTAAAGATGGTTGTGAGCCACCGTGTGGTTGTGTGGTTGTTGGGAATTGAACTCAAGACCCATAGAAGAGCAGCCACTGATCTGAGCCATATGAACCCCTGAGCCACTTCTCCAACCCAACACTTTTTAAAAATCATTAGGTACTATAATCTAGAAGTGACTTAAGCTTGTGGGTAGCTGGGTGGTACATACCTTATACAAAGCACTTGGGAGGCAGAGGCAGGTGATCTCTGTGAATTCGAGGCCAGCCTGGTCTACAAAGCAGGTTCTAGGACAGCCAGGGCTGTTACATAAACCTTGTCTCAAAAAAAACCACACATACCCCAAACACAAACAAACAAACAAACAGACAGACAGACAGTCAAAAACAGTCTTTATATATGGGCCAGCAAGATGGCTCAGTATGTAGTGGTACTTGCTGCTCTCCGGAACCCACAGGGTAGAGGGAGTGAAGACTCCTGAAGATACTCCTCTGGCCTTCATATCATTGTGATACAACACACTACCACATATACATACACAAAGTACGTTAAGATGGGGCAGTGAGTAAGGGAACTTCTCACCAAGCCTGAGTACTTGATAATATTAGATAAAGCCAAATGTGTTTATAAACTGCAACCTGGAGCTGGAAAGGCTGCTCAGTGATTAAGGGGCTCTGCTGCTCTTGCAAAGAAGCCTGGTTCAGTTCCCATCCAATTTATCGGGTGGTTTGCAAGCTGCTTATAACTTTAATTCCAAGGGACCTGACTCCCTTTCCTAGTCTGTCTGTGCCCCGCACCCCTGCAAAAACTACCTAAGGTAAGAACTAGGGTCAAACGATGATAATGATGATGATGATGACATCAGTATCATCTAAGGTAATGACCAGCCAAGGGTCAGCTATCACTCAAGAAGAAAAGGCCACAATATGCAATTTTAAAGTAGGCACTACTTAAAATCAAGGATAAGGGATGCTCCATTCTGATGGGGAAAAGACCGTGAACACAGTCTGTACCAGCATGCTAATTCTTACTGGGTCTGTTTAACTCTCCATGTGCTACATCCTATGAAAAACACTAATGTACTTTACAAATGATGCCAGTCTTTTTTATTTTTGTAAGAGAAAGATTGGGCTGGAGATGGCTCAGCAGCCAAGAGCACTGGCTGCTCTTCCAAAGGTCCTGAGTTCAATTCCCAGCAACCACATGGTGGCTCACAACCATCTGTAATGGAATCTGGTGCCCTCTTCTGGTGTGTATGAAGACAGCTACAGTGTACTCATATAAATACAATCTTTTTTTTTTTTTTAAAGAGAAAGATTATATTATTTTAGTATGTGTGTGGTTTTTGTGTGCTTGCTGCTTGCACACAATCCATGGCCCATGAGTAGAAGTCAGAAGACAACCTGTGAGAAATGGTTCTTTCCCTCCACCATATGTGGGTCTGAGGGATCAAACTCTAGCTTGACTGCACTGAACCTTTTTTTGGAAGGAGAGAGAGAAATCAAGGCTAAAAGAAGTAAAGTGACGTACCCAGCTCTCAAAGGCAGTAAGTAGAAGAGCTGAAAACTCTTGATTTAACCACCTATTACATGACTACTTGGTTTAGGAACTGTCAAGATCCGCCTGCCACTAAGATGAGGGAGTCATTCTACAGTCCTTCACCAAACCAACTTCTCTTAAAAAGTCATGTTCACTTCAAGCACCCAAGAACTACTGGTAGTATTTAAGAATTAAGAGCTTCCAAAGCTACACAGAAAAAGCCTGTCTTGAAAAATTAAAATAATAATTAGGAGCTGGATGCAGTGGTGCATGCCTGAATAGAAAGTAAAAAAACAAAAGGGGGAGGGGATGGTTCAGCGTGTTAAGGGGGCTTCCTGCCAGGTCACATGACCAAATACCTGTTTTCTCAATCCCCACATTCATGTCAAGGTATGTTCAGCACTGAGCATGGATGCAAGCAAGCAAGCACACAGAGATACACACCACCACACAGCAGACCCACAAACTACACAAACAAACAAACAGAAAATGTGAAACAAACCATAAAGATTTAAAAGTCAAAAGGACTTGGGGAGCCGGGCAGTGGAGGCGCACGCCTCTAATCCCAGCACTTGGGAGGCAGAGGCAGGTGGATTTCTGAGTTCGAGGCCAGCCTGGTCTACAGAGTGAGTTCCAGGACAGCCAGGGCTATACAGAGAAACACTGTCTCGAAAAAAAAAAAAAGATAAAAAAAAGGACTTGGGGAAATTAAACACGCTGGGCTTCTTACATGGTCAAGATGTTTCCACTCATCAGCCCACTCCCTTTCTGTCAAACGGTGGTCTACCAACTCATCTTGATAGCCTCCATTGAGACCTATTAGACACAAGAGATCACATTTAAAGAATACAGAGCAATTGAATTCTATCAATACACATCACGGTATCAATTTAGAGCACATTACTAATGAAGTTAAGTTACCATAACTGGTGTGAGACCCACAAAAGGGAAAAAAACAATGAATACTAACCAACAAAGAGTTAATACTCAGATCAAATAACTCCAGGGAGCGGAAGTATATACAGTTCAGTATATATTAACTAGCCGGCACTAGGCCCAGGGTTCTATTCCCAGGACTTTTGGGAATATCTTCCACTCTTAACAATTCACTCATAATGATGAATATCACAAAAGAAAAACAATCACAAGATGCAACAGGTTATATCAGGAAAAAAATAACAGATAGTTCATAAGCATGAAGAAAGCAAAGCTTCTAAGTATTCAGGAGTTACATCCTTTTCTGTTGTTCACACAGCATTTCATATCCAACATTCTAGAAGATAAAATAGCAGAAACAGACTGTTGAGTTGGATGTTGTCATGGTCCACATATTTAAATCCAACACTATTTAGAAGGATTAGGAGGCGTGGCCTTGTAAGAGGAAGTATGTCACTGTAGGCGGGCTTTGAGGTGTCAAAAGCCCGAGCCAGGTTCAGTGGCTCTCTTCCTGCTGCCTTTGGATCTATATACAGACCTCTCCAGCACCATGCTTGCCTGCTTGCTGCCACGCTGATAATGGACTAAAGGTCTGAAACTGTAAGCAAGCCCCAATTAGATGCATTGTAAGAGTTGCTGTGATCGTGGTTATCTCTTCATAGCAATAGAACACTGACTAAGACTGCGTTGTACACACATTTATAACTCTACTACGTGCAAAGCAGAGGCAGGAGAACTAGAGTTTGCGCTACCACTGTGGTAGTCTAAGCCCTGTATTTTTCATTGCTATCTTCTAAAATAGCTATGCCTAAGTACTAATATTTTAAATTGTAAATTCTTTTTTTATGTGTTACAAGACTATTGACCCTAAAATTATGGATCTAAGATATGCTATATTATCCATAGATTTCATTTTAGGAGAATAACTGGGAGTCGACTTACTGATTCAATCATGGGGAACAGCAAGGGATGGTTTGATGAATGAGAACCAGAATAATAGGGCAGACATTCTAAATAGGTCTTGGGGAAACAGAAATCTTTGATGAGTCTAGTGGAGTCATCATGGAAAGTGACTACAGTCTTTTTCAAGATACGCTTCCAAATGAAAATATAGTTTTTCCTAAAGTAATTAGAAATACAAGAAAAACCTAACAAAATACAGTTATACCTAGCTTACACCATTCTTCTCTCTAATGGACAAAAACTGCATATAAAGAAGTAAATGAAAGCATAAATCTTAAAATAATTTACTATTATTATGGTTGTTGTACCTGTATGTGCATCATGATGACACATAGAGGTTAGAGAATAACTATCTGGAGTTAATTCTCTTCAGGAATCAAACTCAGGTCCCCAGGCTTAAATGGCAAGTACCTTTATTCACTGCTGAGCGCCCCCATCCCCAAGCCTGGTTTTTAACAGTTAAAGAAAAAGGCACAGGAAAATAAGAACTGGATACCAAGGGAGGTATATATCATCTTCTGCTCCCAATACAGCCAAACTCAACTTCCAGCAAGCAGCTTAAGAGCTGAATCTTGTCAAGACCACTTACTAGCTATGTTGCTTTGATCTACTCTGTATGAAGATATTAATGACTAGTTAAGACATTCTGGGAAGAGTGAATCAAATAATGTAGAGCCGAGACTCAGTAAATGCAGGGAGACAAATCGCTCACGGTCTTCACCATTCAGTAAGAACCGCATGATGCCTGAGGCCCTGCAGAGGTTTATGCCTTGGGAAGATGCTAGTTAGCCTAAGTGGGAATGAGAAAGAATCATTGTGTTCTCCACAAGGTACCACTAAAAATGGAAGGTAAGGGAAACCCTACAAACGGCAGCCTTTTGTGTGTGTGTTTTTCTGCCAGAGAGATGCTGAGCAGTTAAACTCCAGAAGAGAATGTGACAAAAAGCTCTTTTCAAAACTGATCTCAAATTAGGTCTCTCTAGGGTTTTTTTCTTTTTTAAAATGGAAGTATTTATTCCTAAATTTAATAGTTACATAGTTCCATGCTTTAGGCATTTCAAACCAAACAAAAGAGCAGAGATAGTAATGTTATCTTCATTCATTTCAGAATTCATTTTAGAAGTTATTACTCTCAGGCTCAAGAGCCTAAGCAATTTCCATTAGACTACACAGGTAGAGCCAAATTAGCTGGGACAGTCCTGGGACTCATGTAGAGCGAACTAGCCACAAACTTGGGGTAACCCTCCTGACTGATAAGATAATAAATGTGTGCTACTATGCCCAGCCCTTTCACAGGCTACCCAGCAAAATCTTTAGGTAGCTGAAGATGACTGATCATTCTGCCTCAGCCTCTACAGTATTGGAATCATACGTATGTGCCACTATATCCAGCTACATGACATCATCTTTTCAACAGAAAAAAGGCAATGATGATATTATTTGGCTTTATCACTGAACAGGAAAGCAACCGAATTCCCTCCAGATTAAAGCATTACCGCGCTGTTGAGATCACTTACTAAGACTGTGGTGCCTCTCCCGAACTTCTCGGTGTTCTAGCATCTTGTTTGGTTCCCGATACAGGTGAGAAGTTGCAATGTCTTCTAATGTATAGTGCTGAAGAGGTGGCGGAGTAGGGTGGAACTGGCCCCCAGGATTCATAAGGGGAACAGTGAGGGCAGGACTGTGCCGAGGAGCAGGGCTGATAGTACACACTCTCTTGGCAGGTGGTTCAGGAGGAACTGCATCTCTTTCAAAACTATTCTCGTCCCTCCTGTAGAAGAAAGTGAAGTGCTTATCGGAGCCAGTCAAGAAGTGTCCACGTTAACCCCCGCACGTCTCACACAGCGTCTTCCTCCCAGCACCCCACCTCCCTTTAGATGCTGCAGACATGGAGCCCTCTTGAGCACCATGTTTTGTTCTATTCATTTTCCAAAGCAGGAAGACTGTTATTTTCCTTAAATTTCCAAAGCAAGAACAGATATTTTTGGTGCTCCAGTCCACATACGAAGCACATGCTTGATACTGTTATACATCCAGTCCCTCAGCCCTTGTCCTAGCTGTCAGCCAAACTAGAGATCTGACCTTAGTGTCTCTTCTGGTGTGTTCCTATACCTAGAGGCATGAACCAAACTGTCTTCGGGCCAAACACAATTCTTAAGTGCTTCTTTATTCAAGCATGAAGGGAGGCCAAATTCACCCAAAGTAGGCACAACCATCTAACTGTGACACAGGAAAGGGGAAACTGAATAGGACAAGAACTGAGAAAGTTTAGGAAATGCTGAAGGTTACATTTCTGACTATGGAGGTGAGTTGTTGGGAAGAAAACTGCCTCTGTGACTCAATATGGGTTTTAGTCTCTCAGCTTCAACTGTACTAAGCCTTGTATTACTGTTCAATACTGCTTCCTCACCAACTCATACACTACAGTAACAGTCACCTTATCCTACTTCCTGACACGTTAGTCTTAAAGTCCTCAGAGTCTTCGTAATGCTAAGTCTAAGAAGCCGACTGTATGCTGGCAACTACTAGGTAGCTTCAGGATTGGGGCTAGTTATGGGAAGGACCAAGGCAGAATTACACTATCCCTCCCTAGGGAGGGAAGGTGATTGAAGGTTAAGTCAGTCATGAGTTAGCCATGATCAATCACACCTATGGAACGATGCAGATAAGACAGACAGACAAGAATTTCTGGAGAGCTAAGTATGTGTGGCATGTCCTTGGAGATGCTTGTGCAACTAGCAGGAGAGGACAGACTCACTCCACAGAGCCAGTGCCCTGCCTTTACCTACTGCTCACCAGTATCCTATCACACATCCTTAATCATAAGCCAGTTAATGTTCCTAAGTTCTGTGAAACAATCAACAATTAAACAATACTGAGGAGGTTTTAAGAAGCTCAATTTGGCTCAGCAGTGGTGCTACACATCTTAAAGATTTATTTATTTATTTTATGCATATGAATACACTGTGGCTGTTTCAGACAAACCAGAAGAGGGCATCAGATACTATTACAGGTTGTGAGCCACCATGTGGTTGCTGGGACCTCTGTAAGAGCAGACAGTGCTCTTAACCACTGAGCCATTTCTCCAGTCCGGTGCTGCACATCTTTAATCCTAGCACTCAGGAGTCAAAGACAGGCAGATCTCTGTGAGTTTGAGGCCAGCCTGGTCTACAGAGTAACTTCCAGGATAGCCAGGGTTATACACAGAAACCCTGTCTTGAACCCCACTTCCACCAAAAGAAGCCCAATTTGGAGACCATCATTCAGAAACAGCCAATGAAAACAAAGCAAAGGGGGCACAGTTATTTGACAGGACAGTATTCACAACCACAATCTGACACTTGTCATTGGCTTAAGGGAGAGGACAATCCTAGGGGCTGAGTCTTCAACCTGTGGCGTCTGCTATATCTCAAGGTAGAGACTAATGACTGCTGTAGTACTGGCTGCTTACCAGATGTGAGGGTCCCACGCATCTGCTAAATCTTTTTTTGCAGGTGGCAGAGTAAAAAGGATCAAGGGATGGGTGTTCTTCCACTTCTGGGACAGTGACCAACCTGTCTAAACTCTAGGGCAGAGGTCCTCAAAAGGAAGCAGTCACCTAAAGAGTTGTTGGGACAAAGGAAAACTAATCTTGGAAAGTCTGAGACATTTTATGTCCTCAACCCAACAACCAAACCCTCTTTCTTTTAAAGCAGAGTGACTCCAGAAAAACAAAACAGACCTCTTCTCTGCTCACCTTTCCGGACTGGGCCTCTTTCCATTTCCATGAACCTCCATAAGCAGTTCAGAAGAGTCAGCAGGAGATGCGATACTGGTGTTGAGCAGAAGGTGCTCATGCTGGGCCAGGTACTGGGATGGGGTCTGCTTGGCAGCCCGGGCACAATGCAGCAGTTCCCGCTGCAGCAGGGGCAGGTTGGCCTTGAAAAGAAAGAGGCAGTTGTCTGCTGAGCCCTACCTACAAAGATTAACATCTCAATGTGCTCTCACAGACCAAAAGCCCTCTGCTTTCTCCCTCTGACACTCACTAGAAAAGTGACATCCAAGTAGAAAAGGGGCATTTTTTGAGTTGCTGATTAGTCTGTGTCTTCCCCCCCACCCCAGGAAGATATCTATCTTCTTCTTCTTCTTCTTCTTCTTTTTTTCCCCAAGACAAGGTTTTTCTATGTAGCCATGGGTGTCCTGGAACTCGATCTGTAGATCAGACTGTCCTCAAACTCTGCAATCCACCTGCCTCTGTCTTCAATCTTCTTAAAGGGACTGTACCTTAGTTACTTTTGTGGCCTGATACAGAGCACAATAAAAGTTTATTGAACATAATTTTAAAACATACATTTTTCTTTTTATAAAAGATGTCCTTTGGGGCTGTAGAGATAGCTCAGTGGTTAAGAGCACTGACTGCTCTTCTCAGAGGTTCTGAGTTCAATTCTCAGCAACCACATGGTGGCTCACAACCATCTGTAATGGAATCTGACGCCCTCTTCTGGTGTGTCTGAAGACAGCTACAGTGTAGTCACATACATTAAATAAATGAATAATCTTAAAAAAAAAAAAAAAAAGATATCTTTTATTTTTAATTGTGTGTTTCCATTTGGGGATATGAGTCCAGATCCCCTGGAGCTGAGTTACAAGGGGTTGTGAGCCACAGCACTATGGGTGCTGTGCCTCAAGTGCTTTGTAAGAGCAGTAAGCACTCATAGTGCAGCATTAGGCTGTCTCTTCAGTCCTAAAACACATTTTAAGCAAGAAAGTTTTTAGTCTGGGAAAAAGGACTAGGGCCCAACGCAGACAGGGTAAATGCTGTTACTAAACTGTATCTTCAGCATTCAAAATTCACATTTTCTGGAAGACTAGCCAGTTGGAAAATTACTAATGCCTAAAAAGGAGAATTCCAAGTTCTGGTTTCTATCTTCTAATCACAACCCTTCTCTGATAGTGGAATTCAACTTTCTCTTAGGTTCTCTGAAGAAATCAGGATTACTTTAGAAATGGGCTTTTGAAGAGGAGTAATGGGAATAATGTAATCTGGAAAAGAAAAACTGTATTCTGCTATCTTTTCCTTCTCATATTAAGAAAATTTTTGGTAGATTAAAACACACACACACACCCTATACTTTTAAACTTCAGAATTCTAATTCATTCCCAGATTTCTTCTTATATATATCAAAACATTTTTATTTTCCCCTAAATTTAAAGATAATTCAGGGAGAACCTACAATAAACACCTTTACCTCAAGGGGCAAATAAGCGAGTAAAAAGTTTTAATATATGCAAGTAGTCACCCCCTCACTGAAGGTTAATTTAGCAGGCAGCATATTTAGTGGAATTTTTAAAGCAGAAATAAATTGACAAAATCTGAAATGGTAGCCAAAAAACTGCTATAACAATCTACCTCATGCTGTTTTCCAAATAACATAGTTAAGAATAGAGAATCGGACAATATGAAACACTTCTTAAGTCTGGTCTAGAATCTTAATCTTACAACTTTAAAATGTAATTGAAAAAGAAATATGTCAGATCTTTACATTTGTGACATTAGTTCTTTGGTGAATATAGGAAAAACATAGCTAATTATGTTCTGTTAACACAAATTTCATAATTTTTTTTCCTATTTTGACTTTTTGAGACAGGATTTCTCCGTGTAGTCCTGGGTGTTCTGGAACTCACTCATTAGACTAGGCTGGCCTAGAACTCACAGAGATCCACCTGCCTCTGTCTCCTGAGTGCTGGAATCAAATGCATGAGCCACTACTGCCTAGCTTAATGATTTTATTATGATTAATAATGATTTCTTGATTGTACATTCTCAATGAATAATTGTCTATAGATTCAGACATAAAGAAAAACCAGTCAGGGTCCAAGCAGCCTAGGTGCTCCAGAGCTGACAGAGGTTATACAATGCTTTCAGCCACCACGGGTTCCAAGCTATAAGGAGCAGAGCCGAGTATAGGCTTGTAAACCTCATACCAGAATATCTTCCTGATTCGACTGGCCTGCTATGCTACAGTCCAAAATAGTTCTAAGAACTAGTAACAGACCAGGCAAGATACCCTACACCTCTGGTTCTAGAACTTGGGAAATTCCTGCCTCAGCATCCCAGGTACTAGAACTTCAGTTGTGTACCAACGTGTTATGTGGGAAAATCATCATTTAATTAGAAAAAAATATTAACATTATAGAAAAAAAATGGCAGACAACCAGCTTTACTAAATTGTTCAAAAAAAAGTTATTATCAATGATGGAGCCAATGATTACTATGTACTGTGCCAGCATGTATGTAGTGATACCACATACTGTAATTCCTTTTATTGGGGGATGGAGAAGATGATAATTATTTATACATATACATTGTCTTTGGCTTTTTAGATGATCTTGCTATGTAGCCATGAGCTAGACAGGAATTTGCTACATAGACCAGGGCAGTTCTATTGCCTCTGCCTCTTAGACCCAGCGATGATAGGCATGCAGCACCATATACTAACCTGTCTACAATTCTTCACTAAAATGTATCAAATAACCTTAAACTTCAAGAAGTTCCTGAACAAAGCAAGCTAAGCTTCTTTTCAATGATCAGTGCCCTCTAAACTATTAAGCTCTTGGTGCTGGAAAAATGGCTCACACTTAAAGAACCCAGCACTCACACCAGATGGCTCAAAACCAGCAGGAAAGCTAGTTCCAGGAGATCCAACACCCTTCTCTGGATTCCACAAGCACAAACATTCATACTCATGACTAAAAGTAAAATTATTCAAAGCTGAAACACTAATTAAAAGTGGAGAAATTGTTTCAGATTACTACTACATGCAATATGGTGCCATGTAAATATAGACCCAGACCATGATCCCTACAGTCAACAAAAACCTTGGTTTTTCCCTTGGAAGGCAGAGGCGTGGTGGCCCACACCTTTAACTCCAGCACTGGAGATGTATGTTCAGGCTGGAGGATCTCTGAGCTCAAGAACAGCCTGGTCTACAGAAAGAGTTCCAGGCCAGTCAAGGCTACACGGTAAAAAGAATCTTTAAGAGCTGCATCTCTTTCCATTTCTGAGATGGCAGAAGCTTTAATGGTGCCAAGTACTTCATTCAAAAGCTCTATGTTTCAAGGCCATCAAGAATGGGAACTGCCTACTGGTGTACAGGGCATACAAGAATCCTGTACTTGTTTCTTTTAATGTTCTTTTTTTTCCCTCCTTATCATTGTCCCTCAAGCCCTTTCCAGATTACACACACACACGAATATGAAAGCAGAATAGAAAGAGCAAGAGCACAGAGGATAAACCATGGGGTGCACCAGGAAGATAATTCCACAGTGAGCTTCCCCATACCTCAGTTGTGTGAGAAAAGGCCAGCAGCTGAGAGGAAAAGAATCATCCCTCAGATAGCATCTGTGGCAGAAACTGACGAGCCACGTGAGCAGCCCCTTTGCCTAGTTTTCTGTCTAGATTTTCTATAATGTCGGCTGTACTTAGGAGATACTATGTGGCAGAGCCCTGGCCAATAGGGAGATAAGAGCGAGGGAGAGACAGACAGACAGACAGGCAGGCAGGCACGGTTGTTAGTTCCTTCCAAGCCCTTTACGCGCCTATTTCCTTTCCCTAATCCACCCCTCTTAGCCATCAGCCAACTGAATTTGTGCCCTATTATCTGGAAAGCCACAGGTTGAAGATATTGGAATTTTCCTCATTCTGTGGTCTTGAATGACTATAGGAAGAAAGGTCTTCATTCCAAACTCCCTTTAGCATGCTTTGTATGACTGAGGAATTCATCAGTTTATTAAACCGCACACATACAAAGGCTTAATTTTGTTGTAAAGAGCATTAGTGAGACACTAGTAAAGGTAAATAAAGTCTGTACATCAGATACCAAGTGTTGTCTGAACGTTAGCATCTTGATTTAAAGACTCCGGACACGGCTCCTTGAGAGACCATGTGCTTGGCGTGCCTGAAGCCCAAGATTGGATCCCTACTATCATGAAAAATGAAAGTTTTCATTTGGTAATTTAAATGTGCCACATCTAAAACTTTTTTTTTTTTTTTTTTTTTTAAATATCTGAAGAAAAATAGGAAATGATTGTGAAATGCTCCTTTTTGGGAAATTGGTTTTGAGGCCATAAAGGAAGCTTATTGTAGCATTTTATAGTTTATCTGTGAGCATGAAATTTTTTAAAAATAAAAACACTTTTAAGAGAGTAAGTGTGAGCCGGGCAGTGGTGGCGCACTCCTTTAATCCCAGCACTCGGGAGGCAGAGGCAGGTGGATTTCTGAGTTCGAGGCCAGCCTGGTCTACAGAGTGAGTTCCAGGACAGCCTGGGCTACACAGAGAAACCCTGTCTCGAAAAACCAAAAAAGAGAGAGAGAGAGAGGGAGGGAGGGAGGGAGGGAGGGAGAGAAAGTAAGTGTGGTACTTTGAATAGAAATGGCCCCCATGGACTCATGTGTCTGAATGGTTGGCCCATAGAGAGTGGCAGTATTAGGAGGTGTGGCCTTGGATTAGGTGTGGCCTTACTGGAAGAAGTGTGTCATTATGGAGGAAGGCTTTGAGGTCTCATATATGCTCAAGTCACACAGAGTGGCACAGTCATCTGCTGCCTAGGGATCAAGACGTAGAGCTCTCAGCTCCTTCTCCAACACCTAGTCGGCCAGCAGGCCATGACATTTAATAGACTAAACCTCTGAAGCTGTAAACCAGCCCTAATTATTTTGTTTTATGAGAGCTGTCATGACCATGGTGTCTCTTCACAGCAATAACAACCTAACTAAGGCAGTGGTCATGATAGAAAAGGTATGTTCCAGGGAACAATAATTCAAGATGACGTGAACAGACCTATTATCTGGGGCTTGAGGAGACACAGCCACTGCCTCTCTTTGTAAAGAGTGTTCTCTCAGGTAACACATACTCTTCATCTTCAGACCACATCTACAAGAAGGCGTGGCATTCCCTCCACGTCCACAAACTAGCATACTTTGTCCTTTTCTTCCCTCTTTCTTCCTGTACTTGCTCCCGGATGCTAACTACAGCGTCTGGAGACAGAAATCATTCCCATTATGTATGAGGCCAATTTACATACTGTTCACCTATCAGCCCTCAATAAAACAAAGTCATGAAAATGCAACAAGCTGTCCCTGCTGAGATCACAGAGGAAGGATCAGCAGACCTGAGGAGATGCTGGTGATAAACGACAATGAATTACCTTGAGAAATGGGATCACAAATGGACGAAGAGGAAAGTTTGTAGCCTCCTGGAGCTTGCAATGGAATTCTTCAATTGTCACTGTTGAGTTCTGAAAAGATAAAGAATATTCAACATCCAAAACTGGGCACACACAGCAAAAGAATTAATTAGATTAAATGTACGAAAAGGCCGAAGGAATGATCTGAACCTTCCCTATGGATAGACAGAGTGATAATACAAATTTCTAACAGAGACTAAGTGACTCATGCCAGAGTAAGAGGCTGAAGGCTGCCAGTGTGGCCAAACCAGGGCAGCCTGCATCTCGGGGGTGGGGGATGGGGGGTAGGGGGGTTGGGGTGTGTGTGTGTGTGGGGGGGGTGAGCTGTCATACCAGAATGCCTCCAGTCAACTTAAATCACTAACAACATAACTGTTTAGCTTTTGCTTAGTTGTTTTTTTTTCTCCCTCTCTAAAGACTGCACAGTCCATCAGGAAATCAGACCACTAAGCTTCTCGTATTTGTAATAGTGAGATGATTCAGTGGGTAAAGGTGCTTACTGCCAAACCCGAGCTCCACCTCTGACTCGCATGCATACACAATGGCACAAGTGTATACACACTCACAGTAAATAAATAAATAAATAAATATAATTTTTTAAAAATTTGTTTTGATTTGTGATACAGCATCTCACTATGTAGCTTTAGCAGGCTTGCACTTCTAGAGATCTTCATGATTCTGTCTGCTAGAGTGAGAGACTAAAGTCATGCACTACTGCTACAGCTGACCCTGTGTACAATGGGTTTTGAGACAGGGTTTCTCTTTGTAGCTTTGGCTGTCCTCGAACTCAGAGATTCACTTGAGTCCTGGAATTAAGGGTGTGTGACACCCCTGCCCAACTTAATGATTTTTATTAAAGGCTCAGAAATTTTTGGGAGAGAGAAAATTTGAAAGGTAAAATATTACAAGATTTTGTCTTAGGGATATCTGCAATGGATGTAGAAGATAAAGTATGGGGATAGAGATAGGCCCCCATACTTGTTTGGTGGAGACAGGATCTCTCTGAAACTGAGGCCTGTCTGAACAGCTTACCAAGTGCTACAATTATTTAATGTATACCTTTTAAATTTTTTGAGAAAAATTATAAACTAATAATATTCTCCTTTGGGCCTTTGAGGGTACCAAGGCTGAATGTGGTATAAAGATGTACATAAGATAAAGTACTCACACAATCAGTTCATACAGGACTACCTTTTCTTTACCTTTTTCTATTTTTATTACATTTTATAGAATTTTTATTTAGAAAATTTAAAATTAGAAAAATTACATTTAATGAACATTTCTCTAATCTCCCCCACTGTTAATATCTTATGAAACTCACTGATACACAGCACCGACAGATCTATACCACTACTTATATACTGGCCACTGGTCAAGGCCCCGTGTATAAAGGTCTTAGGCTGGCAGCAAGATGGCTCAGTAAGTAAAAGTACTGCTGTCAAGCTGTGTGACACGCATTTTCCCTGGACCCAGCTTTTAAATTAACCTTTTATTTGTTTGTTTGTTTAAGATTTTTACTTATTTATTTTATGTATGTGAGTACACTCTAGCTCTCTTCAGACACCCCAGATGAGGGCATCAGGTCCGGTTACAGATGGTTGTGAGCCACCATGTGGTTGCTGGGAATTGAACTCATGACCTCTGGAAGAGCAGTCAGTGCTCCTAACCGCTAACCCATCTCTCTAGCCCTTAAATTAACTTTTTAAGGTTATACTTCAGCAAACATTTTTAAAATTTTAACTTAATTTTTATTTTTAAAAAGATAAATATTTTTGTTTAATGTGGACGTTTTGTGTGCATGTGTGTACATGTAACCTGTGAGTGTTTGGTGCCTGCGGCGACTAGAAAAGGACATCAGAACCCCTATAACACAGCCATACCTACACATATACTAAAAAAATAAAGATTAAAATATAATAAAAATAGTAAAGGGAAAAGAAAGTGCAGGCCTACATGAAAAACAGACTGTTAGCTGATCTGGGACTATGAACTGGAACACATCTATAATGACATAAAATTTTTCCCTAACTGACAAGGCAGAAGCAACAATCTGGTACTCTTCATACCGGACACACGGATAAACAAAATGCTGGATGACAGAAGATGCCTTGGCCTTTAAAAAGCACTTGCACAAGCATCACACCATTGTCGAGCCATGAAAGGTTTGAGGGGTAGCTCTATTGGTACAGTGCTTGTCTGGCATATGCGAAGGCCTGAATATGATTCCCAGTACAACATAGCTGAGCATGGTGGTACACGATTATAATCCTAACCCTGGGGAAGGAGAGGCTGAAAAATGAGTAGATAAAAGTCATCTTTAGCTACACAGTGAATTTAGCCTGGGCTACATGAGACATAATCTTGAAAAACCAAGTAGCTGAAGATGAATGGCGGTGGTGATAGTTGTGACAGTGGTGGCACACAAGGGAATGTAGTGCACTATAAACTTATAAAGTGGGCTGCCTGTGTGGCTCAGCATGGGTGGCATAAGGGCTCAAGCTGTGGCTGCAGCAAGTAGCAATGCCAATAAGTCTGTGCACTCGCCCAGAGGACTGCGCATGGTACTAGAGCACTGTGCCTTCGAAAGCCCATTCAGCTTGGAGGAACAGCAATGAATTCTTGACAAGGAATGTCCAAGATGTATGCAGTATGATGCCAAGTTTGACTTTATCCCCAGAAAGCATCACTGCAGGCTCTGTGGAAAATGCTTCTATGACAGGTGCTGCAAGCAGAAGGTGGCACTTCAGCACATGTGCTACGTGACCCAGTACTCAGTGTGCTGAGTGTGCCTTGGTGTCCCACTGCAAGGCTGAGTTTAACAACAAGCAGCTCAAGGTGCTCCTAAGTGGAGCTACCTTCCTTGTTACTTTTGGGTACTCAGAAAAGCCTGAGACTGTGGTTTGTAGTCTTCGCACAACCAGAGATGCTTGATTCTGGGTGGAGACAACCATCATGAGATTGAGATTGCACTTGTCTATCCTATGCAGATTCTCACAGAAGGCTTCACTCCTGGAGCAGGCAAGCACTCAAGCCACAGGCATGATCCTGCAGTACATACTCCAGGGGCAGAGGCTGCAATACAGTTGCAACTGATGGCTGGAGAGGATGCAGATGGCAGCAAGAGGCAGGCAGCAGCATGGATGGCAGCCAAGCACAAGGCTACCAATCTCCTCCATGAACTCATGAAACCAGTAACTGCAAGGGAACTGAGCTTAGAGCATGTCGGGTTACAAAGTCCAAGCAGCCTGCCCCAGTCTATGCACTCAGGATTCTGTCCCATTATGTGCTTGGAAATGCAATTCAAGTATCTGGAAGCAGAATGTTCACTTACCTAGTGCAATACGTACATTTTACTGCTTATGCTGCAGCGCACTCCTGCTACGTAACTAGGGTTGGGAGGAGCTGCACAACAGCACTGCTACACCAGGTTTAAAATAACCTATTCTATGTTTCTATAAATTCCCAGGTTCAGTAGAGATTTTTGGCCCTGTTCCCTCAGAAACACATTAGGTGGTGATCACTCGGGCCCTGGTTTAGCACTGCCCATCATCAACAGCCCGTTTACAATGCCTTAGCTTATTTATAGACTCTGTTCACTTTGTCACTAATTGGGGCAATGAGTATTTCTTTTGATATGTCACAAAGGGGAAGGCACCACCTTTGTGTTTTCTACTTTTCACTTACTGTTTCAATTTATTAAAATGACTGTAGAGTAGTTTGTATATAAAGTGTATGATTAAAACTTCAAAGTTCTTGGGAGGCAGAGGCAGGTGGATTTCTGAGTTCGAGGCCAGCCTGGTCTACAGAGTGAGTTCCAGGACAGCCAGGGCTACACAGAGAAACCCTGTCTCAAAAAAACAAAATCAAAAACAAAAACAAAAAACTTCAAAGTTCAAACAATGATAAAATGTGTTCTCATACCCACTAAGCTCCACAGAGACAGCACCAGAGCAAGGGAGAACTGGAAGAGCTCTGGCCTGAGAAAAACTAACTTAAGCAAAGGAGATTCTAAGGATGCAATACCCGCTTCGGGCTTTTTGGGCACTACACACTTGTAGGGCATAGACATATATGCAGGTGAAACACACACACACACACTGAAAATAAATAAATCTTGGGGAGATGGCTCAATGTTATGAACAATGGCTGTTCTTTTAGGGAAACATGTGAGACCAGAACCCGCATGGCAGCTTACAACAATCTGTAATTCTAGTCCCAGAGGACCCAATGCATGCCTTCTGGCCTCTTCTGACACTTCACACACAATATGTATACAAGCAAAACATTCATGCATATACAACAAGAATAAACAAACAAACAAAAAAAAGATTAAGTTAGTCTCAATTCAATAATGCTAGTTTATATTTTGACTAATAAGTAGGTTTTCTCTAAATAAACAAACAGAGGAAATAATACGAGCACACACACAACCTCACACTTTTCCTAGTGATTAAATGGCTCACTTTTTCTGATTATGTGAAAACATTGGATTCCATATAAGAGGAGCTAGGAATAGACAGATGGTCACAGTACAAGTCTTGCACACTCTCCAGGCGTCTCTGAGCAGAAGCACTACTGTCTAGTTTCTGTGCAATCGTGGAATGAGGAGAATTTTAGTTAAAGAAGCCAGCAATGGGTTCCCCAGGCTCTGCCCATGTGGATAGATCCCCTTTATGATCTGCCTGTCTACTTCTATTTTATCTCTAGAATAAATGTTGGCTATGAGCACCATTATATGTCATATCTAGAGAAGATAACCAATCTATAAACGTGGGGCAGTATTAGGGACCCCTGATACATTATCCCCAAATGCAAACAATTCAAATGTTTGTCAAAGGTCAAAGTGTATAAATGATGGCATTATAAACCAGTACAACAAAATAATGGTAGCTCATGCCTGAAATTCTTGTGCTAAAGAGAGACAGGAGAATCAAGAGTTTGAGGCCCTAGACTACGTGTGGTTCAAGGCAAATTGCCCTACATGAGATCCCGTTTTGTTTTTGGTTGGAGATAAGATCTGATACACAGCCTTGCCTCACTTGATGTGAAACTAAGTAACTCAGGATGATCAATACTCCTGATCTTTCTGCCTAAAGATCCAGAGTACTGGGACTAGACCCAGTATTAGACAAGGACTCTACCAACTATGTTCCATCCCCTGACCTCCAGTATACTGGAGAACCCCAGGGGGTTTCCTAAATTGTATTTTGAGAAGAAATGTAACTTTAAGGACTAGTACAATAATTCATCTTTCATCATAAATAGAAGCCAACGTGCATGAAAGAACACAGAATGCTTTTATCAAGAGTGAATTTTACAGCATTTCATTTGGAAATTCTGAGAACTAGTAGCACTTCCCTTATAAATTGCAATCTCACCCAGATGGCAATACAGAAAAGTTCACCCTTTATAAGCAAGCTCACTATGATCAGTATAGAATGAAAACTAAAGAAACTGCATAAGGAGCTGAACAACATAACTATTTAGATACTATTTATTTAGATAAGGAAACTTCTAATTTTACAAAATGATGTTTTGAAAATTAAAACTGGTTTCCAAATAAGGCACCAGCTACTAACTGTGCTGACATACAAACAACCTTCTATTAACTTGGCTGGACCTCAGCAGTCCTGCTGAAAGCTATTTAAGATTGCCTCCTGGAATTAAATCAGCACCTTAAATAATAAGACACATTAAAGATTTTTCTGACAAATAAATGCTGCTATGAAATCTATAATTCAACAGTTTTACACAATTTGTAAGACAACTCATCTGGTACATACTACCTCCATGGTTTGGAAATGACAGAAATATCACGTTCTTTGGCAGCTGATGGAGGTGAGGCTGTACTTACCACCAAGGCTAGAACAAGAGTCCGAACCTTCTCCCCGATCTCAGGTGAGATGTCATTGCCAAACTGTTGCAGAGTGGTGAGGAAACGTTTCAACTTGCTGAGCTGCCGAGCACCACAAGTAGCGGGCAACTGTTGATTTGTTAGTGCTGATGATGTGGAGGAGGCGGGCCCACTGCTCAGTCTCTGTGGTGGTGAGGGGGCACCGTTCAGGGTGGGAGGGGAATGGCTGATGCCATTGCTTACTAAAAGAAAGCCAGAATGAGAAGTCTCAGTTGAAGTGGAGAACGCCAGAGTGTTTGCTCTTAAGTACGTCACCTTTATGTTCTCTTTCACTTACTCATTTGAATTCTGCAAAGCGCTTCAGTGTAAAAAAAACTTTTTCCACCCTCAATGAGCTTGCTGTGTGCCAAGACAAATTGTCAGAAAAAAATGGTGACAGAATACTGTACAAAAGTTAAAACTTAAGTATTGTGATATGTGCTTCTGTTGTAGTTATGACCACTCAGAGGGCCAGAATGGAAAAAAATGTATATGCCCAGGAATATAAGACTAGACTTAGTAACACAGTGACATTGCACTTAAAGCAAGCAAACAAACAAACAAATAAAAATGAGGTAGAGAAGGCAGGATAGAGGAAGGAACATGGGAAAGATAACTAATATTAAAGGCCTTTTGAAAAGGTCATACAGAAAACTTACTATTGTAGAAGCTTCCTAAAAAAGAGTTGAAATGATGACACTCTCTAAGGGGGGCCAAACAACACCCCAACTATGCAGCTGACACCTCAAGGAGACAGTGGTTTCATTTATAATAAGGCAGATGCACATATTAACTTATAAAGACTGATTGTGAGTGTATGCACAAGTTCAAGCCAGATAAAATTTCAGCATAGAAGAGGATAGGAGAGGTGGGCATGAAGTCTGTTCATCCCGTCCTGTCCAGTCCCGTTCCATGCCAGGCCTCACCCTCTTCCATGAGTAGCTATTGACATTTGATTTCTTGCTGGGATAAGTAATACCTGTTTTCCTCAATGTAGTTATTTATAGCTGGGGTATCAACCACACTCTGGGGCAGGTCCCACACCCAGAGGTACTCAGGCAACAAACTAGAGGGAGGGGGTAAAAAGAGGAAAGGGTAAAAACAGACAGACAGATAGATAGACAGACAATCAGACACAGACACAGCAAACAAGAGAGAAGATAAAGTTGAACAGCCATGGGAAGATCTGAAGGAGTTGAGGGGAGGAGGTTGAATACGATCAAAATATATTGCAGGAAAGTCTCAAAGAACAAATGAAAACATTACGCAACAAACAAGCAGACACAACAGCCACACATAATCATTGTAAGGTACTACAAAGAATAGGAAAAAGCCAGCTATAGTAATGTCGAATGTCACCCCTACACTTGGGTGAAGGAGGACACTGGGTTCAAGGACACCTGGCTATAGTGAGACCCTGTTGCAAAAAAAACCAAAACAAAAAAACCAAAACCAACCAAACAAAGAAAATTCATAGGCACAGAAGGAATATTTAACTACAGACACCATAGGTAGTATTGGTTTTTGTTTTGTTTTGTTTTTTTGGGTTTTCAAGACAGGGTTTCTGTGCGTAGCCCTAGCTGTCCTGGAACTCACTCTGTAGACCAGGCTGGCCTCGAAATCAGAAACCCACCTGCCTCTGCCTCCCGAGTGCTGGGATTAAAGTCGTTCGCAACCAATGCCTGGCTCGGATTATTATTACTTACTTACTTACTTACTTACTTACTTACTTACTTACTTACTTATTTATTTATTTATTTATTTATTTATTTATTTATTTATTTATTTATTTATTTATTTATTTATTTATTTATTTTTAAAAAAAAAAACAGCACTCAGCTGGGCAGTGGTGGCTCACACCTTTAATCCCGGCACTCAGGAGGCAGAGGCAGGTGGATTTCTGAGTTCGAGGCCAGCCTTGTCTACAGAGTGAGTTCCAGGACAGCCAGGGCTACGCAGAGAAACCCTGTCCCGAAAAAACAAACCAAAAAAAAAAAACAGCACTCAAGAGACAGAGTTACAAGACGAGGACTCCAACTTGGAAGCCAAACTGAGCTACAGAGTGAGACCTGTCTTAGAAAAACAACAAAACAAAAACAAGGACTGGGGATGCGTTGCTGTGATCCCACCAGTACTTGGAAGGTGGAGACAGAAGCATCAAGAGTTCAAGATCAGTGAGCTACATAAGACTACAAACCAAAAACAAACAAAAATCAAGCAAGCAAGCAACAAAGCACAGAAGATAATTTAAGACTTCAGCTGTGTTTTAGAGGGCTAATCCTGTAACCTTTACTTAGCTAATAAAACTGCCATTAAAAGTATGAAGACCAGCATGAACTCACTCATACCTCCTTTCTCCTAAAATAGTCACACTTACGTCTGCACCTCTGTTCCTTCTGCCTGGACAGACTAGAATTCAAATCTGAACCAGCAAACTCTTCTGTATCTTATATACCTTGGTTCTCTGTCTCTGTCTCTGTCTCTCTCTTAAATTTATTATGTGTAAGTACACTGTAGCTGTCTTCAGATACTTTTTTTCTGCTTGCTCTGGCCTCGCTCGCTGTAGCTGTGGCTCTAGGAGTTGGTTCTCTCCTTCTACAACAAGGGTCCTGGGGATCAAACTCAGGTTGTCAGTCTTGGCAGCAGGCGTCTTTACCTGATGAGCTATCAGCCCCACATTTTCATTCTTTTATTTTGCTTATTCCCTAGCAAAGGGTAGGTTTTCTGGATAATGGTGCTGAGTTGATATAAAACTATTGGGCTGAGAGGAAAAGGAGATCAATTCTCTTCTTCCATTCAAAGAGATGGGAAGGAGAGCGCCACACTTAACCTCACCAATTTAGAAAATCAGCTGCAATCATCTTTCCGTTCTTTGTTTCCTCTGAAAGATCCATCCTGATCAGAGCTACCCTGTTCGAAGTGACTGTCCCACAACAACAGTACATTGCTGGGCCTGTAGTCACTGTGACACTATAGATTAACTTTTCACAGCCTTTTAAATAAAACTATATCATCATATTTTCATGGTTGTTGTTGTAGTTTTGAGACAGGGTTTCTTTGTGTAGCCTTGGTTGTCCAAGAACTAGCTCTGTAGACCAGGCTGGCCAGAAACTCACAGACACCCATCACCTGCCTCTGCCCCGAGTCCTAGCATTAAAGGTGTGCGCCACCACTGCCCAGCTACATTTTTAGTTTTCAAATTGCAATACATCCAGCTACATAGTGATGCTGTCTCAAATAATAAAAATCATGTCAATCTATATGTTTTTGGATATCAGACAGAAACATTTCCCTCTCCGTCCCCTTTTTGGGGATAGGGTATTACTAAGTAGCTCAACTGGCCTGGAACTCACTATATAGACCAGTTTGGCCTCAAACTCACTGACAGACACTTGTTTCTGTGTCCCACACTCCAGGAATAAAGACATGAGCCCCTCCAAGGGGCTGCCCTAGAATTTAGAATTCTTGATCCTCTGAGAGCTGGATTACAGGCTGAGATTATAGGAATGCGTTGTTATACCTCAGTGTGTGTGTGGAGGGGGGAGGTTGATTGGTGTATATGTTGAAGGTTTAATGTAAACCTGTCACTCAGATCTAAATTATTATGACTTGAATTATAAATTGAACTTAATTAAGAGGTCTCACATGCTGTAGGAGTGAAGGACACTGGCCTCGGTCCTCCAGGATTTATTGGTGGGAGGGGGGGCATGATGGGAGGTGAGGCTCTTGACTGGATCTTCACTTCCACAGGCGATCCAGGCATTGCCGGCACCCTTTTCTCACAGCCAACTGCAAAGAATAATAGAAAGGGAGGTCAAAGCTCTCTATAAAATAACAATAAATATCAATGACAATTGAAAATGAACCTATTTCCCCACAGGACTCAGAAGTTAAGATGGAGCTTCCCAGGGTCCATGTCCTAACATATAGCTCTGTGAATGCCACCGTATTTGGGGAATAGGGAAGGACCTACTTTTTAAAAATCTAATTGCATTTTTACTTTTTTATTTTGTGTGTATGTGTGGGTGGGTGCCATGATATGTGTGTGGAGGTCAGAAGACAACTTTCTAGAGTCAGTTCTCTCCTACCATATAGATCCAGGGATCCAACTCAGCCTATCAGGCTTGGTAGTAAACATTTACTGTGTGAGCTACCTTGCAGACCTGGGAAAGGACCTTTTAAGGTGGGGGTGGAGGGTGGGATGAGGTGACTAGAAAGATGACTCAGCAGTTAAGAGCACTGGCAGCTCTTCCAGAGGGCCTGGGTTCAACGCCCAGCACCCACATGGCACCTCAGAACTGTCTATAAAATAACTCCAGTTCCAGGGGATCTGATGTTCCCACAGAAATAAATGCAAGCAAAAAGACAATGTACATGGAGGAAAAAAAAAAAAAAAAAAAAAAAGATGTTAAATGAGGGCTGGAAAGATGGATGGCTCAGTGGTTGAGAGCACTGGCTACTCTTACAGAGGACAGAGGTTCAGTTACTAGCTCACAACCATCTCTAACTCCTGTTCCAGGCAATCCCACAGCCTCTTCTGGCCTCTCATATATGGAGGCAAAAACACATATACACATAAGGAAAATCCCAAAAATTATGAAACTAAACATCAAAAAAATCTCGAATGGCGTCACACTGCCTGCAATCCCAGCACTGGGGAGGTAGAAACAGAAGGATCAAGAGCTCAAAGCCAGACTCTAGCTATAATTCATTTTAGATTAAATGAGGCAAAACCCTGACTAAAAATAATTTTAAATAAATTATTTCTCATCCAAGAGAACCTATTAATACTTGATTAATAGGCTCACCTTTAAAGTTAACTTATATCCCTTTCATTAATTTCCTGGGGTTTTTTTGGTTGTTGTTATGTTTTGTTTTGTCTTGTTTAAATTTAAGTGCTGTAGTAACAGCTGTCTTCAATATCAAGTGCAAAAGACCACAGAAAAGGTTTACATGAGAAGGTAAAAATCAAAGTTTTCTTGTAGGATCAGTTATTAAGATAGTATAGCCCAGCATGTTCATATAAACCACAAGGTACATCTTAGCACATCTACTGCATTTTCTGATGGGAAAGATGTCCCCAAATACTGTTTTATGTTCTAGTTTCCAGTGGCTATATCTTGGAAAGGGATATATAGACAGAAATTATCAAGGAAGTCAAGCCCTTCCTGCTATGTTTTACACACACACACACACACACACACACACACACACACACACACACACACACCCCAACAAAACCTACAGTATTCTGAAAACCATGAGGTTAAAATTTCCCAATCTTGCTGTCCCTAGTCTGGATGCTTTCTTCATGAAATTAATGGTTGTCCTATCTGATTAGTGAACTAATGAGCTGTTACGCTTGCCTTTTCTTCCTGCCAGTGTTTTCTCAATGCCCTTCAGAGAACAGTTGACATGTTTCCAGGTCTTCCATCTGGGGCCCAGCTTTCTGGAGGGCATGGGAGGAAGGAACCGACAGTTGTCTCGCACTGTTATGTTATGTGCAGTGTGCATCAACCTGGAGGGCATCTTTCTCAGACCACCTGTCTTTATGGCAAGGGTGCCAAAGGCTGGAGGAGGCTCAGCAGTCAGATAGATGTGTTTTAACATTCAGCACTTGGCAGGGGAGTAACAGTGGGTCAGCCCAAAATCCAACTGCATGCTCTATCTCCCGAGAACTTAGCTAGTGGATAAAATCCAGCCTCAAGAACACAGTTTACAGGCCACGCGACCTACTTCTTGTTTACCTCACTACCCACAAACCAGCACCAGTACTGTTATTCCTACTTTCAAACAGTACTGATGATATGCAGAGTGAAGAGGCTGATTTGGCTCCTCCTCTGTTATCGTGATCTACACAAAGTTTAGCTAATGATTTCACCTTTCTACATTTGCTTTTCAATACAAGTCAATGAATGACAATAACAACAACCTTTTGAAAGGAAAGCCATGGAAATCAAGAGACAGGTCTGTAGAGATCGATCAGAGATTAAGAACACAGCTGCTCTTCTGGAGGACCTGAGTTTGAGTTCTCAGCACCCACATGGTGGCTTTTAACTGTCTCTAAACTCTAGATCCAGGGGAGCCAATGCTTCTGGCCTCTGCCAACACCAGGCACAAATGTGGTACATAAACATACATACAGGCAGAACACATACACAAATAAACTAATAGGGACTGGAAAGTTGGCTCAGCAGTTAATTAAGAGTTAAGTTAACCACTTGTTGCTTTTGCAGAGGACCTGCATTTGGTTCCAACACATGATGGTTCATAACCATTCAGAACTGCACTTCTGCTTCCAGGTGACCTGACAACCATCTTCTGAACTCTGTGGGAACCAGGCATGTGATGCACATCCATACATGCAGGCAAGAATACCTATACACAAAATATTCTTTAAAAAAAAAAAACAAAACCACACAGGGAGACCTTGTCTAAAAAAATCAAGAAAAAAATATATATAAATAGATCAGCAATGCCTGAAAAGGCAATAAAAATAGGAATGAAATGAGGAGGGGCTGTAAAAAGATACTTCAAATTAGAACTCTGGAAATGTACTTGGTAACAATGATGGGCAGGAAATGCACACCAAGGAGGAAGTGCTAACAGAGAACACTAGCAAGAGAGCAGATCTGGGGAAGAAACGTGTTTAGTGTGGGACAGTAAAGTTTCTTTTGTTTATTGGTTGGTTGGTTTGTTTTTCCAGACAGGGTCTTACTATGTAGCTCTGGCTGTCCTGGAACTGACTCTGTAGACCAGGCTGGCCTTGAATTCACAGAGATCCTCCTGAATGCTTGGATTAAAGAGGTATATGTCACTCTGCCTGGCAAGACATTAAGTTTTTAATGCTGATTCTAAACCAAATATCTGCTCCCAGTAGGCAGTTCAGTAATAAGTTTGGAAATAAAAGAATACTTCAGCTTTGAACTGGAAGTCACCAACATAAGAATGAGGAAACTGACGCTATGATTTAAAAAGAAGATTTTTATTTTGTATTCTTACATTTATGTGTGCCATATAGGCCATAGGTATCAGAGGCCCCAGACCTGGAATTACAGGCAGTTGCGAGCTGCCTAACGTGGGTGCCGGGAACTGAACTGTGAACCTTCGCAAGAGCAATACGCACTCTTAACCATTGAGCCATATCTCCAGGCCCAACTAAATTTTATTGTATTTTTTGAGAGAGCAACCTGTGAGTCCCAGGCTGGCCTGTTACATATACTATGTAACAGAGGAAGTCTTCAAATTCTGATCCTCCTTCTGACTTACAGTCTCAGGTCTGACTGTCTGTTTTCTATTTTGTTGTTGTTGTTGTTTTTATGAACCAGGCTGAGTGTTGGTATGGCAAAGTGTATACCGTTATATCCCGTTTCCTCTGTTTTTTCCTGCTGACTTTTATTTTAATGCTCAGTTTTTTTTTGTTTTTTTTTTTTTTTTAAAAAAAAAGGTCTGGTAGTTGAGTGGTAGTGTGGCACATGCCTTTAACCCCAGTACTCAGGAGGCAAAGGCAGGTGGATCTCTGTGAGTTCAAGGCCAGCCTGGTGTACAGAACTAGTTCCAGGATACTCAAATTCCAGGACACTAAGAAACCCAGTCTTAAAAACAAACAAACGGGGGCTGCAGAGATGCTCTTCCGAAGGCCCTGAGTTCAAATCCCAGCAACCACATAATGGCTCACAACCATCCGTAATGGGATCTGACGCCCTCTTCTGGGGCTGTTTGAAGACAGCTACAAGGAGCGGGGCTAGAGAGAGCAGAAAAAAGTGTCCGAAGACAGCTGTAGTGTACTTACATATAATAAATAAATCTTTAAAACAAACAAACAAACAAAAAGCTGGTATTACATATTAAGTACCCTTTCTCTTTAGTAAAGCCTTAACTATTTACTCAGATCATCTTTTTCAAGTTACTACTGATCCTTTGGATAAGTCACAAAGCCAAATGTTCACAAACATCTAGATGTTAAAGCCCAGGTAACAGCTGCCTGTCTAGACAGCCATTTTATGCTGTTATCAATGTTATAAGGACACTTTCTCATATACTATTACTAGGAAATTTTCTTATGCCCAAGCTGATTGAATATTCTGCTCTGTTCTGTGCGTGGGTTTCTTGGGAACCAATCACAATAGAGGTCAGTTGGAACTGCTTTGTATAGTTAGCTACAATGACCCTAACCAACATCCCCGCAGCACTTTTCCTGCAGCTGTGTGTGAGCTTTTATGGTATTGCCTGTATAAGCTGCCCCTGGGATGGATCCCAACAGAAGAGAGACACCTGTACCAATATGAGAAGCCACTTAAATTAAAACGTCCATTTTGAGCAGGGGTCAAGTAAAGTTTTAAGTTCCTAAGACCTCCCTGGGAATTGACATCCTACTTGGCAGAAAAAGACATGCACATAGTAACTGACATTCTGGTTGGCAATTCAAGGCATGCATGTTGGGTAAGGCAAGTCCCCTGCCACAGTTGAATACCCCAAACAATGAAGACAGGATAAATGTACAACAAGGCCATGTTCATAGGAAGTCCCCTATCCTTAAATCCTGACTGTAGAATAACTGGATTTCAGCCTTAAAAGCTTGTAGGATCTTGACTCAAGGTGGCAGGCAGTTCAGTTCCCGAGTCTGGACTACTTCCCTGGTTGATCAGTCTTGGGGTGTACATTCAACTGACTGAGATCTGTGTTTGAGTGGTTTGTGCAGCAATTCCCAGACCCCAACACCAGATCTCATCTTCACTCTGTACATTCTACAATCTATCCATAACTGTCCCATGAAAAATCTGGCTTTACATTTCTTTGCTGCCATTTCTAGTACCTAATTCTGGAAAGTAATTTTTAAAAACATTTATTTATTTATTTATTTATTTATTTATTTATTTATTTATTTATTTATTTAATTTAAATATATGTGGCTACACTGCTGTTGTCTTCAGTCACAGCATGTGGTTGGTGGGAATTGAACTCAGGACCTCTGGAAGGGCAGCCAGTGCTCTTAACTGCTGAGCCATTCCTCCAGCCCTGGAAAGACCCCCAGCTATGTCTCCAATCTAAACCAGTGATTCTCAACACTTTGAGGGTTGCTTAGCAAACACCCAGTGCTTCAGATATTTATGTTATGATTCATAACAGTAGAAAAATTAGTCATAAAATAGCAATGAAATAAGTAAGTGTATGGTTGGGGGACCACCCCAACATGAGGAACTGAAAGGGTAGCAGCATTAGGAAGGCTGAAAACACTGATCTAAAGCAAAGCTCCGTTACCACAACTAATTTACAAGGAAAGAAGAAAAAACAAATGTGGGGGACTGGGGAGATGGCTCAGCAGTTTAAGAATGCTTGCTGTTCTTTTAGAGGTCCTAGTCGAGCAGTGGTGGCACACGCCTTTAATCCCAGCACTTGGGAGGCAGAGGCAGGCGGATTTCTGAGTCCAAGGCCAGCCCAGTCTACAGAGTGAGCTCCAGGACAGCCAGGGCTACACAGAGAAACCCTGTCTCAAAATACCAAAAGAAAAAAAAAAAAAAAAAGTAGAGGTCCTAAGTTTGACCCCTAGGGCTCACACAGTGGCTCACAATTCTCTGTAGCTCTAGTTCCAGGGGATTTGATACCATACCCTCTTTTACCTTCCTCATGCACCAGGCACATTCAAAGTCTACACAGACATGCTAGCAAAACACTCATACACAGAAAAGAAAATCTTTTTTTTTTTTTTAAAGTAAAGGAAAGGTGCAGTGGTGTAGGCCTTTAATGGCAGCATTTGGGAGGCAGAGACAGCCTGAGTTCAAAGCCAGCATGGCCTGCAGTAAGTTTCAGAGCAGCAAGAGCTACATAGAGAAACCTAGTTTCAAAAAGAAGAAAAGTACTGAAACTAAAAAAACATGAAAAGGAATATGCTGTCACTTTCCTAGACTGAACAAAGAAAGTAACTAGTTTTATGGGATTGCTTTCTCTGCTAGATCAGCTTGCTCACAACCTGATGTCTTTAAACAACACACTTTTTCTCAAAACTCTGTGGAGGCTGGGAGTTTGAGGTCAGGTGGAGGCGGGAGTTAGTCTTCCAGGCCCTTCTCCTTGGACACAGATAGCTACTGTTTCCCCATGCCTTTGCATGGTTCTCTGATAGACCTAAAGATAGGAATTTCCACGTGTAGTGTAGCCTGACTGGCCTGGGATAGAAGCATGGGCTTTGGGTTAGGGGATGTCACTGATGGTACATAGGTAAAGCCTGAGAGCACGGAACGTGGATGAAGTTAATAAAGAACAGGTCTGAGAACTTCATTCCAGGATTCTATATTTAAGACAACAACAACAACAAAACTAAAAGAAGTGCATGAAAAACAGCAACCAGGGAAATGGGGGTGTGCGGAAACACACATGGAACTGAGTAAAGCGTATCATCTGCTGCCCTACAAGCCCTGCAAATGTGAAGTAAGTATAACGTATAGAAAGCACCACTACAATTGACATTATTACTAGAACCAGTCACATTAGTAATAAAATACCTTCTTAAATTTTCTCATTTTAGGGGGCTGGAGAGATGGTTCAACCATTAAGAGCACTGCTTGTTCTTCCAGAGTTACTGAGTTTAATTCCATGCACTCACATGATAGCTCACACTGTTCATAATGAGATCCAATGCCCTCCTCTGATGTGAAGATGTAAATGCAGATAAAACACCCATATCCATTTGTGATGGTTTGTATATGCTTGGGCCAGGGAGTGGCGCTATTTGGAGGTGTGACCTTGTTGAATAGGTGTGTCACTGTGGGCGTGGGCTTTAAGACCTTCATCCTAGCTGCTTGGAAGTCAGTATTCTGCTAGCAGCCTTCAGATGAAGATTCTGAACTCTCAGCTCCTCCTGCATGCTGCCATGTTCCCGCCTTGATGATAATGAACTGAACCTGTTAAGCCAGCCTCAATTAAATGTTGTCCTTTATAAGACTTGCCTTGGACATGGTGTTTGTTCACAGCAGTAAGACCCTAAGACATCCATAAAGGACATCCATAAACAACAACAAAATCTTTAAAAAGCCAGGGCAATGGTGGCACACACCTTTAGTGCCCCTTTAATCCCAGCACTTGGGAAGCAGAGGCAGACAGATCTCTGAGATCCGACCCATCCTGGTCTACAGAGTGAGTTCCAGGACAGCCAGGGGTGTACAGAGAAACCCTGTCTCCAAAAGCAAACAGACAAAAAATCTTATTTTAGAAGCAGGAAGGTTAGCCGGGCAGTGGTGGCGCACGCCTTTAATCCCAGCCCTTGGGAGGCAGATGGATTTCTGAGTTCGAGGCCAGCCTGGTCTACAGAGTGAGTTCCAGGACAGCCAAGGCTACCCAGAGAAACCCTGTCTCGAAAAACAAACAAACAAACAAACAAACAAACAAACGAAGGAGGAAAGGTTACTGTGAGTACCAGGTCAGCCAGGGATACACAAGTGACACTGTCTCAAAACACACTAATACGTCTAATTTTGTGAGTGTGTAGGCCAGAGGACAACTTCGGAGCATCCATTTTCTCTTTCTATCAGGTGGGTTCCAGGGACTGAACTCAGGCTACAAGGCCTGGATGCAGCAGCTTTTACCTGCTTAATAATTTTTACAGCTCTAAAGTACCTTTTAAAATTTATTTCCTGAGTTTGAATTGTGGTATGATGGAGGAGCGGGCACTGGGATCTGCCTGAGCATCTACCTGACCTTGTCTTGTACTACATTGTCATAGGCTTCAGCACAGTTCCAATGCCTTGTAGGAAGTCTGGAAATAACTCTAGAAAGGTGGGCCCCCCACCCCCATCCCATCCCCCAGCAGTTCCCTGTAGGCCACCTTCATTAACACCTGAAATCTAGGACAACCAGCCACTGACATCTGTGGCCACCCTGGAGTACCTAACCAGAGAAGTACTTGAGTTGGCAGGAAATGCATCAAAAGACTTAAAGGTAAAGTGTATTACCCCTCATTACTTGCAACTTGCTATTTGTGGAGAAGAAATTGGACTCTCTGATGAAGGCTATAGTTGCTGGTAGCTGTGTCTGCCCACACATCCAGAATCTCTGGGAAGAAAGGATAACAGAAGACCCTCTAAGGATGCCTGAATTTCTTAATTATTTTAAGCTTAAATATTCTTAATAGCTGCCCAGTGCTGGTGAGTCCCATATCTCTATGAAAAACACAATTTTGCCTTTTTTGTAATTTTATTTGAGCAAGTTGGAGACTTAATTAGCCTTCCAACCAACTTTGTACATGAGACCAAACCCATAAAATATTCATTTCTTCCTCAATTTAAAAGTATCTCTTAGGCTTGGAAGAGGTTGTCTATGCTTTGATCCAGAAGCAGGCAGATCTTTGAGATCAAGGCCAGCCTGGGCAGTGTACAGCAAGACCCTGTCTTGAGGGAAGAGGGCTTTTATGTTCTGAGTTCCAGGACAGCCGGGGATACACAGAGAAACTCTGTTATGAAATTGTGGGAGGTGTGGGGGCACACACTTTTATTCCCAGCACTCAAGAGACAGAGACAGGCAGATCTTTGTGAGTTTGAAGCCAGCCTGGTCTACAAAGCGAGTCCAGGACATCCAGGGCTATTACACAGAAAAACAGTCTCAAAACAAAAAAAGAAAGAAAAAGAAAACAAAATAATCTGTAACAAGGTTTGTTTGCAGCTAAGATGACAGGGACAGTGTTGCCTGGACCTGAGGGGCATACCTCTAAAACTACCAGGAGGGCTAAGGACCCCAAGTTTGAAGCCATAATTGTGCAACAAGCGAGGCTCCTGTGGAAGATAACACTGAACTTGAATCTGTGCCTGAAACTTGATTGTTATACTAACTGGTTAGCAACACTAGCACCCGAGACAAGCGGCTTCAGTAAGGAGGTGTTAAAATCAAGTAAGAGATGAGAACGTACTGTTAGATGGCTCTCCAGTTAGAATGCGTTAACAGTCATTACGCCACTGAGTATGGAGGGTAGATAACTACAGGGTTTCTTCCAGTGCTAATCATTTTAATATTTAAAGATATGTTGTAATCAGCCTGCCAACATCAAAGCCTGTTGATAACCTGAATGCAAGTAACAGCAGCAGCAACACAGCTGACCTGATAATATAAATATGGAAGAGTGAAATATGGATTGCTATAACCCAGCTCCAGCAAATGTTTATTTGGAGTAACAGAGTCTATTCCGACTGCACACCATCTGTTTCGAGTTTCCACTAAGGTGTTATTTTTCACATCAAGAAAAATGACAAGGCTGGAGAGGTGGCTCAGTGTAAGAGCACTTAGTGCTCTTCCAGAGGTCCTGAGTTCAATTCCCAGCAACCACATGGTGGCTTCACAATCATCTGTAATGGGATTCAGTGTCCTCTTCTGGTGTGTCAGAAGACAGCTACAGTGTACTCGCATAAATAAAACAAATAAAAAAAGAAAGAAAGAAAAAGAAAGAAAGAAAGAAAGAAAGAAAGAAAGAAAGAAAGAAAGAAAGAAAGAAAGAAAGAAAGAAAGAAAACAACTGCCCTGAACCTTTTCAGGGAGGCTATCTCTGCCACAGTCTAAATTTACTAATCTCAACCATTTAACATTATGTAGCATTAATGTCCTGGCCAAACATTTATTACCACAGAATCCAGAAGCCTGAGACTGTCAAGAAATAAGTTAACTCTAGTCTTTTTATTCAAATACAATCCTTCTCACTCCATTTGCTTACTTGTTTATGTGTCTGAAACACAGCATTGTCAACTTTTCATAGCACTAATTAATGGCTCTCCTATGATGGAAACTCAGGTCCCTCTAGCTCCAGCCATTGGCACAACTGTCAGACACAAATATCAGAGTAGATGCTAACAGTCCAACTGCAGAATATTTTACAAGATATCACATATCCCTCACTCACTGGTGACTCCACAGCCATGGGCAATTACAACTAGGCCCTACCTCTGCTTCAGATGTGACACTTCCAATCTAGCTGATTTAAACCCTAAATGAGTCCTCTCAGAAATGAATTTAAACTCTTCTAATGACTTCTTTGTGTTCTTACAACAAAACATAAAAAACTCTTTGCCTTGGCTTATTGATGGAAGATTGGACGACCTTTCTCTATGTATCCTAAGTTAGGCTTGAACTTACTATGTAGCCCAGGCTGACCTAGAACTTGCAGCAATCTTCCACCTTCAGTCTCCAGAATGCTGGGATTAGAGTACTCTCCAAGGTCTGTTAAACAGTTTTCAAAGTTTGGTCTGGAATTGCTAAGCATTCTAGAGCCCCTTTGTGGAAGAGGATAGGCAAGACGACCTCTGAATTATTGGACCCTTTTGTCTCCACCCCCTGAATCCTGGTATTTCGGGTATTCTACTGTGTCCAGCTATAGACTGTTTTTCTATTACTAGCCAGCTACACAACATCTGGGACAAACAACTATTTTCCCACTTTAAAAATTATCTGTCACCTGACTGAAAGGCGGGCTCGTGCAAAGATATTTATATTACTATAGTCATTCCCATTAACAGTATTATTCATGATAGCTAAACCAAAGAAGCAGAGACAAGGAATGGTGCATATCAGTAATCCTAGTTTTTCAAGGTAGAAATAGGAGAATCAAGCATTCAAAGCCAGCCTCAGTTACATACCACATTCAAGGCCAGTCTGGGCTACATAACACCATCTCAAAACACCAACCAAATACTGCATACCCCTGGGGAAAATATGCCTACACAATGCAGTTTTGAGATGTTAGAAAAGTGTAATGGTATGCTATGTGAAATAAGTCAGACACAAAAAGGCAAATGCTGTGGTTCCACTCATAAGGTTTCCTGAGAGAATGGTAGATGCCAGAACAGGTAAAGGAATGGTGGAGTTACCATTTAATGGATATAGAATTTCAGTTTAAAAGACAGAGTTTCTGAAGATGGATAGTGATGATGACTATATAAACTTAACAGCATTGAATGGCACATGATTTAAGATACATTGAGCAAGGTAGCATGTCCTGTAATCTATCACTCAGAAGGCTGTGGTAGAAGATCCAGAGTTCTAGGCCAGCTGGGGCAAGTTCCCCATCTGGGGGGAGAGGGGCTTATTTCAGTAGTAGAATGCTTGTACAATACTTTTTTTTGTTTTTCGTTTTTCGAAACAGAGTTTCTCTGTGTAGCCCTGGCTGTCCTGGAACTCACTCTGTAGACCAGACTGGCCTCGAACTCAGAAATCCGCCTGCCTCTGCCTCCCAAGTGCTGGGATTAAAGGCCTGCGCCACCACTGGCTGGTGCTTGTGCAATATTTAAGAACCTGAAAATTGATCCATAGGGGAGAGGGGGAGGGAGGGAGAATATGGAGAATGGATCCAAATTCATGTACTCTGAAAAAACAGTATGTGCTCTTAACCAGTAAGCCAGCTGTAGCTTTTTTTTCTTTAATTTTTATTTAATCTTCTTTTATACAATACATTGTGACCAGTGTCCCCTCCCCTCCAGATCCACATCACCACCACAATGCTCCACCCCTACCCCAGAAAAGAGTGTGCCTCCCAGCAACATCAACCAAACACAGCACAGCAAGAGACAGCAAGACTAGGCACAAACCCCTCATATCCACGCTGGGAGAGGCAATCCAGTAGGAGGAAAGAAGTCCCAAAACAGACAAAAGATTGAAAGACACCTCCAACTTCCACTGTCAGGAGTCTTCCTAAAACACCAAGTTAACATTTACATGCACAGGACCTAGCACAGACCAGTGCAGGCTCTGAGATTTGCTGCTTCAGTTGCTGTGACCCCCCAATCCCACCCCACCCCCCAAGCCCTGCTTTGTTAATTCTGCAGCCTTGCTCTCTCAGTATCCTGACACTCTGGTTCCCACATTTCCTCCTCCTACTCTTCCACCAGGTTCTCTAAGCTCTGAGTGGGAGGGACTGGACAGGCACCTCCAACCCGGGCTCTCTGCCTAATGCTTGGCTGCAGGTCTCTGCATTCTCTAGCTCCTCTTTAATTATTTACTTAGGTTCTCTGAGACAGTTTTCACCACGTAGCATTGGCTGGCCTGGAACTTGCTACATAAACCAGTTTGGCTTTAAACTCATAGGATCTGTCAGCACCCACCTCATGCTTCTGGTTACAATTTTTTTAAAAAGTGACTTTTCTCCTACATGTTTTGCCTGCATACGTGTGCCAGAATAACGTAGTGGATTCCCTGAAACGGGAGCTACAGGAAGTTGTTAAGCTGCCATGTCGGTGCTGGGAATTGAACCCAATACTATCAACTACTGAGCCATCTCTCTCCAACCCCTAAAATGTGTTACCGTGCCGTTTATTTTAGTGTGTACACATACACGAGAATGTGCACATGGGGTTATATGTGGAGGGGTGAGGGAGCAAATTAAGGCTATTGGGCTGGGGGAGGGGCAAATACCTGTACCCAGAACCACCTCACTGACCATCCTCCCGCCCCCCAATTATATCATTTGTGTACGAGGGGAGGGTTGGGTGTGTGAGTATACATGTTCATGTTTGTCTGTGGAGATGTACATGCATGTGTATTTGTGGAGGCCAGAGAGGTTCATAGCCCGTGTTTTCTTCCATCACTCTCCATCATAGTTTTGGTGACAAAGTCCTTCCCTGAATCTGGAGATGGACAATTTGGCTAGACTGGGGTACCGATGAGCTCAGGTATCCATCCGCCTGCCTCCGCAATGGGATTATAGCCTCATGCGTAGCTTTTACGAAAGTGTTGAGAATTGAACACCGGTCCTCCATAACAACTGAGCCATTTCTCCAGACCATGTTTATAGGTTTGCTTTTTTGTTTTGTTTTTCTTTTAAATAAAGTTTCATCCTATAGCCCATGCTAGCCTGAAACTCACTATGTAGCTCAGGCTAACCTTAACCTCGTGGCAGGATCTTGTATCAACCTCCAGAGTACTGTGATTACAGATGAGATCCATTACATTCAGGTTTTTATTTTACAATAATGTAAAGATATCCTGCCAATTAAATGAGAAGTGAAACTAGGCAACTGCCTAGTCAAGAACCTTCAGTGTCCTGCTTACATGCTTACAAGCGCTAGCAAGTCAGGCCAAAACAGTCAAACAAAAAAATTAAATGAAGCTTTATGTATTTGCCTCAATCTGATTTCTAGAAATAGTTAGATAAACCAGTATGAGATTACAAACCTATATATCTCAGCACACAGTGCACATGTGGAGGTCAGAGGACAATTTATGGGAGCATGTTCTTTCTACCATTTGGGACTCAGGGATAGAACCTGTATCATCAGACATAGTGGCATCTTAACACACCGACCCATGACCAACTCAAAAAAATGTAAACTATTTGAATGAAACAATGTTTGTGACAAAAGGTTCAGACATGAAATCAGGTCATTTGTTTGAGGACAGAAATCCTGCAAGTCAGGATTAACAGTTGTAAATGCCAAAACAGGGAAGACAAAGAGCCATGCCCGCTGCCATGTGCTACTACAATTAGCAAGTATGTGGTAGAGAGGTGGGAGAGATGGAAGTGGAAGTGTTTGTGAAGGAGGAAGAGAGGAGGAACTGGAAGCTCAAGGATAGTGAGGAACAGCCTGATATGAGTAGCCTGTGCTGCCACCTGAGGCCATGATGCTACAGCAGCAGGGGTCTGTGTCAATATCCATGGCCCATGTTACCACTAAAGGCCATGCAGATGTCCCTTGTCTGGGCTGTCACCTGGGGCCTTGTTGATGTCTGAGGACTGCACAGAGCTGGCTCCTCCCCTCACTGGGCAGTGCAGTAGAGCCTTGCCCTGGTGGCACAGGTGAGGGAGAGATAGCCTTGATGGCATGAACTCAGGAGAGCTGGTCTTATTTTTTGCCGGCTGTTGAAGGCAGGAGAGGTGCCTTGGTGACCAGGGTTCAAGAGAGCAGGCTGAACAACTAAGGTACCACCCAGGCCCAGATCCAGAGCTTTGAGTTAAGGTCCATCCCAGCATCTACCGTCATCTACCGTTATCTATCTATGAACTGCTGGAGCACTTGAAGGGGCCTGTCCTACAGATCAAAAGCTGTGGGATCTCCAAGACACAGGGTAATAACAGGAAATCCTCCCACCTTAGCCTCCAGAGTAGTTCAAAGATCTCAAGTAGCCCAGGCTGGCCTTAAAGTTACTATGTTGTTAGAGAGGCTCTTGATCTGGTCACCCTTCCTCCATCTCCCAGAATATTGCCACTCCCAGTTTCCTGTGGCACAGGGAATAGAACCCACACTTTTTTTGCAAGCGAGACAAGTACTTTATCTGCTGAGTTCAACACAGGTTACCTAACTGGGCGTTACCTTTGGGCTTTCTCCTGTGCTGGAGCTTCGACATTTCCCCTCTTGAGTCCTCCTGGCCCTTTACCTTCAAGTTACAGAGTGGTTGTGTCTCGGAGTGTGGTACAGGGGGATCAAACCTAAGGACTTGAGAATACTAACAAGTGCTCTGCCACCCAACACAGACCGGAAGCCTAGACACTCAACTTTGGGGCCCTTGAAATAGCTTAGCGGATACAGGTGCTTGCAACACAAGCCTGACCTCCTTAGTTTGATCCTGAAACCAAAGAATGAAGGAGAAAAGACCCCTGTCTCAAAATAAACTTTAAAAACTAGGAGTGAGGCTTCTAGTATAGCTTATTGCTAGAATATTTGGTCAGATGACAAGTCCAGGACATTTTGTGGGATTCTGAGGAAGATCTCAGGGGATAGGTTGGAAGAGAACAGAGCAAATACTGTTGGGGGAACAACAAGAAGTAATGATCAACAAGAACCTGAGTTTTCCCCATTTCAACAACAGAGACCAATCACACACAGTTGACAGGACTGCAGGCACACACTAGTAGTTCTTTGTACCTTGACAACTCCCTTATTCATTAATTAGCAAGGCCATTAAGAGATATAGGAAGGGCTAGAGAGATGGCTCAGCGGTTAAGAGCACTGACTGCTCTTCTGAAGGTCCTGAGTTCAAATCCCAGCAACCACATGGTGGCTCACAACCATCCATAATGAGATCTGACGCCCTCTTCTAGGGTGTCTGAAGACAGCTACAGTATACTTACATATAATAATAAATAAATCTTTTTTAAAAAAAAAAAAAGAGAGAGATAGGAAAAGGACAAAAGGATTAACCCTGGGCTGGTGAGCTGGCTCAGCATGTTAAGGTGATGGCCACCAAGCCTGACAACCTGAAATTGACTCCCGGGACCCACATGGTGAAAGGAGAGAACTGATTCCTGCAAGCTGTCCTTTGACCTACAAAAACACATACAGTGCAAAAAACCAAAAATTTCTAAAAGAAAATATTAGGTAGGGTGTGGTGGCACATGCCTTTAATCACAGCACTAGAAGCAGAGGTAGGAAGCAGAGGTAGGTGGATCTATTGAGTTAAGAGGCCAGGACTACACAGAGAAACTTTGTCACAAAAAAACAAAAACAATATAAAACATCAGTCAGATCATAAACAATAATTATGCTTTTCTTCTATAGCTAATCTTTTATTCTAAAATAAGCTCTTTATTTATCTTAGTTAAATACCAATCCCCCTCACATTTCCTCTGCCAGTCCCCACAGCTCTGCCAAAACACAATAAACTGGAACAGTGACTTTTGGAAGAAAATAGTCACCCATTTCCAGTTTTGGCTGTTAAGAGTATAGATTATCAGCCGGGCAGTGGTGGCTCACACCTTTAATCCCAGCACTCAGGAGGCAGAGGCAGGTGGATTTCTGAGTTCAAGGCCAGCCTGGTCTACAGAGTGAGTTCCAGGACAGCCAGGGCTACACAGAGACACCCTGTCTCAAAAAACCAAAAAATAAATAAAAAATAAAAATAAAAAAGAGTATAGATTATCTATACTCTCAGAAGGAAGAGCAAAAATAAATGTATTTCAAAGTACCAACATTAAATTAGTAGGTTAAAAAACTTGTTTCTTTGCCAGCAAAATATTCTCTATGATTGTGTGACCTCACTCCTTAGGAATTTGTTCTTAAGAAAATAATTCAAGGGAAAATGCAATTTATTCCACAGAAGAACGGTCAGTTAAATGATAGGACAGCATGTCAATGCAAACTATGAAGGCACTGAAAATTATAATTACAAAGAATTTCAACAATTGGGTAATGTATACAATACAGAGCCAGGTGGAGGGGCATTCTCTACAAAAACTTGTATGTGCAGCAGTGTAATTACAATTACTTATAAAAATACATGTGGTCACAGCAAGAGAACGATGTGGAAATAGAACTAATGACTCGGCATAAACAATAAAGAGGTCAACACCCACTTCCTTGAATTTGTTTGGGTCACGGCTTACAACAGATTTTCATTTACATTTTTTTCATTTACATTTTTATTAAACTTGACTTCCTATAGAACATTTAGATATCCATTGGGCTACCAAGCATTTCTTCATATATGGGTAAAATTACTCTAGTTACATTGGCTTCCGTTTTTAAGCCCAAAACCCTTGAGTCTTTTAATAACTTCGTGTGTATATATAACATACTCTGGTCACTCTCGTGCCCCTCCTTCCAGTCCCCAACCCCCACCTCCTCCAACTATATCCCTATCCCACTTTATTTTAATTAAATTTTTTTCTTTTTAATTTACTTTGCATGTATGAGTGCTTCTTTCATGTTTACAGCTGTGTAACATTCAAGTGCCTGGTACACTAGGAGGCCAGAAACTGGGTGTCAGATCACTCTAAACCTGGAGTTACAGTGTGAGCTGCCACAGGGGTGTGTTGGAAATCGGACCCAGCTCCTCATCAATAACAAGTACTCTTAACTGCCAAGTCATTTTTCTAGTTTTCCTGGTCCCACTTCCATATCTATTTTTTGTTTTGAGCTAAACCAGGACTCCTGAGTGGACAAAGGTAAAGTTTCAGCAGGTAGTTTAGGATTGAGGGGACACTGAGACAGAGTATTTGAAAAAGTAACACAACAGGGAAAGCAAATCAAGGCTCAAGTCATAAGCATGAGACCTCAGTCTTGACCTGTAGTCTCTGTAACAAAGGATCACATCTGACTGGTTTGTCTCTTTACTGCTGCTGTGATGATACACCCCAACAAAGGCAACTTTGAAGGAGAAAGGGTTCACTTAACCTCATAACTCTAGGTGACAGGATCTATATGGAGCTGCTGGTGATTTAGCCACAGCCAAGAACAAAGAGAATTACTGCATCCATGCTCCGTGCTTAGCTCACTTTCTCTGCTCTACCTAATAAAGTCCATGACTCCCAAACCTAGGAAATGGACTGGATCTTTTCACATCAATGTAATCAAGATACAACCCCACAGACATGCCCACAGGCCAATCTAATTTAGATACTCTCTCTTTGAGAATCTATTCCCAAATAAGTCTAGATTATTCCATGTTAACAATTACAACAAACCAAAACAGGTCCTAATCTAAGCAGCCAAAGTGTATACTCTATGCTCAAGTCAGAAGGAGTACTTTACCATAAAAATTACATTTAATAACCTACCAAAAATCTCATTTTGAATTTAAAGGGTATATACATTTTGGCCAAATGCTAAGCAAATACACACGCGCACACATGCACGTGCGCCACACACACACCCCTCCATAAAAAGCTCAATTAAATCACCCCTCAATCTAATCTGCTTGTTATCAGAAAGTGAAGTCAATACTGTTCTAAACCTCAAGCCACTTTACAAACCATTCTCATCACTGTATCCATCCTGTCACCATCTCTGGTCCTCTACTACAAGAGTTTACCAGATAGGGCAGGAGAAAAAAATTTTGTTTTCTAATTTTAAAGTGTTACATAGTGGGGCAGTGGTGGCTCACGACTTTAATCCCAGCACTTGGGAGGCAGAGGCAGGTGGATTTCTGAGTTCGAGGCCAGCCTGGTCTACAGAGTGAGTTCCAGGACAACCAGGGCTACATAGAGAAACCCTGTCTCGAAAAACAAACAAACAAACAAAATAAAGTGTTACTTAAAGGGCTAGAGGTATATAGCTCAGTGCATGCATACACCAGGCACTGTGAAACATGCTTATAATCTGAGCACTAGCAAGGCAGGACCAAGACTCAGAAATTCTCAGCTGAATAGTGAGTTTAAGACCAACCGGGAATGCGGGAGTTCTTCATTTTAAAAACAAACAAGAAACAGGGAGGTTGTGGTGATTCGAATAGGAATGGCCCACAGAGACGTGTGCTTAAAAGCTTGGCCCATAGGGAGTAGCACTATTAGTAAGCGTGGCCTTGTTGGAGGAAGTGTGTCATCATGGAGGAAGGCTTTGCGGTCTCACATGCTCCAGCTAGGCCTAGTGTGGCAGTCTCTTCCTGCCTAGAGATTAAAAAACTCTCAGCTCTTTCTCCAAGCACCATGTCTGCCTGCAAGCCACCATATTTCCCACCATGACATCATAGACTCTGAACTGTCATCCAGCCCCAATCAAATGTTTTCCTTTATAAGAGTTACAGTGGTCATGGTCTCTTCACAGCAATCAAACCCTAAGTCAGAGGGAAAGAAGGGTTATTTAAACCAAACAAAAAATTAAGACATTCAAAGAGGATAGAAAACTACAAAGCAAATAATACACAATGACAAGCACTGCAATTCATACACGAGGGAGTACAGAAAAGTGCTTCCAGAACTTTGAGAGTTTATTCTTCCAAAGATCAGTGAAAGTGCTAAGAATGAATATATATAATCTAACAAAATACCTTGCAAAAGGATAAACCTGACAAAATGGTTGTTTATAATATTGCTAGTAGAAACAGATTATCACCTAAATACAAACTAAACTGACTTAGAATTCATCTCGTAAATTTCCAACTATGGTTATTTAAGTTCAACCATTCCCAAATACTTGTAACTATCTTTTTGGAAAAATTATTTTAAAATATTTACAAAATATGATTCACCTTAAAGAGAAAAACTTAACCGAGTGTGGTGGCACATACCTTAAATTCTAGCACTCAGGAGGCAGAGGCAGGTGGATCTCTGAGTGAGGTCAGCCTGGTCTACACAAAGAAACTGTATCTTAGACAAAACAAAAGAAAACAGAAAAATCTCATCACATACTGTGTTCCCATTATTGGCTGATAAGTTAACTTTGTATCTATAAATAGAATTAAAACTTAGTTGAAAAGGGCCAGGTGTGTGGTGGCTCATGCCTCTCAGCACTCAGGAAGTAGAAGCAGGTAGATCTCTGATTACCTGGTCTATATATTAAGTTTCAGGTCAGCCAGGCTATTAAGAAACCCTGTCTCTTAATAAATAAATATTTTAATAAAAAAATCAATTGAAGAGCTTAAAGGCAGAAAGTCATGCACACAACAAAAAAGAAAGCTAAATAAGGTTATAGATTGGGACACAGGCTACAGTCCTGAAGAAGGAGCAACTATCATGTAGGTAAAACAACTCTGTACTGACGACTAAATTAAAAACAACAGATTTCTCAAACTAGTAGAATAATTGTGTTCTAGAATAAAGATATCTAGATAGTAACATATAACTTAATGAAAATAATGGTATATTATGTTGATGAAAACGCACATTCTGGATACACTTCTCCATAGAAATGATAGATAAGTATTCCTTAACAGAACATGAAATATGGAGAAATTATAAGATAATTTTAATAAAAGTACCATTGTCACTTCTAATACAATGGTCACTGAAAGGCTAGCATGACCTAAGCAATGTACTAAGTACTAAGAATATAAACACGAAGATACAATCCCAACCTCAAGGAGTTTATGATGAGCTGGGCCTCAACACTCAGGAAGCTGACACAAAACAGATGCCAGGAGCTCAACCAACGAAATCCTGTCTCAACCTCCAATCCTCATGCCATGAGCTATACTAAAGCATGAGTTAAAGTTGTATAGGTATAACAAAAGGGGAGATATATCTCAGCTGAATCTAAGTGTAACCAAAGTTCAGATTTCTGGTCTGTTTGCTTTCTTATTTTTGTGACATGGTTTTAATCCATAGCCGAGGCTAGCTTCAAACCCCCGGTCTGGCCACAGACGGACGTTTTATCATTCCAGTACTGGTTTAGGCTATGACCACCCTGAAAACTAAGATTCCTTTCTATCACATGAAGAGAATGTCTACATATCTTACACTTCCACACAGTGCCTTCATGCAGAGTCAGAGTTACTTCTTAAGACCTCACTTACAGAGAAGCCCACCTTCCTATACACATCTTAATAAATGGACTTCCAAAATGCTATAGCTAACTTTTCCTTTTAGATTTGGGAATAAGGAGCAGATGGCCTACCCAACATCAACTCTTACAAGAACTAATTTGTCCCTGACTTAAACCTACAGATTAATGAGCAACAGCAACTCTCATAATGATGTGACAATTATGCAGTGTGACAGCTGTTTGTACCACTACCAAATGTGAGTTTTAAAACATAGGTTAACACCTCTGGTTCCTTCAAAATTAAAGCAAAACAAAAACAACATAAAGAATCTATCTAAAAAATAAACTAAAAATAAATTTAAAAAACTCTGTCTAGTATGTTTTGAAATACCAATCACAAGTATAAAACATCAATGCAAAAAAATCATTTTAAATTTATTTTGTGATGCTAAAGATTGAATACAGGACCTTCTTCCTGTGATGTAAGCACCATCACAAAGCTAACATCCTCCAAACATTTTACTTTATTTTGAAACCAGGTACTGCTAGACTGTCTAAACTGACCTAGAAATTACAATCCTCCTGCCTCAGTTTCCTAAATACCTAGGATTACTGGCTACTGCCTAGGGGGGAAAATTGTGGGTGGGGGCTTTCCTCACTATATAATCCTGGATGGCCTCAAATTCATAAAGGGCTATCTGCCTCTGCTCCCTGCGTGCTGGGAAAAGTGTAGCACAACTGCCTGGCCCTGCAAGAAAATTTTTTTAAAGTGGGCAATCCTTAGAAGATAGGTTAGGCTGGCATAATGGTGTATAACCTTAGCTTACAGGAGGCTGCGCTAGGCAGATCTCTTGAGTTCAATCCCAGTCTGGACTACAAAAATTGAGTTCTGGGACATACAATACTACATAATGAGACCTTGTCTCAAATATAAAATAAAATTAAAAAAAAAAAAGAAAAAGAATAGGTAGCCAATGAAGAAAGCCATGATCGTGTACAGGCAGACAGCCATTCCAATATCCATGCTACACCCATGGCTTTAGCAAATATTTTCATCAAGTAACAATAATACCAACAATTTAAAAAACCCTATAAATAAATCTTTATCAAACAGAACTCTACAAAATTTTAAGCATTCCCATCGGTCAACTACATAATGAAGAATACAAAGACTTTACACCACAGGTCTCTAAATCCACCACTATGCATACTTATTTCTGAAGGGCTAGCCTCTGCTCAAATCATAAATGCCTGAGAGCTTAGACCAGAACTAAAATTGCACTCTCCACTATGGTATTCCCAGTGTCAAATCCAATTACAAGAACATTAAATGTACTTACATGCAAAGTCAGCCCACTGGGTTTTCCTCATTCTTTCCTTTTTGGAGGGGTGTTAAGGTAGGGGGACATTCAAGGAAGAGTTTCCCTATGTAGCCCTGACATTCCTGGAACTCACTCTGAAGACCAGGCTAGCCTCAAACTCAAGAGAACCCCCTGCCTCTGCTGGTATTAAAGGCATGCCAGATAATTAAGGCTTACCAGATAACTGCTATAACTATGAGCTTGGGCAATTTAGCAGATCTTTATCCTAAGCCCTCTTTTTATTTTATTTTAATATTTTTGGAGACAAGAGTTTCATGAAGCCTATGTTGGCCTCAAGTTCACAACAGTCCTGCCTCAGACACCAGAATGCTAAGTTATATAGTTAACATCACCATAGCTGACCTCTTAAACACACCTGGTTTAAAACAAACAAGAAAATTTAGTATGACTTACAACTTTTTCACTTTAACTACCTAAAATATATTACCCCCAGTTTTATAAAAAGAAAAAATTTTTAATTCAAGAACATCTCTATATTTTAGGGAGGGGTGATATAGACCAAGATATTTATATTGCTGTGAAGAATACTTACTCCATAAATGCAAACAAAATGACTTGTGATGGATCCCTGGCTAACATCCAGAACAACAAAAGCTTTTTGAAAATAAAGCAAGAAAGCTAGGCATGGTAGTCTGTGCCTCTAATTCTTGTATTAAGGAGGCTGAGGCAGGAAAATGTCAGGTTCAAGGCTAGCCTAGGGCTACAGAATAAGAGTTTGTCTTTAATAACAAACAACCACACACATGTAGATACAAAAAGTCCAAGAGATTATTTTCATGAACTCACGATATGCAAAATATTCAGGTCACATAGCATCCAAACTAGGACCTCTTAGATGGCACAACAGGTAAAAGCGTGCGATTCCCAGACAGTTTTCTTGTCACCCGTGCACTCATACTCACACAGGCAAACCACACAGTAACAATATTTATAATGATTTTTAAGGGCTCAAGAGAAGGCTCAACAGATTAGAGCACTTCTTGCTCTTACAAGAGACTGGGATTTGATTCCCAGCACTCACGTGGTGGCTCCCAACCATTGGTAACTTCAGTTCAGGAGATCTAATACCTTCTTCTGACCGCTGTGGGGATCAGGCCCGTACATTGTCTACATGTATACACAAATGCAGGCAAACACTCACATGTGAAAATGTTATCTTTTAAAAAGTAATTTTAAACCCACAACCAAAAATTTTAAGTGGACAAACAAAAACTATGAAAATAAAACTTTACTTTCTTTTGGTGGTGTAGAGAGAATTGAAGCAGGCCTGGACTCACTATGAACACGAGCTGGCCCTAAGCTCAGTCCTATGTCTCCACTAGGGCTTCCATGCCTATCTACAAGTAGTTTCCTATTTTATTTTATTTTATTTTTCCTTTTTCCTTTTCTTTTTTTTTTTGGTGTTTCCAGACAGGGTTTCTCTGTGTAGCCCTGGCTGTCCTGGAACTTACTCTGTAGACCAGGCTGGCCTCGAACTCAGAAATCTGCCTGTCTCTGCCTCCCAAGTGCTAGGATTATACAGAGAAACTCTGTCTTGAAAAAAAAAGAAAAAAAGAGTCATACATGCAAGCAAAAATAAATAAAAAGATGCCTCAATCATACATAAATGGTCCTAGAAAATACATTTTCTTTAATCCCAGCACAGAGGAGGCAGAGATAGGTAGATCTCTGTGAGTTGGAGGCCATCCTGGTCTACAGAGTGAGTTCTAAGTAAGACAGTCAGGGCTACACAGAGAAACTGTGTCTAAGAAAAAAACCAAACAAACAAAAACCAAGGCACAGGGATGTTAAATTATACTCAGGATATATATACATAGATACACATATATACACATATATGTATGCTATAGTTTTGCTGTTTTTAGGTCTAGAACTTTAACAAATGAAATCTAAATTGAGGAGTACATGCTTTAACCCCAGTATTTGGAAGGCTGATGAAGGCAGATCTCTCTTAGTTCTAGGCCAGCCTGGTCTATACAGCAAGTTCCAAAACAGCCAGGAGTACACAGTGAGACCCTGTGTCAGAAACAAAACAAAAAGAGAGAAAATTGTAAGACTCAATGAAGTTTGTACATTCTGACTAAGAATTTAAGAGAAAAGATACTGATCACAGCTCAAAGTGACAACCATGACAGTAAATACAGTCTATAACTAATGCAGACCATAAAAAGCTAGAAGTAGAAGCTAGAGTAAAAAAAGAGCCCAGTTATGTCCTCACCGGTAATGAAAAAAAGCTTCTCTCACTTTAGCAAACTAATGGGTTTGCTTAATTAAGAATTAGCAACAAATGTGCTTTAAAGTACAGTAACAAACTTGCCAGGCAGTGGTGGCACACACTTTAATCCCAGTCCTCTGGAGGCAGAGGCAGGCTGATCTCGGTGAGTTTGAGGCCAGTCTGGTCTACAGAGCAACTTCCAGGACAACCAAGATTGCACAGAAAAAACAAGTAAACAAAAGAGACAGGAGTCATGGAATATGGCTCACTGGTTGAGTACTTGCATAATTCACAAGATCCTGGGTTCAATATCACAGTGATACGTGCCTGTAATTCCAGCAATCAGGAGAAACAGGAGGCTGCCTAGAGTTGGGTGTGAACACATAGTGGTTACCAAGCAACCAGAGGTACACAAGGCACAATCTTGTCCCTAAAGCATAAATAAACAAACCACACAGCCTGAAATGACGGTTCACACCTTTAATCATGGCACTTGGGAGAAATGTGGCAAGAAAAATGTCACCATGAGTAGGAGGCCAGGACCCAGAATGGGTGAATTATTGAGAGCCTGTCTCAAGTAGGGAAGAGAAGAGTCCAATAAACAACCCTGATCAGTGATACTCTGAAGTGATGTAAGCAGGTTATTACATGTTTGCCAAAACAGGCTAAAGAATAGAAGAACAAAATCAGAGAAAATTGTCTTTGGCAGACACTTCAGTGACACACTTAGCACCCACTCAATTATCTATCATGACAGCTCAATCTTATTTTGGCATTAAACTAAAACTGGCATAGGGATGATGAACTGAAGATGGCAATAAATGAACTGAGAGAACAGTACCAACTATGAGATTTCAGGATCAGCTCTCAGTACAGAATACTCCCACACACAGAGCAAACTTCCAAGTTTGGAATGGCTAACTTACATTCTTCCAGATTCTGTGATTCTTCACAAATGCAGGCAGAAATACAGACTGGAGCAAAAGGGTACAGCTACAGCTTGCAGATGTCAGGCTGTTAGCTCCATGATCAGCAACCATACTGCCTGCCTTGCCAGGCACTTGGGTAAGGTGGCCTCAGGTAGCATTCAGGGATATACAAAATACCTGAAGGAGGTTCTTCCTACTGGAGAGCACTCTTTGCAGTCAAGCTCTGGAAAACGACCTTATCTAAGAGCTGAAGTAATACACAATGGTGTCCCAGTTTTCTCTTCGATAAAAATATGACACCTGGGGGCTGAAGAGATAGCTCAGTGGTTAAGTGCTCCGACTGCTCTTCCAGAAGTCCTGAGTTCAATTCCCAGCAACCACATGGTGGCTCACAACCATCTGTAATGGGATCTGATGCCCTCTTCTGCTGTGTCTGAAGACAGCTACAGTGTACTCATATGAATAAAATAAATAAATCTTTAAAAAAAAAAAAATGACACCTGGCTTTTACTTCCTGCCCCGGGGGGCCTTTATGAGGCTAAAAAGCTTTTCAAGATTAAAAGCACAGTGTAAATGTGAAGCTATAATAGAGCGGGGACTGAATCCAAACAACCTAGATGGAAGGTGGATGGGCACTTTGGCAGAGCAAACAGTCACCTATGCCATAGAGTAAACATGGAAGTACCAAATACCCACTATTATATTAAAAGGAGGTCTCTGGGAGCTTAGGAGACGGCTCACCGATTAAGAGTACTTGCTGCTCTTGCAGGGAATCCAAGTTTGGTTCCCAGTACCACATGGTGACTCAACTATCTGTAACTTCAATCCTAGAGGATCCAACACCCTCTTCTGACCTCTGTGGGCACCAGGCACACACTGTACAGATGTAAGAAGTGGACAAAATACCCATACACATAAAATTTAAGAGAGAAAAAAAATTATTACCAAACAAACCTTTGCCGAATAAAAAAGTAGTGCTCCCTATGCCTTGCCTTCCTGTCTTGGAATCTCTGTCGTGTTCCAGTTGCACCTTGAGTTAAATCTACCCACACATACACTCTTCCAGCACATCTTAAGAACCAATGAAATGTCTTGAGTTCAGTTTTCCCACAAGTGACTTCTTTCTCTGCCTGGTCCTCTGAATTGTTTGAACTTTATATTTTAATAACTACAGCTCCTAGTGGAATGTCTAGTATGAATCCTAAAACACTTTCCTAATTCTAACTAACCAAGTACAATGTAGAGGTTTCTATGCTGTTTCTACTGAGGTGGAACTCTGCAAGCAGATGACAAGTCACAATGGGAAATAGACTAATGGCTGAATTTACTCAGACGAGACAGTAAGCCACAACTTATTTCTTTCTGATATCTGCTATGAGGATGATGTAAAGAATTAAGCGAGAAAGTTCCATGTCTTCTTCTGCGTGGCATATATACATGTGTATATACGTGATCTTTTGGGTGTGTGTACTGATGTAAGTGAGTGCGTGGAGAAAAGACAGAGGACATCCAGTATCATCCTTATTTGCTCTCTATCTTCTTTTTCTGAGATTGGGTCTCTTACTGAACCTGAAGCTCATCAATCTAGCTAGGATGACTGGCTGAGCTCCAGGGATGCACCTATCTCCCCAGAACACCCCAACTGCAGGAGTTACAGCTATGTGTCACCATACCAATTTTGACACTGGTGCTGGGGATGTGGAATTCATCCTTGTACTTACTCAACTATCACCTGACTGAGCTATTTATCTCCTCAGTCCTGAAATGTATTCTTTAAATACCATACATATATGAATGATGTCCTACACTTACAACCCAGCACTCAAGAAGTTTAGGTAGCTGGGCAGTAGTAGTGCACACCTTTAATCCTAACACTCAGGAGGCAGAGGCAGGTGGATCTCTGTGAGTTCAAAGCCAGCCTGGTCTACAGAGTTCCAGAACAGTCAAGGCTATATACAGAGAAACCATGTCTCAAAAACAAAACAAAAGAACCCAGCAGCAGCAGCTTAAGTAGTATGGCTGCCTCAAATTTGGGTCACCAGGGACAGAGGAAGGAGAGGGCCAAATCGTCCAGGGAGACATAGTAAGACTGTTTCAGAACCAGGTAAAAAGCTTTAGTAATGGCTTATCTGGTGCTAGCCCTAAAATGCATCAAGCCCTGGGTTAGACAGACCCTTAGTAACTCATAAAATTATGTGTGGTGGTACATAACCATAATCCTAGTGCTCAAAAGGTATGAAGAAGATCAGAAGTTCAAGGTCGCCCTAAGCTTGAGAAAGTTTTAGGCTAGCCTAAAATATGTATGACACCCTAAGGAGGTGTGGGGGAAGCAAAGAAAAAAATAGAATAATTAGAATAATTGCTGCACATACTGATGACTAGAAAATAAATGTTTCAGAACATTGGCATCAGGTAAAGCATTTTATCCTGAAAGAAAAATAACACAGCTACCTCACATAAGCAGTCTGTGCAAACACCATATGGTCTGCTGGGGAGAAAAAAGTTTACTTTTTTGTCCTACAGATAAAAATGAAAATGAGGTTGCCAGAAATATTTCTGCCATCCCAATTGTCTAATAAAATATGTACAGCATCCAAGTTTATTTATCTAAATTCATTTTGAAAGCTCAAAATGATTTACCCACCACTCATTAAATCATGGCCAAGGGGTAGTGGTGGCTTTAACCCCAGATCTCAGGAAGCAGAGGCAGCAGATCTCTGTGACTTGCAGGCCAGCCAAGATTATATATAGTGAGACCCTGAAAAAAATGAAGTAAAATAAAAAATTTTTAAATTGATCAGGAGACTGGAGAGATGGCTCAGTGGTTAAGGTCACTGGCTTCCAGAGGTTACTAAGTTCAATTCTCTGCAACCACATGGTGGCTCACAACTGTCTGCAAATGCAGTCCCATGGGATCTGATGCCCTTTTCTGGTGTGCATACATAAAATACATAAATAAATTAATCTTAAAAAATTATAAAGGTCTGGAGGGATGGCACAGCAATTAAGAGCACTGGCTGCTCTTCCAGAGGATCCCAGTTCAGTCCCCAGTGCCCACACTGCAGCTCACTCCTGCCTGTAACTCCCGTCCCAGGGGTTCTGATACTCTCACACTGTCATATTCAGGCAAAACACCAAAATGAACATAAAATAAAAATAAATTATATATTTAAAACAATTGACCAAAATAGGAGAGGCTGGGTTAGGGTTCTTGCCACAACAACTGACAACCTCCAGAAGCTACCTGGCGGAAGAGAACTCCTGAAAGTTATTCTCTGATGTCCACATGTGAGTCATAGCACAAGTGTCCCTTTTTTTATAAATATGTGCACAAGTGTGTATATTTATATGTAATTGTAAAAATTTTAGAGACTTGGTGGCAGTGGCAGAGACAATCTCATTTCTTCGCCACAACGCTATAATTATACTGGGCTTTCTTTTCTTTTCTTTGAGCATATCGAACTTATTCCCATTGTTTAAACTCTGCCCTGGAATAGTTTTTCTTCTGATATCTATTAGATTGCTATAATGGAATTTAGAATAGTCTATTTCTTCAGGTAACTATAAACTGACCACTTAATATCACACCCTGGTTTTGCTATTATTGTTGATGACCATCTACTCATCTTTACTTTTGCTTTTAAAGGCAGAACCCCTTGTATTTCAGGCAGGTTTCCAACTTCCTATTCAGCTAGCCAAGGAAAATCTTGAATTGAACTTCTCCTACCTTTACTTCCCAAGTGCTAAAATTGCAGACATGCTCCTGTAATAAGCTGACAGGAAACAGAGCCTTGGGTTTTGTGCATGCTATCAACTGTACTACATCTCTAGCTTCATATTTATTTCTTGCGTGCTTGCTTATTTTATTTTATTTATTTATCTACTTGTTTGTTTGTTGTGGGTAGGAGGGCGGGGCACAGGTCTCTGTACATAACCCTGACTTTCCTACAACTCTATGCTGGCCTCAGACTCAGATCTGCCTACCACTGCCTCCCCAGTGCTTCTGGGAGTAAAGGTGTGTGCCACCTTATCTGGCATGCATGGAGGCCAGAAAAGAGCGCCAGATCCCCCGGAACTGGGTTTGAACCCAGATCCTCTACAGGAGCAGCACAATACATCTGTGACTGATAGGCAGGTTACTGATCAGTTGAGTAACCCCTCCTATGCCCTCTCCTCTGGAGACGGGATCTCAGCCATCTAACCCTGATAATCTGAAAACCCACTGTAAAGCAGACCTGCTTTTGTTTCCCAGGTACTAAAGCAACCGCTCTTCCCCCTTCTCTGTCTGTCTGCCTGACTCTGTCTTTTATCAAATGCAGTATACCATTTTTAGTAGGGTAACCAGCCACACAAAACAGGATTGTTTTGTCCCAATCCTAGAAGAATTCCCAGCTTTGTTTCTCTGTGTAAATTTGAGAATAAGATCTTCTAATTTAATGGTGCAGTATCAACCCTTTTGATAGCTGAGGTTATATAATCTTAACAACTCAGATCTTAACAACTACACATTGCAACATTTACAGGCATGATTACACTTAGTTGTTTTAGACAGAAAAGTCACAAAAAAGGCAAGCGAGGGGCTGGAGAGATAGCTCAAGGACTAAGAGCACTTACTAGAAGACCTTGCAGAGGGCCTGGGTTTCAGTCCCAGCACACACTATAGCTAACAACCATCTATAACTAAAGCTCCAGGGAATCTAACACCCACCCTCTGCTGACCTCCAAGGGCACCAGGCATACAAGTGGTACACAGTCATATGTGTAAGCAAAACACACGCAATTTTAAAAACAAAATCTCTTACCTATTTTTCAGGGTTTTTTTAATTATTAAAATATATACGCAAACCTGAAAGCAGTAATAGCTACACTAGTACTGTACTTACAACTGTTACAACTTGTTCTAGTTCCAAACTGCAAACGAATGTACCCCAACTCTATGAGCAGAAGACCCATTTCCAAATACCACTTTCTTTTCCCTAATGCAGTGGTTTGAGTAAGAATAGCCTCTATGGGCTCATAAATTTGAATGATTAGTCATCAGGGAGTGGCACTACTTAAGAAGAACAGGAGGTGTGGCCATGTTGGGTAGACCGTGGCCTTGTTGGAGTTAGTGTACCACTGGGGGTGGGCTTTGAGATTTCAAAAGTCCACAGCAAGCCGCCTTGGTGGCACACACCTTTAATCCCAGCACTTGGAAGGCAGAGGCAGGTGGATTTCTGAGTTCGAGGCCAGCCTGGTCTACATGAGTTCCAGGACAGCTGGGGCTATACAGAGAAACCCTGTCTTGAAAAACCAAAACAAAAAAAACCAACAACAACAACAAAAACAACAACAAAAAGTCCACAGCAGACTCAGCATCTCTCTGCCTTTGGATCATTCATATAGTTCCCAAACCATGCTCCCAAAAATGGTGACAATGAAATAACCCTCTGAAACTGTAAGTAAGTTCCAATTAAATGTTTTCTTTTGTAAGAATTGCCTTGGTCATGTGTCTCTATGTGTCTCTTCATGGCAACGAACACTAATCAAACACCTTTATCCCTTTCCATCTTATTACTTAACAATAATGACGCTGCCTGTGCATGGTGGTTCATACCTTTAATCCCGGCATTCCAGGCAGAGGCAGGACAACCTGAGTTAAAGGCAAGCCTGGTTCACGTAGTGAGTTCTAGGACAGCCAGAGCTATATAGGAAGGAAGACACTGTCTCAAAAACAAAACAAACAAAACCTAAAAATGATGAAGCTGATTTTAAAGCTCTCTGAACACTCTAATTCAAACACTAACCTATTCGAAATACAATCACACCACTTTACCTGGAGGCTTACCTTCAGAGAAGTTGCCAGATAAAGTTCTGGTCGTCAAGAGTTTTTCAAATCCTGAACCTCTTTAAACTCAGAAACAGAACAGGAAGGTAAAAAGATATATCCTCAACAGAAATGGCCCTATATTCCATATACTAACTTTGAAGAAATAAAACTGTCACTTTAAATGTTAGACATATTAAATAATCTGATTTATGATGCTATAAACTAAAGATTTTATGATAAAACCTGAGCTGCAAAATCAAACCCTCACCAGTCAAGTCAGCAAACTGGCTGACTCCTGAGGCTGTGATACTTTACAGTCTATTAGGACACTCTCTATTAGGATACACTCCAAATAATTTAATAAAGCAGGTAATAAAAATTTGTGTCCCTTCCCATCTATCTCTATTCTAAGGACTTATTAAGCCATGGTTTGCTTGAACACTATGGGTGTGATATGAAATATTTAAAATAGTGACTAAAAGTTTCCAGACAAGTCCATCCAAACTCTTAAGGCTCCACTGCTCAGAATCATCCAGCTCCAGACATTCACATTACTACTCCACTATGATAACTCGGGCTTTTCTCCATCTGATATTTAAGGAAAGAGGCTAAGAAGGAAGAAAAAGGACATAATTATTTTTGCTTGTAAAATGTTCATCACAGTGTAGTGCCAATTGAGCTACAGCCTATTGGAAGCCTAATAGATTTCAGGTTATTATGTCTGAGGTGGAAATCAATAAATGACTACTACTTCTTCGCACAGCCCCATATGGAAGTAATCAAGCGCAAGGGTGGCAGCTGGGGCCAGTAACAGTCACCTGCAGTTGAGGGACGTGGGGGTTTCAGATAGATTTAATGCTAATTTCCTACAGAAACAATGGGCTACAAAGAGCAGAGTAACAGACAGGAGGGATGAAGAGACCAGCCAGAACAATGGCTGCACCTGGTGCTGGGAGCAGAGGACACATCTGTCACCCTCAAAGTGGCCCATCCCCCAGCCTTCCAGCAAAGTAAGGCAAGGTTCCTAAACAGCTTGCCACACAGCAACAGGTTTGAGTTTTTAAGGCTAATGCATTCTCTACTTGAAACCCTCTCTCGTGACTAAGAATTAGTTAAGGAAGCAGAGCTGGTTCTATCAGCCTAAAAGGAGACATATTTAAAAACATACATATTGTAATTAGCCTTTTCATTACTGTGACTTACCAATGTTGGGAGGGCAAAGGAAGATAAAGCTTATTAAGTATTCATGTAGCAAGTATTAATGCTTAAAACTCATTTCACTACACTTCTACAGTTGAGGAAACAGAGGCTTAGAGGATCAATCAATGTTCACAGTTATACCACCTAATCTAATGTTAAAGCCCACACACAATATTTTCATCTTCTTCTATCTTTCTTAACACAATCAAGTTAAAATACATCTTCTCAGGCTAGGCACCGTGCTACATGCTTGCAAGCCTAGCGCTTGGGAGGTAAAAGCAAGAGGCTCAGAAGATCAAAGTTATCCTTAGCTACACACAGAGTTAGAGCCCAGCTGGGCTACATGAGAACTTTTTTCCAATGAACAAAACAAACAAACAAAAACAAAACAAAACACATATTCCACTTATGTTTTAGTTCCAGCTATGAGACGTTACAGCAAGTAGCATAAGTCCATTTTCTACACAGAACTGTACCCCACTCTGCTAGGTATCTCTAACAAGCTGCTCAAGATGGCAAGATAACAGGATTCCCACCAGTGGTTGCTTAGGAAAGTAAACCCATATGCATTTTCAATCTCCCAGCATAAATCTGTCAATACATAATTTGAGGGTGTGTGCTTTATGGTTGCTGAGTACTGAACACATGGTTATTTTCTTGATGGTACTATGGCTTGAAACTGGGACCTAATGCTATCATTTTCATTATAGTGTCCATAGACCCTTTTTAACTTATTTTGAGAAAAGAAAAAAAGAAGAAACTCGCAAAATTGGCCATTATCATAGGCCTATTTTAGGCCCTATTGGGCCTAGCTAACCACATAGTTCTTAAAAGTTAACCATCTGTGAAGTCCATCACTGCCAGTCAGACTCTATCTAACAAGCCACTTAGCAGGGTCGGTTTTTTGGTTTGTTTTTCCTGTAAGCACTCCTGATCCTTTATTTACTGATCTGAACTTGGAGGGAATCAATGCACATACTCTCCACATATCAGGACCTTCTAAACTGGAACTTACTAGAATATAACCCACATGTTCCAGGGGAGAAATCATGTAAGTACATTGGTAAATGCCTCATAAACAAACACCTGTGCTCAGATCCAAGCAGCTGCAGGGGATCCAACGCCTCTAGCATCCTTGGGCACCTGCATTCACATGCTGATACTCTCACACAGATACGCACACATAATTTAAAAATTAAAATTAAAAGAAACAAAACCGCACAGCATAATAGTGAGTACAGTGGCACATACTTGTAACCCCAGCACCTGGAAGTAGTGGCAGGAAGATCAGGAGCTAAAGGCCAGCCTTGGCTACATAGTGAGTTCAAGATCAGTCTAGATCATATAAGATCCTCTCTCCATCAAAACTATGGCAGAACTCAGTGTAAGGATGCACTTGACAAAATTTAACTTAAGGAACTGCGGTCTGAGCCAGAGAGGACCAATACAAGCACCTTGCTAGAGACTAAAACTAGTACATTTCTATCTGCCCTCCCCAACAAAACACAAGGCTTCCTAATCAAATGTTACCTTCTTTCCAAAAGATCTGGTTCCCTCTGTTAGTAATAACTTCTAGAACTTATCTTCTCTATATTCCACCCTTTAAAAAGTCTGGGCTGGAGAGATGGCTCAACTGGTTAAAACTTGGCTTACAATCATATGTGTGTGTGTGTGTGTGTGTGTGTGTGTGTGTGTGTGTGTGTATGTATGTATTGTTATAAGTATGTACAATATTACAAAATCTAAGCTGGGCATGATGGCTCACACCTACAATCAAAGCATTTGGGAAGTGGAGACATGTGCGAAGTCACCAGCAACTACCTGAGAAGGAATTCAAATACTGGCAAGGAGTTCCTGTCTCATCAGCTTCCCCTGTACCTCCCAAATCTCAAACCCTGGTGTGGTATACAGCTGAAATCCCAGTACCTGTGAGATCATGGCCAGCTTGGACACCTCAAGTTAAACCCTATCACAAAATATTAAGGAAAAAAATGAAACAAAATAACCTCAAGATACTATCATAAACACATACAATCAAAAGAATTTGTTAAAAGCTAGGTGTTGGGTACACAATATAAATTCCAGCTGACCCAAGGCAAGACCTTGTCAGAAAATGTATTTACTTACAACATACATACATACATACATATATACATAGTAAGGTGAATATTCTGGAAATTTAGAATACCACTCCAAGTTTAGCAACTGGATATTAAAACTCTGTGCCAAAGAGAACTCTCCCGCTTCCCACAAGCACCTTGCTGGGAACTAAAACTAGTACACAATTGGGCAATGTTCCACTGCTGACACATTCCTTCAACTTATGATGCAATAATGCAATTAATGAAATTATATAAAGAACATTCACTGGGCCCAATAACGTGACTCAGCTGGTTAAGAGCCTAGCAATCCAAGCTCAATATCTGGAAATCACATGGTAGGAGAAATTACATCTGTAAAGCTATTTCCAACTTCCACATGAGTGGCTTTCTCAGCCCTCAGAAAGTGCTATGACTTTCTCAGTTTTTTGTTTGTTTGTTTGTTTTTTAAGATTTATCTATTTTGGGGGCTGGAGAGATGGCTCAGCGGTTAAGAGCATTGACTGCTCTTCTGAAGATCCTGAATTCAAATCCCAGCAACCACATGGTGGCTCACAACCATCCATAATGAGATCTGACGCCCTCTTCTGGTGTGTCTGAAGACAGCTACAGTGTACTTACATATAATAATAAATAAATCTTTTAAAAAAAAAAAAAGATTTATCTATTTTATGTATTCATATGAGAACACTGTAGCTGTCTTCAGACTCACCAAAAGAGGACATTGGATTCCATTACAGATGGTTGTGAGCCACCATGAGGTTGCTTGGAATTGAACTCACGACCTCTGTAAGAGTAGTCAGTGCTCTTAACCACTGAGCCATGTCTCCAGCCCTCTCAGTATTATTTAACTCGAAAAATTTTTTTTGGTTTTGGGTTGAAGTGATAGATTAATAAAGAGTGCTTAACTGGTCTATCAAAGAACTCTGTATCCCATTAGACAGCTCACAAACACTTCTAACTCCTGTCTAAGAGACACCCCCCCCATACCTCCATGGGGCCTGTTTAAGTGCGCACTTGACACACCCACCCACACCCATACATAAACTGTAACACATCTTAAAAATAAAATTTCTTGGTGATAATTTTTTTTGTTGGCTTTTTGTTGTTGTTTGTTTTGAGTAAGGGCCTCTTTTTGTAGTCCTGAAGTGCCCTGAAACTGATATGTAGACCAAACTGAGCTTGAACAGAGTTTAACTCCTGTCTCTGTTTCCTGGAGTATTAGGATTAATGGCAAGTGCCACTCCTCACCCATGGTTTTGTCTTTTAACTGCTGGGCCCTAGCTGCCCCCCCCCCCCCAACTGAAGACTGAACTCAGGGCCTCGTCTCACCCCACCAACACTGTGAAACACTTTTATTTGTAGCCAATGAAATATCACATAAGCCAGGTGTGGTAACATATACCTGTTATCCCAGTATTTGGGAGGCTAAGACTGGACAATTACTGTTAGTTCAAGACCAACCTGACCTATAAACAAGAGTTAGCTCTATGCCAAATCTGGGCCACACAGTATTTCAGAAGGCTAGGGACTTAGCCACTGATATAACACATGCTTTTTTTTTTAGCATCCACAAGGTCTGGATGCAATCCCAAGCCCCAGAATATAAAAACAGTATTGCTAGAACAGACATATAGCAATAATAAAAACTCATTTTAAGCTCTCTCAGAGTACAGCCTACACCACACTTTCAGCATTGCGTTCTTTTCTTCCTATTCATTCCCAGGAGCATAGGTCCTAAAGGTGCAACATTGCTCACTGAAAGACAACTGCGTGAATCCAACATAACACTGCAGCCTCTCAAATATTCAGAAAGGTCTTAAGTGCTGTTCACTGTACCTATCAAAACTCCCCAACTTTGTTCTACAACATTCAGTCAATTTAACATAAAAGAAACTTCTAAAAAGATCCATTTTAAAAGTTCCCACTACCTGTGGAAAGGGAGATAAAACTGAAAGAATCTGAACAGTATACTGACTGCACTGCAGCCTGTTATCCCAGGACCCAGGAGGCAAGCCAGAGTATTGCTACAAGTTTGAGGCCAAGACAAGTCTACACAGCAAATTCTAACCAGCTGGGGATACTAAGTGAGTAAGACCCAGTCTTTAATAAACAAACAAACAAACAAAAACGCACTTCACTGTTTTCTTACAACATCAGGTGATATAAGGTTGAAGAACTTTACAAAATGGAAACCTTTTAGGGGACAAGCGGTATGGCTCAGAAGTTAAGAGCACTGGATACTCCCAGAGGAGCCAGCACCCACAGAACAGTACAGTCACCTGTAATTCCAATTCCAGGGGATTGATACCCTCTTTTTGACACCCATGGACTCCAGGCTTTCATGTAGTGCACATACATGCAGCTGAAACACACACCCAAAATAATAAAAAATATTTTTAAGATACTAAAGTTATTTTTTGAAGCTCCCATTTGCCATTTCATAACATCTTTGGGGAGTCAGGTACAATTTAAACAGTGCTGACCAGTGAGATGGCTCAGTAAAGGTCCTTGCAGCCAAGGCTAATATGACTTGAATTTGAATCCTGGAACCCACACCATAGAAAAAAACACAGAAACAGACAAATAAACATAATTTTTTTTAAAAAAAATAATCAGTGCACTTAAAAGTAACAGAATCAATACTTCCCTCCGGTAAGTTGACTTTTCAAAGCTCTGTTCTGGTACAGTCAAAGGGAATACATTTTCACTTTATATTCAGAATGCCTTCCAAACTTTAGTCTTGGAGAGGTTTAGCAAAGATGACATACAGCACAACAGATACAAAGGATCAGGGGTCTGGAGAATTAGTTTGGAACACTGGCTGCTCTTCCAGAGGGCCCGGGCTCAATTCTCAGCACCCACATTACAGCTGACAACCATCTGTAATTCCAGTTCCAAGGGATCTTTTCTAGCCTCTGTAATCATCAGGCAGTCATGTGGTACAAACATCCATAGAGGTAAAATACACATACATGAAACAAAATTTTAAATATAAAGTATATATATAAAGTAGGTGCAGCAAGAATAATAATACCCTAAAAATGTAAGTTAGACCAGATAGATAATTTGTGGCTCAAGGTGGAAGGGAAAGGAGAAAGGGTTTAGACACTTACCACAACAGAAAAATAAATCTCTAAGACCTTTTGAAACTGATCAGTATGCCTTCTATGTGCTAGACAAATTTTCCCAATACCAACACAAATCAGGAGTCAGCTGGCTGTGGTGGCATATGCCTTTAGGGTGGAGACAGAGGAGGGTGGGTCTGTGCGAGTTGGAGGCCAGCCTGGTGTACACTGATACATAGTGAGATCCAGTTGAGAAAGAGAGAGAAACAGGAGTAGGGGTAGGTAAAGACAAACCAAATGATTCAGAACAGCAGACTGCCCAAGATGAGAGACCTAGGAAATAATATCTATACAATTACATACTAAACTCAGGTTCTACCTATAGGTGGCTGATGTGGAGGCCTTTCAAAAATAATAAACACTATAGAAATAGCCAATAGGCACCACAAACTGACAAAGACTCCAGGTAGGGGTAGAGGTATGTATCCAACTCACAATTCAAGTCAGATTTCATGCTATTTCGGACATAGAAAATAGCATAGGAGCAAAACAAATGATATAAAATGCTGAGATCACAGCAGCTTTGCTAGCATCTCTTAGCTGTAATCTGATTACTCTGAAGTAAAATCTAACAATGAAAATGAGCACTGCAGCAGTCATCTCTTTAACTTGGTATTGTACACACTTAAGAAAAAAAATTCCCCCAGAATAGTCATGAAGTATTTAATTTGGAATAGTTTTAAAGAAGCATTTGTGGGACTACTTTTCTAACTATAGAATTTATGAACTACGTTTGATTTTAACTAAGCTTTCCATTAAAAAATACAAAAGTGGCAAGTCAAAAATGAAATAGAAAATCAAATGAAGCATCAAAATGAAACCAAGACTAAACTCTGATAAAATATCATTAAACATAATTTGAGATAAGCAAAAGGCTTTGGAAAGGCAGAGAATTGTGCACTTCATTACCCCCAAAACTATATTAAATGTACACTTACCCTGAATGTCCAAATTATAAAATCCAGACTCGTAATATACCCAATCTACTTGAAATAAGTATTAAAAAGCTCTCTTTTCTCCTCCTATCTTCAAAGCCCAATCGCAGACCAGCCTTCCTCCTCCTTTCATTAGCTGGACATGTGTCAGCTCTCTCACATCTGCGATTTCTCACTGACTAGAGCTGCCTGTCCCATTCCAGGGAAACACAGATGGATCCCAGATGGGAAGGTCCTGCCAAACAGACCAGCTCTTCACCTTGCCAGAATCCCCAGATACAGTCAGTCAGTCAGTCAGTCTCTCTCTCTCTCTCTCTCTCTCTCTCTCTCTCTCTCTCTCTCTTCCTCCCTTCCTCCCCCCCTCCCTCCCACTTCCTCTCTCTCCAGGCCCTTCCACCCTCCCTGTTACCAGGGCGCTTTGCCAGCTGATGTCACTAAGTACACACCTCCTAGTGGCTCCTAGCCAATCGGACATTAACTTGTTAAATGCATGTAATTTGTTTATGGCTGACAATAACAGCAAAAATATTGTAAAACCTACCTATTCAAGTCACTAGTGGAATAAATGTACACACAGACTCACATTTTGAGGGACGTTCAAATGCTTAACATAGAGCCCTACATACTGTGTAGTTTCTGCTATTGTTTAATAACTTCTGCTCTTCTGGCTAGTTTTAAACCCTATATGAGACAAAAGCCTTCATAAAATAAATTGTAAACATATTTTGAATGTATAATTGGATCAAAAATAAAAAGCTGCAAATTAGTTTTGGGAACATAAGCAGAAATATATGTAAATGATTCACACAAGCTGCCTCCCAGATCCAGACTTGGTACTCTACTAAACTGTCACGTGATTAAATTAAGACAATGCAGGCAAAAACAGTTCTGGTGCTATAAAGACTGTAAATCAAAGATGAGAACACAATGCAAAAATTGCTTTAAAATCAAGCAAATATGAACGTAAAGTTCCCATGATTAAATTCAGAACTGTTAGTCTAAGTTTCAACAGTGAAGAATACAGTAAAATTTGAGATAATTATTTTGAGAATCCAGAGAAACAACAGAACTACACATCAGAGTTTAATCCTTGACACTTCACAAAAGCTTATACAAGATAATGTTTAATCAGTTTCTGGGGCATGAAAACAGTTGTCTGAAAGCTGAAACTGTACCAGTTATTTTAAAGCTCTTACTGTGGGGTAAACGGGGTGAAGGGTCTTGAGCTTCTCTATGCACTCTTTCAATTTCCTGTGAATATTTTAGAATAAGAATATAAAATAAAGAAGAGGCTTACCTTCTTCCCAGGTCATACTACATGAACACATATCCTATATGAGCATTTACATGAACAAAATACATTAAGAATGAAGATCTCCACATACATAATCAAACAGATATATCTTCCTTTAGCCTCTACCATACTTTGGATAGATAAAACTTACAAACATGGCATTTCCTGCCTGGCAATGTTTTACAAAAAAGGAAGACTCACCCTCCAGAGGCAGCTGGCAGCAATATTGATGCAGTAGCAATTTTTATTGTAAGTACTGAGTAACAAGGACTACCTTTATTTTTTATTTTTATTTATTCCTTATTTGTCACAAACAGTCTATAGGACAGCCTATTGGTAGACTTTATTATCTCAGTGTCACAACTAAGGAAAGAAACAAAAATATAACATGTGACTAGTGTCAGCATGTCTGGATTCATACCCAGAGTCAGTTTGTGGTACCTATACAATACTATGAAGTAAAAAAAGTAATTAAGACACTGCTGAAGCCAGGCAGTGGTGGCGCACGCCTTTAATCCCAGCACTTGGAAGGCAGAGGCAGGTGGATTTCTAAGTTCAAGGCCAGCCTGGTCTACAGAGTGAGTTCCAGGACAGCCATAGCCAGGGATATACAGAGAAACCCTGTCTCAAAAAACCAAAAACAAAAAAAGACACTACTGACGTGTGAGAGACTGAAGCAGGAACACTGTAAACCTAGGAGTTCAACTCAGACTGGGCAACATAGTGATGCCCACAAATATTTACTGATCCCTAGCAAAGCAACTCCGGAGGGAGAGAAGGAAGAAAGGAGGGAAGAAGGAAGCAAGGAGTAATGCCAAATTACTCACTCTGGAGGATGCTGACTACCAACTCACAGAAACACTCAAGCACCTCTAACAGGAGGACCACCTGATAAGGAATCAAGATTTCTCGCCAACAGGAAGTATTAACTTGTTCACTATGTAAGTAAGCAATCTTTTTGTTAATGTTTATGAGTGCTTTGCCTGCATGTAAGTATGCGAACCACATTCATACCTGCTGCCTGCAGAGATCAGAAGAGGGTCGTATTTTGTGAACTGGAGTTTACAAATAGTTCTAAGCTACCACATGGAGGCTGAGAATTGAACCTGGGTCCTCTGAAAGAGCAACAAGTACTCTTTACCACTGAGCCATCTCCCCAGGCCCCAGTAAGCAATCTTGATAGCAGGCACGAAGCTACTACCACCAGCAAAGACAACTTGGAATTACAACCCATGAAAAGAACATAATATAATAAATGTTTTATTCTGTACAAAGGAAAAAGATGGTTTTCTCAAACCATGCCTGTAATCCCAGCCACAGCCAAGATGTTGAAGCAGGAAGACCAGTGTAAATTTAGGGCCAGCCTGGTCTACATAGTTCTATCGCAAAGATTGTAGGTTCTAAATACTATTCCCCAATAAAAGCAAGTTATTGATTTACAAGAACAGTGTCCTCCCTGAGAGAGAGAAGAAATGATCAAACTCCTCACATCACAAAGCAAATAGATACCAAAGTCTTCTGAAAGTTGTGTCCAAAAGACATGAGACCTGGGTTTAAGCTACTTGGAAAGCTGAGACAGAAGGATTCCAAGCTCAAGGCCAATGTGAGTAGCTTAGTAAGACTCAAAAAGAGGTTGGAGTAAGACTCTGGGAGGGTAGCATGACAAACACCTGTATCTAAATTCCAGAACTCAAGAGGTGGAGGCAGAGTAAGTAAGTCAAGGTCATTCCACTAAATACGGAGCTAAAAGGCAACCCTAAGAAGTCACAAACACAGGATTGAGAGGCAGCTAAGAGGTTGCCCTCCTGTCTTGGTATGTAGAGTGACCTCAGCATGCTGATGAATCAATAAATTTCTCTTGCATTTTGCATCAAAAAAAGAGAGAGACAGAGAAAGAGAGAGAGAGAGAGAGAGAGAGAGAGAGAGAGAGAGAGAGAGAGAGAAAGAGAAAGAGAGAGGCAGCTAAGAGGTTAAGAGTTCCCAGTGGGGCTGGAGAGATGGCTCAGAGGTTAAGAGCACTGACTGCTCTTCCAGAGGTTATGAGTTCAATTCCCAGCAACCACATGGTGGCTCACAACCATCTGTAATGGGATCGAATACCTTCTTCTGGTGTGTCTGAAGACAGCTACAGTGTACTCATATACATAAAATAAATAATATAAAAAAAAAAAAAAAAAAAAAAAAGAGTTCCCAGTGGCCGGGCAGTGGTGGCGCACGCCTTTAACCCCAGCACTTGGGAGGCAGAGGCAGGTGGATTTCTGAGTTCGAGGCCAGTCTGATCTACAGAGTGAGTTCCAGGACAGCCAGGGCCACACAGAGAAACCCTGTCTCAAAAACACCAAAAAAAAAAAAAAAAAAAAAGAGTTCCCAGTGCTCACTCAAGTAGCCCCAAACTGCTTGTAACTCTAGCCTCAGGGGAGCCAACATTCTCTTATGACCTCTGTGGGCACTGCACTTTCACAAAGAAACCCACACTAAAAGACATATACGCATAATTATAAATAAATTATAAATACAAATTTTAGGGACTGGAGAGATGCCTTAGCAGTTAAAGGCACTGGCTGCTCTTCCAAAAACCCAGTTTCAATCCCCAGCACCCACATGGTGTTTAACAACTCCAGTCAAGGGATTTAACACCCTCTCCTTCCTTGGACACCAGGCACACACATGGTACACAGACATACATTCAGGCAAAATAACCGTACACACAAAACAATAAAATTATTTATTTGGTTATTTTTGAGACATGGCTTTCTCTACATAGCCCTGGCTGTCCTGGAACTCACTATGTAGACCAAGCTAGCCTCAAATTCAGAAAGATACCCCTGGCTCTGCCTTCCAAGTACTAGGATTAAATGGGTCCATCACAATATCTGGCCTAAATAAATTTTTCAGTATTAAAACAAATCTAAATTTAAAACAAGGCATGGTAATGCACACCTTTAATTACAGCACTGGGGAGGCAGAGGCGCGCAGACCTGTGTGAATTTGATGCCAGCCTGATCTACTTACAAGTTCCAGTCCGGCCACAGTTACAGGGTTAAGACCTTGCCTCAAAACACAAGCACCCCTAAAACAATTTTAAAATATAGGCCAGGCAACTTGGGAGGCATAGGCAAGTGGATCTCCATGAGTTTGCGGCCAGCCTGGTCTACAGAGTTCTAGGACAGCCACGACACAGAGAAACCTTGTCTCAAAAAAAACAAAAAAATAAAAACCAAAACACAAAACAAGGCAGGAACAGGCTAGATGAGATAGCGTGGTAGCATCTGTGATTGAGAGCACTGACTGCTCTTCCAAAAGATCTGGGTTCAAGTCCCATCACCCACATGGAAGATCATAGCTATCTGCAACACCCTCTTCTGGCTTCCAAGGATACTGCATAAAAGTGATGCACAGACACACACACATACAGGCAAGATACCCATACACATAAAACAATACAAATAAAGGGGGGGGGGAGAACAACTTGAGCAATATAGCTAACTCCAAGCCAGCTATGGTAACACAGTGAGACTTTTAACCACTGAGGCACCTCTCCAGACCCACTATGCACTTTAAATATTATTTATTATAAGTTGATTACAAGTTTTTTTGAGACATGGCCTCTAGAGTGTCCTCAAAATCCGATTGCAGGCACTCAATACCTCACTCAGTTTACCTGGTGTTGGAGATCAAATCCTGAGCTTTGTGCATGGTGAGCAGGCATTCTACCAACCTACCTACATTCCTGGCCGTACCATACATCTCGTGTCTTTCTTTAAGACAAAGAATATACAAAAGTGTGTGCAAAGGAAAAAAGACTTCAGAAGATAACACCAATAAGCACTGCTTGCTCAGGAAGAGTGTACATCCCTGAGGACTCCATGTAATTTGAAACAGCTGGATTTGAAAAGACGGGGACTCAAGCCAAATGGACATCATCTGTGGGCAGTGAAAACAGTGGGTCTAAAAACTCCTTGAAAAAGAGCACAAGTCAGAGGGTAGCAGCAGCTAGCTCAGTCACTATCTCATTAACCTATACCACACTACTCACGGTATCCACCCGCCCTCCCCACCTCCTGCCAGCTTTTATAAAAGCTAACGTGAAGACTGTTCTCCTGGATCATTTCACTGAAACACATATGATATAGACACAGCCTCATGAGGCCTCTCGCCAAAAATCAAACTTGGTTCAAACATGCTTTGAAATGGTGTTTTTTATTGGGTTTTGTTTTTGTTTGGTAGCCAAGGCTACACAGAGATACCCTCTCTCAGGCCCACTTCCCACCCCGGCCAGAGAAAAGTTTAAGTAACATATCACTTATTACAAAGCCTAAATAAACATGGTGCTCTATTGCAGGGTGGCTGATGACAAACGTAACGAGACCCGATATGGAGAACAAACCCAAGGCTCAGAGTTGTGATTTCCCTTCATGAATTGTCATTCTCTGCAGCTAGCAGATAGGTTCGAGGGCATTCAGTACATTGTTCTATTTTTTGTGTCTAGTATGCTCATGGATTTGATTCACAGCTCTCCCCCACCCCCACCTCCCACAGAAAAAGAAAAATAGAAGGAAAGAGCGAAGGATTGTTTTTGAGACAGGGTCTCTGTACACAGCTCTAGTAGTTCTGGAACTCACTATGTAGATAGACCAAACCAGTCTAGAACTCAAGACCTGCCGCTGCCTCCCAAGTGCTGGGATTAGAAGAGTGCACTAACAAACCCAGCTTTCAGGAATGAAATTTCTGTGTAACAAATTACTAAAATTAAACAAACAAACAAATAAGTAAATAAATAAGTGGAGCAGGGTAAATATATGGAATGGTCATTCACACCATTGAACCCAGGGAGGCAGAAGCAAGCTGGAATCTGAGTTTCAGGCCAGCCTGGTCTATAATAGCCAGCCAGGGCTACAGCTAAATAGTGAGATCCAGTCTCTCAAAGGGGGTGGGGGTGGGGGGTGAAGACATGACTAAACCCTTCTCTTATTTTCCTACCTTTGAACTTTTTTCCCTTTTAACTTGATCTTTGCCAGTCTTCCCCCTCTTGTCAACAGGTCCACTGCCATTTAACAAATGGTGGTTTGGAGGATAAAAGACAGACCCTTAGCACAGGCAGTGGAATTCCAAATGCTAGACTCTTGGCTCCACAGTGTCTGATTCAGAACTGCTGGGAGCTATTAGTGTAGCTCGCCCACCCAGGCATGTGAGCTGGAGAGCGCCTTTCACACCACCCGCACAAGCCTCTCATTTATGCTACAGGCTTCAGTGATCATGCGCTTTTGTTCCCCACAGGAACACTCAAAGTCCAATGTAACTCCAGACATTATTTAGGAAGGCCCAGAAGGAATATTGAAGCAGTTTCAAATGTAGATCTACAACAGAATCTTTTTAAAATGGGGAAATAGTACCAAAAAACAAAAACAAAAAACAACCCTTTTGAAAATCCTCAAATACAAAGGGAAAAGGATCGACTGTTAATAGTCTCAGATGCATTCTGGTTTAAATGACAACACTTGCCATTGTTAAAAAACTCTTCCCTATAACCTGCAACTGCGGTCCCAATCAACCTGCACACATTTCTCACATCCCTCATCTCTGACTGCTAATCATGCCCTTCCTTCCAAACGAGTGTTTATAAAACCCTGCACCCTATCAGTCCCTAAACCTCTGTTCTTGATTCGTCTTTTTTGAAGCAGTTCTAAAGGACTGAACCAAGGGTGTCAGCACACCATAGTCAAGTGCTCTATGACTGAGCTATACCCCAAACCTTTGTCCTCATTACAAGTTAAAAACCAAACCAAACCAACCAACCACACAACAACAAAAACAACAACTTTCAACCAGGCATGGTGCCTCACACCTTTAGTCCTAGTACTCAGGAGAGGCAGGCAGATCTCTGAATTATTGGACTATACAGAAACTCTGTCCAAAAAAACAAAACAAAACAAAACAAAAATCTTTACTTTCCTCTAAGGCCCATAGCAATTTTTATGATGTTTGTAACAACTGGGTCAAGGATAGGCATGATAAACTGAATTAGCGGGGCACGACTCTAATCCCAGAGCTAGGGAGGCAGAGGCAGGTGGATCTCTGTGAGTTCAAATCCAGCCTGGTCTACAGAGTGAGTTCCAAGGCAGCCAGGGCTACACAGAGAGACGCTGTCAGGGAAGACCAATAAACAAACAAGCAAACAAGTGGCATGATAAACAAAGTGATTCTGTTTGTCCTTTACATTGTCCTTGACTATCCATTTATTACTACAATTATGTAAGCAGCCCATTTCCAATGGGGAAAAACAGGCAGTAAGTAAGTCAGGCGTGGATTATACCTCTGTAGTCCCAGTAATTGACACAGAAAAGACTGCCATAACTTTGAGGCAAGAAGGAACAGTATTGACAAGGAGGGAAAAGATAATGATTAATAAAGCCATATATCCTATTGCACACCTGTCACCCCAGCACTCAGGAGACTTGGCAAAGAGGACAGGGAATTCAAGATCCTCCCTAAAATAAACAAAAGAGATTACAGAAGAAGCAGGAGCAGGAGTTAGGAACACTTCCTAGGACCCACACCTGCTTGCATCTCCAATTTCAGGGGATCCAATGCCCTCTTTCTGTCCCCTATGGGCATTGCACTCATGTGGTGCACAGACACACACAAGCAAACAAAACACCCACACATGTAATAAATAAATACTTTTTAAAAGGCAAAAGGCATGGTGGTTCAGATCTAAGAGCATGAAACAGAAAAGAATGCTTGGTCCTAGCAGCTCCAGGCCTGGACAACATAATGAAACACTATCTAAAAAGGTTAAAAATATAAGGGGCCAGGGAGAAAGCTTATGTAAGAACTCACACGTAAGGAAAGGGCAGGGGAAGGGCGCTGAAGAAACGTCTCAGCAGTTAAAGCATAGCAGAGGACCCAGGTTCCCTTCCTAGCACCCACATACTAGCTCATAACTACCTGTAACCCCAGTTCAAGAGATCTGACACCCTCTTTTGAACTCCAAGGACACCAGGCAGGCCCAGGATGACATAGAAACAAAACATCCATGCACATAAAGTATATAAATCTTAAAAAATAAAAAAAGCCAGCCTAAGCCATGCAGTGGTGGCACACGCCTTTAATCCCAGCACTTGGGAAGCAGAGGCAGGCGGATTTCTGAGTTTGAGGCCAGCCTGGTCTACAGAGTGAGTTCCAGGACAGCCAGGGCTATACAGAGAAACCCTGTCTCGAAAAAAAAAAAGAAAAAAGAAAAAAAAAGCCAGCCTAAGCGACATAGCTAATATCAGGCCAGCTAGAGCTACACAGTGAGATCAGATCCAATCTCAACAAAGGAAGGTAGAATAACCAAAGCCCTAGATTTGATCCCCAGAACTGAAAATAAATATCCCAAAATTTCACTCAGCTGTTACTTTACATGTTACTACACTGTGACCAAGTTAATGATACAACCAAGACTATTTATTTTAAGCTCCTATGAGATATTTGCTAGGTTACTATGAAGAATACAAAAAACTAAAAGATGTAGTCCCCTGGTGCCCGTGGTGGTATACACCTAAGATTCAGAAGGCATAAAAGTGAGAAATAAAGCAGGGCACGATGCCTTTCATCCTAGAGTTTTTGCTTGTTTTGTTGAGACAGCCTTTCTCTGTGTAGTCCTGGAACTCCCTCTGTACAACAGGCTGACCTGACTGATGGGATTAAAGGCATGTGCCAACAACACCTGCCTTTAATCCCAGCTCTTATGAGGCAGAAGCAGAAGCAGGTGGATCTCTGGAAGTTAGAGGCCAGCCTGGTCTGCATCTCAAGTTCTAGGATTGTCAGGACTCCACGTGAGACCCTGACTCAAAACAGACAAAACAACTCGAGAAACCAAAACAAAAAACAAAAAAAAAAAAACAACAAAAAAAAACAGACAAAACAAAACAGGGTGTGGCCGTGCTGTTGAGGACAAAGACAGGAGGACCACTGGGGCCTGCCTGTCACCAGTCACCAGCCTAGCTCTGATTCAGTGAGAGACCATGTCTCAAGGGACTAAGACAAAGTATACGATATAAGCAAGATACCTGATATTCTCCAACTTTTGAACCCCCAAACACAGAGGCACACCTCCACCTACCCCTCTTTTTAAAAATAATAAGTAAGGTTCTAAAGAGATGGCTTAGTTGGTAAAGCATTTGCAACATAAAAATAAGAACAAGTTTGACCTTTAACACCACCCTAAAAGGCCTGCGTGCACTCAGAAGACAGGGACATGCAGGTCCCTGGGATTTGATAATCAGCCTAGTCTATCAGTGAGGAAAGTCTCAAAAATCAAAGTGAATGGCTCTGCCTCTGGTCTCCAAAGACATAAGCACATGTATGAACATACACAAAGTTAAATACAAATAAATAAACAAACCCTTAAGTTATTTTTCTCAGTATCGATCTAAAAATACTAAGCAGGGTGTGGTAACATACCTCTGTAATCCAAGATTTTGAGAGAATGAGACAGGACAATCCTGTTCCAAGCCAGCAAACATATCAGACATGTCTCAAACACATAATACTCACACCTTTTTATTTTTGTTTTTGCTGTTAATGTCCTAACCATATCCTAATCAATACATTTGTGGAGGTAAAACTGCATTCAGGTAGAAAGAGCTGGGAAAGCAACCAATTAGTTCTTCTAAGTCTCCCCAGCTGTGTTTTCCTGATGACAGAGACCTGCCCACCTGCTCCCACAGATGGTCCAGCTGAAGAAAAACACCTGGCTCAGTACAGCCATTCCATGCAGCCAGAACAATGCTAGCTGAGAAGAAACCAAGTCCAAATCAGTATTTTCATTTTATTGTCTACACAAAGACCAAAATCATCACTAAAATAAACTCAAATACAAATACTATAATCTCAAAGTGTAACAATAATACTATCCAAGGGGGGGAGATGCTAGGAACACAGATCCCAGAGTTTTGTTTATTTACCTATATTGACTTCGGGTGGCCAATCTGATCTACATAGTCGGCACCAGAGCTAGTCAGGGCAATACAGACAGACCTTATTGCTTTAAATAAATAAGTGATTGATTGATTGATTAAATAATTAAGTAAATAAGTAAAGCAAGCCAGATTGTAGTGGCCAGACCTTGTTGTTTATATATATATAAATAAATAAAGCCAGACTATAGTGGCCAGACTTTGTTGCTTATAAATAAATTAATAAATAAACAAATAAAACCAGACATTGGTGGTGTACATGTTTAGTCCCAGCACTCTTGGAGGCAGAGACAAGAAGATCTTTGAATTCAAGATAGCCTGGTCTACAAAGCAAGTTCCAGGACACCCAGGACTAAACAGAGAAACCCTGTCTTGAAAAAAACCAAATAAATAAAATAAATAAGTAAATATGAATGAATGAATGAATAAATAAATATAAAAGGCAAAATTGTCTTAAAAAGTGAGGCATAGGCTAGATAGGGGGTAGTGAACACCTTTAATCCCAGGTCTCAGGAAGCAGATGAGTTCAAGGCCAGCCTGGTCCAAAGAGTGAGTTTCAGGACAGCCATGGCTCCACAGAGAAACCCTGTCTGAAAAGTACAAACAGGTATAGAATGTGCAGGATGACTCAGCAAGTAAAGGTGCTTGTCATCAAGCCTGACAACCTAAATTCAATCCCGACTCCCATGGTAGGAGAGAACTCACGCGAGCTGCTCTAACCTCCACATGTGTCATACACACCCACTTAAAAGATTCATCAATATTGGCAAATTCAGAGGCTGGAGAGATGACTCAATTACTACTAGTAATTTGTCTAGAGGACAAGTTTGGTTCCCAGCACCCATGTGGGGGCAGCTCACTCACATGCACATATCAACAGACTCACACACATAAAGATAAAACAAATCTTTTTTAAAAATTTATGTACATTACCATTAAATTTAAATCAGTGATTTTTATTTATTTATTTTTGAGACAGAGTCTCACCATGCAGTCTTTGCTTCCTGTGATTTCATTACATAGAGTGGGCTGCCCTTAAATTCAAAGAAACCCACCTACCTCTGCCTCCCAAGTGCTGCGATTCTGGGATTAGAGTTCTGAGATTAAATCTAGGCACCACCATATTCAGCCATCGACTTATTTCTTGTGCAAATTAAAAACTCATGAAATAGCCAGGCGGTCGTGGCACACACCTTTAATCCCAGCACTTGGGAGGCAGAGGCAGGCGGATTTCTGAGTTCGAGACCAACCTGGTCTCGAACATGACAGATGGTTTTATGCCAGTAACCAGTGTATTAAACTGTCACAAACCCATATAAAATCACAAAACTGAATGTGAGGTGGCAATGTAGATTTCTGAACATGCAACACTCAAAACTTCAAAATGAAATTGGGAGGGCAGGTCCCAAAAGGAAAGCTCAGCAGTTTATTGTGGGGTGCTATCTATGGAGCAAGTAGCCATGAGAAGCCTCTGAGGACTGCACCTAGTGGCAGGAAATTGTTTTAGGTTATAAAGAAATACTTGTCTCTTAAGGCTTACTACCAGAAACACTGATTTGAAAATAAACAATGAATTTTACACCAAGTCACAGAAAAGTCTCAAAGCTCCAGTCCACACTTACAAACACAGAATACCATTACACAGACCCAAAGACATGGAGAAGACACTGATATTGTCAAAGAGCTTCAAAAAGGAAGAAGAAATCCTAGAGATATTTAGTTTGAGGTGCTTGATGCTGCAAAGAACAAGAACTATTTAATGATTGCCCTGACAGTGGCAGGATGCATCTATATGGTTAATGAGGGCAGGAAGTCTTTAACAAGATCAAACCTAGAAAGGAAAGCCTGTCAGAGAGAGGAAGGCATCTATGAAAACCCAGGGATAATGTTCCAACAACAAGCCTGGGTTAAGATGTGAGCGCTCACTTCAGCAGCACATATTACTAAAAGTGGAACAATACAGAGAAGATTAGCATGGCCCTGGAACACAAAGTCGTGAAGCAGTCCATATTAAAAAAGAAAGAAAAAAGAGGGTGTGACATGAAACCCACTTCACAGACATATGCCTTGCACAGACTTATTCCACTTCCCTATTTCCAAATAAAGATTGTTAAAGAATAATAAAAGACAAATAATAAATAAAAGAGCCCTTACTGCTTCTCTTCCAGAGGACCAGAGCTCAAGTCCCAGCACCATTTTGGGTAGCTCCTAACTCCAGTTCCATGGGATCCAGCACTGGCAACTATATGTATACACACTGGAGAAACAGACACTCACAAATGAAAATAAGTCTCTCTCTCTCTCTTTCCTCCTTCTAGACAGAATTTATCTGTGCCACCTTGGCTGTCCTGGAACACACTCTGTAGACGAGGCTGGGCTAGAGCTCAAGAGAGATGCCTGTCTTTTCCTCCCAAGTGCTGAGAGTAAAGTCACGTGCCACTACACCTGGCCTAGGACACAATTTCTGAAATGGCCTAAACACACTTTTGGTATTTTGTACTTGTATATTATGTGTAGTATCACTCTCGGCATTAACAATTACAAAATCAAATTACTGATCAAGTTAGAAAAACACTGAAGATGTTTTATGTTCTGTAATATCAAATATTTAGCCAAAGTTCAATTCATTACGAGTGATCAATGATGACATAAAAATTGGCACGGCTTTTTATATTTTCTTCATTTTTATGTTTGTGTTTCATTGTGTTTTGTGTGGGAGAGTATATGGCATGTGTGTACAAGTGCCCCTGGAGGCCAGAACAAAGTGTTGGAGCTGCAGTTAAAGGTGGTCGTTAACCTCAGACACTAAGAACCACACTTACATCCTCTGGGAGAGCAAGCACTTGACCACTGAGACATCCTTCTAGGCCCTGGGAACACTTCCCTTCCTAATACTTTCTTCCTGTGTCAAATGGCAGAAAGGGACTCATTTACACTTCCAGAACAGTTGTATCTACTTACAGAACTTCACAGGTTCATTATTTACTTTTTCTACTGCTGATAAAAACCACAGATAACAGGCTGGGCAGTGGTGGTGCACGCCTTTAATCCAAGCACTTAGGAGGCAGAGGCAGGCGGATTTCTGAGTTCAAGGCCAGCCTGGTCTACAGAGTGAGTTCCAGGACAGCCAGGGCTACACAGAGAAACCATGTCTCAAAAAACCAAAACCAAACAAACAAAAAAAAGAGATGCCTTGGTCATTATGTCTCTTTACAGCAATGGAAATCCTAAGACATGGTCCAAACCAGAAACCTCCTTTTTCCTTTTTTTTTTTTTTAATAAATGAATTTATTTATTTTATGTATATGAGTACATTATAGGTATCTTCAGACACCAGAAGAAGGCATCAGATCCCATTACAGATGGTTGTGAGCCACCATGTGGTTGCTGAGAATTGAGCTCAGGACTTCAGGAAGAGCAGTCAGTGCTCTTAACCGCTGAGCCATCTCTTCACCCTGAAACCTCCTTCTCTAACTAAAACGGCAACTTCTTACTTTGAATCCCAGGTCCCACCTTCCATTAACAAAATGTTTGCTCCAGAAGTAAAGTGATCTCTTTAAGTGTAAACTATATCAAAGCATGTCACCCAATTAGTATGTACAATTTTTTTTTCTAATTAGGTTAAAAAAAAAAAAAAAATTGGGGTATGCGGGAGAGATGGTCCAGTAGTTTTAAGTACTTCTAAAGGACCCCAGTTCAACTCCCAGCACCCAGGCACCTCACTACTGTCTGTAATTCTCAGCTACAGGAAACCAAACACATCTGGCTTCTTAAGGCACCTGCACTCACGTGTACATACCCATATAAATGCACACATAATTTAAAACCAATAAAAATAACTGGGCACAGTGGTGAACACATTTAATCCCAGCACTCAGGAGGCATGGGCAAGCAGAGCTCTGAGTTTCAAGCCAGCTTGTTTTTTACAAAGCAAGTTCTAGGACAACCAGAGCTACATGGAAAAACCCTGTCTTGGGGGGTGGGGGGGTCATAAATAAAGAAATACAAACAGGGAGCTGGAGAGCTGGCTCAGCAGTAAAGAGCACTAACTGCTCTTCAAGAGGTCCTGAGTTCAATTCCCAGCAACCTCATGGTGGCTCACAGCCATCTGTAAGGCATCCGACACCCCCTTCTGGTATGTCTGAAGAGAGCGACAGTGTACTCATATACATAAAATAAGTAAATAAATCTTAAAAAGGAAGGAAGGAAGGAAGGAAGGAAGGAAGGAAGGAAGGAAGGAAGGAAGGAAGGAAGGAAGGAAGGAAGGAATACAAACAGTAAAACAAATACAATCAGGAGCTATGCACATTAGTGTATATCCACAATACCAGAATTTGGGAATCTGAGAAGAATCATCTGAGTCTACAACAGGAGACCAGCACAGAGTACAGAGTGAGAGTTTTGTCTCTAAAATAAAGCCTGAGACGGCTAAACACAGTTGTAACCCTAATACCTAGGAGGCAGAAGTGGGAGGAAGATCATTGCACTTAGAAGCCAGTCTAGACTACACAGCCAGTTCCAGGCTAGCCTGGGATACATAGGAAGGTCTTGTCTCAAAAAATAAGATTCTGGGGCTATAGTTCACTGATAGAGTACTTACTTAACTAAGACCTCCCAGCACTGTAGAAAGAAACAAGAACAAATGGCTGGAGAGATAGCTCAGCTATCAAGAGTACTGGCTGTTCTCTCAGAAGATCTAGGTTGGTTCCCAGCACCCAAATGGTGGTTCACAACTCAACTATCTATAATTCCAGGCCTAAAGGATCAGACACCATCTTCTGGACCCCAGACACACATGTAGACATATACAAAGACTAAACACACCATATACATAAAACAAACAAAACACAAAACAAAAAAACAAAACAAAAACTTGGGGCTGGAGAGATGGCTCAGCGGTTAAGAGCACCATCTGCTCTTCCAGAGGTCCTGAGTTCAATTCCCAGCAACCACATGGTGGCTCACTATCTGTAATAGGATCTGATGCCCTCTTCTGGTGGGTCTGAAGGGAGCAACAGTGCACTCATGTACATAAAATAGACTTTTAAAAAAAAAAAAACCAACTAAGAAAATAAGCAGGACCCAGTTACTGTCTACTACAACCAGCACTTGAAAGACTAAAGCAGAGAAGCTGCTATGAGTTCATCAGCTTGTGTATTCCAGAATAAAACTCTAGCTCAAACAAACCAACCACCTAAAATAAGAAAGTGAAAAATAAGAAAGTGAAGATTTGGCTCTAAAGCCCTAAGTTTGACCCCTACCACCACAATGAGTAAATATGTGTATGTATATTTATATGTACAGCTAAGGTTAGAGCTGGTAAGTTAAGCACATCTTAGCCTTGTGGATGGATGAACAGACTGACAAACTGATATTGCTCCTCAAGATCCCTGCCTGCAATGGCTTCCCATCTCATTCAGAAAAGCTAATACTCTTGCTAACATCCTTTATTGTTAGGACAATATGCAATGCCCAAGTTCTACCACTAACCTGTACTTCAGCCAAACTAGCTGTATGCCTTCTCTGTGAAACTACAAGCCATGTTCCTACCCTATGGCCCTGATATTTTCTTTGTTATCCTGCTCATCTCCAAGATGTGCACATAGGCAGCTTAGCTAATTCCTTCAGATCTCTATTCAACTGTCACTTGATAACCCCCCAAAAACTCTTTAAGTATTCTGTCAAGGAACATCCCCATTTCCCTCTTTCTCTCCTCTTTCCAGCATGTGTGCACGTGTGCATAGTACACGTGTGCTCAACTACACAAATGTGAGGAAACCAGAGGTCAATGCTTGGTTTCTTCTTCCAATCACCTCATTTTTTGAGACAGGGTCTCTCACTAGACCTAGAGCTTAAGTTCTGGACAGACTGATCAGCAAGCCCCCAAAAACCTGCCTGTCTCACCCGGTTGTGCTGTGTTACAGGGGTTTGCCACCAAGACTGACTTTTTACTGTTTACATGGGCACTGGGTTGATCCACACTCAGTCAAGTCCTCAAGCTTGAGCAGAAAAGCACTCTACCCACTGAATCATCTCCTTAGGGCCCCAACAGTACTTGGGAGAGAGGAGGAGGCTTAATTGTGTATATGGGTATTTTGTTTGCCACGTATATTTGTGCAACACATATGCAGTGACTGCCAGAGCCAGAAAAGGGCAGACAAGACACCCTGAAATTGGAGTTAAGAAAAGTTAAGTGCCAAGTTGGCTGCTGGGAACCAAAGCCAGGTCCTCTGCAAGAGCAACAACTAAGACATCCAGCCCCACAACAAACCTTTTTAAAATAGAAAAAAAAAAAAAGGACCCAAGATGTAGCTCAGGGATGAAGTGATTGCCCAGCATGTCCAAGGGCCCAGGTTACTCCCCAACACGTTACCAAAAGAAAAAACAGAAGCAGGGCAGTGGGGGCACACACCCTTAAGCCAAGTTCTCAGGAGGAAGAGCCAGGCTGGTCTACGGATAGATTCCTGTGTGTAGGTAGGTAGGTAAACTGAATGTGTTCACACCTGCAATCCCTAAGGCTGAGGCAGGAAGATGTCTGATATCCAGGCCAGCCTGGATAAGAGTGAAAAGGAAAGGGAAGGGAAGATGACTTGTTTCTGCTTGTCACCTCCCCTCAAAGCTGACATTACTTCTCTAGAAAGAAACAAAAAGTACTGAAGACAGAAAAACTTGTCATGTTTTTACAGTATAGAAAAACAGCACAGGCATATTAGCTTTTATGGGATGGGGTGGCAGTGGTCAGGAGTGTTGTGAATTCCAGGAAATGGGAGTGTGTTTATTGTTATTCTAGGGAAATGAGACCTAAATGAATAAACCTGTGTATGTGAATGTTTGTTCTCATGTGGTTGTGAAAAATTAAAAAAAGCAGGCAGGACCTCTACAAGATGATCAAAATTAACAAAGGAATGAGGCAAACATTTGTAAAAGAGAAAAGGTCAAAGATTTGTGTGTGTCAAGGGACGTGTGTGATGCCAGACAGTAACATCTCACTTGAGCTGCTGGAGAGTTTAGATTACATATTTGCTGCCATCAGCTAATTAATTTAAATGTCTGCCAGCTCCAGAGCTATAAATTCACAATTTTACATTGGTCACTCCGAATTTTACTTTGATTTCTGCATTTAATTATAACAATGCAAAACAGAGGGGGAATCAAAGTCCTTTTGTCTGTTTGTTTGTTTTTTTTCCTCATCTTAAGAAAGTCTCAAAAAAATAAATAAATAAAAAATAAAAAAAAAGCTGGGCAGTGGTGGCGCACACCTATTTAATCTCAGCACTCGGGAGGCAGAGGCAGGCGGATTTCTGAGTTGAGGCCAGCCTGGTCTACAGAGTGAGTTCCAGGACAGCCAGGGCTACACAGAGAAACTCTTGTCTCAAAAAAACCAAAAAAGAAAGAGAGAAAGAGAGAAAGAGAGAAAGAGAGAAAGAGAGAAGGAAGGAAGGAAGGAAGGAAGGAAGGAAGGAAGGAAGGAAGGAAGGAAGAAAGGAAGGAAGAAAGTCTCACTATATAGCCCAGACAGCTTCATAATCATCTACCTCAGACTCCCAAAAAGTAAGATTACAGGCACCTACTGAAATGCCCAGCATTTCTTGTTTTGTTTTTTGTTTTTCAGACAGGGTTTCTCTGTGTAGCCCTGGCTCTCCTGGAAGATCCTGGCCTCAAACTCAAGAAATCCACCTGTCTCTGCCCCCCAAGAGCTGGGATTAGAAGCATTCGCTACCAGGCCCAGCTAAGAGTTACTATTTAATACCCACCTTTGCTTGTTTTTTGAGACTGGGCCCAGGCTGTCTTGGTACTTGTAATAATCCTCCTGACTCAACCTGCCAAATGCTGTATTACAGGTGTGTGCTATTAAACCAATACTGCCTTTTCCCAGTACATTTCTAAGGTAATTTATGGCAATCCTGGCCAGGCATGGTGGCTCATGCTCTTAATCTCAGCACTAGAGAGGTGGGAAGACAGGAGGAGCTGGAGTTTGAAATCAGCATGAGCTACACTGAGAGGGGGAGCTTAGGATAACCCAGTCAGCTAGGAGCAATCCCTGATAAAAAGGAACAGGGAAATAATTTGATCATTTCAGAGGGGAAGGAAGTCTATAGATAGAATTCAAATAACTAAGTCAGCCGGACAGTGATGGCACACGCCTTTAATCCCAGCACTTGGGAGGCAGAGGCAGGCAGATTTCTGAGTTCGAGGCCAGCCTGGTCTACAGAGTGAGTTCCAGGACAGCCAGGGCTACACAGAGAAACCCTGTCTCGAAAAAACCCAAAAAAACAAAACAACTAAGTCAACCAGAGAATAGGATGAGAAACAGGAGTGGAGCAAGAGAAGCAAACAGAAGGTAATCAGGTGTCCATCCTCAGGAAGATCTCGGTACTGCATTCTCATTTCTCTTTTATCATCCTGATAGCTATGTGCCACGTAAGGGAAAGGTTTTTTGTTTTTTGGGGTTTTTTTTGGTTTTTCGAGACAGGGTTTCTCTGTGTAGCCCTGGCTGTCCTGGAACTCACTCTGTAGACCAGGCTGGCCTCGAACTCAGAAATCCACCTGCTCTGCCTCCCAAGTGCTGGGATTAAAGGCATGCGCCATCACTACCCGGCTGTAAGGGAAAGTTTCTTAAGAGAACAATTCTTACAGCTATTTATAGTAATGAATGCACTGACTTGCCAACTGTAAAAATACCTGTAATTTACCTAGCATATTTAGATACTGTTCCAACCATGTTTAGGCTTCTTTCAAGAGTCACTGATTTATAAACCTTCTGCCACTTTATGAATGCCATACTTACCTTGCTCAAGTTTGCATTCTTAGGTAAGTGGACAAAATGAAGGAAAACCTAAGAGTGATCTGGGAGCCTGTTGAACTCTAGAATGTTCTTGCCATGCAGCACTTCCCAGGCACAACCCAGCTGAAACTTACTGCCACTCTATTAACATCAGATATTCCACTTCTCCCATAAAAAGAAAATAAATCCCCCCAAAATTCAGCACTTTAACCACCACTGCCCATGTATCTATGCAGTGCGCCCATGAACTGTGAGCTCGGGAGTCACTTTTCTATCTTCAGCCACTAACATCACCTGACTTTCGTGCCAAGCACTGTGAAAGCATTTTACACACCACACTCTCATGTACTAATCAGAATAAAATTGCAAGTGAAGCCGGGCAGTGGTGGCGCATGCCTTTAATCCCAGCACTTGGGAGGCAGAGACAGGTGAATTTCTGAGTTCGAGGCCAGCCTGGTCTACAGAGTGAGTTCCAGGACAGCCAGGGCTACCAGAGAAACCCTGTCTTGAAAAACCAAACCAAACCAAACCAAACCAAAACAAAACAAAACAAAACAAACCAAAACAAAACAAAACAAAAATTACAAATGAGCCAGGGTGTTGTTAGAAGGTCTATAATCCCAGCACTCTGGAGGCAGACAGGCAGATCTCTGAGTTCCAGGACTGCCAGAGCTACACAGAAAAACATGCTACACAGATTACATGCTTGTAATCCCAGAACTCAAGAGGCAGAAGCCAGGGGATCAAGGCAAGTTGAAGGCCAGACTTGTCTACTTATTGAGTTCCAGGACAGCCAAAGCTATTACAGGGGAGGGGTAAGATCATGACCTCCATCCCAAGGGTAGTGACTGTCACACGCAGAGTATGGAGGACATGACTGTGACTTCCACTTACATTTTATCTCATTATTCTTTACAATAGCAAATTTTATACATTATGAAATGTTAGAGCATCAACTATAATGTCACTGTGATTGTTACTTTATTTGCAAGGGATCAAAGCCAGGGACTTGCCGTAGTGGGTGAGTAGTCTGCCACTGAGTGCATCCTCAGCCTAAAACTGGAATTTAAAACAAATATTCAGCAAGGCTCACATCTATAATCCCTTCAATGTAAGAGGCTGGTATAGAAAGCGGGCCACAAGTTTGAGGGCAGCCTGATCTACTTAGTAAGTTGAGGCAAGTCTTTGCTACAGAGTAAGACCCTAATTCACTGAAACAAAGTATTTAGGTCTGGGATGAAGTTTAGTGGTAAAACACAACCTAGGGAATGGGAGGCCCTCGTTGTTGGTGTGGTTGAGGTTTTTTTGGTTTTTGTTTTGTTTTGGTTGTTGTTTTGTTTTTCATCAGCACTGCCAGAAAAAAAAATGTAATACAAATATTCATGCACTGTGTGCAAACCTGGCCATCTATCCCAATAAAATGGAGCACCAGAGGACCTGAGTGCGACCGTACTTCCCCAGGAACTTGACTTTGGTAAAGCAAACTTAGAACCGAGCTCTTTCCCACTTTCCCAGAGACTACAGTTAACACAGGCCAGTTAGAGAACTTGCCCGTGTTCCTTCAACACTGAAAAAAAAGGAAGAAAGGAGTGTAGGTAAGCTTCTGAAATCACTGAAAATAACACATGCCTTTAACACCCTAGTTGAGAAGCCAAGTAAGGAGATGGGACTGGCCCAGGATGAATAGTAAGATCCTATCTTTTCTGTGGTTTGGTTTGTTCTGTGGGGTTTTTGTTTGTTTAAGAAAAGGTTTCTTTGTGTAGCCCAGGCTATCCTGGAACTAGTTCTAACTAGGCAGAGGTAGGCAGATCTCTGTGAGTTCTAGATCAGCCTGGTCTACATAGTGAGTTCCAGAACAGCAAGGGCTACACAATGAGCCCATGTCTCCAAAAAAAACAAAAAAACAAAAACAAAAACAAAAAAGCTGGAGGCCTGGAGAGACTTTTCTTTTTTTTTTTTTTTTTTTTTTTTAAAGGAGAATTTTGCAGTTTTGAGGTATAAGTACCTGCCTAGCTGAGTGGTGGTGGCACACACCTTTAATACTAACACTGGGAGGCAAAGGCAGGTGAATCTCTGAGTTTAAGGCTAGCCTAGTCTACAGAGGGACCAGAACAGCTAAGGCTACACAGAGAAAAAAAGAAAAAGTACCTGCCTAGCACATAGGCCTTCAGTTCAATCCTCAATCCCAATAAATTAGTTAACATAAAAAATAAGCAAATATATTAAACCACTATAGACTAACTTTTGCAAAGAAACTTAGTTACATAACAAACCACAAAGTTCTACTTCTTGGCTTTTGTTTTTCCAGACAGTCTCACTACATAGCTTGGGCTGGCCTCAAACTTATGTTCTCCTGCCTCAGCCTCCTGAGTGCTGGAATCACACAGGCTTTCACCATACTCAACTTTTTGGGAATATATTTAACTGAAAGCATAAAAGACATGGAAATAAAAATGTGTTAGTTCATCTGGACCTAGTGACACAGGCCTGTATTTTTAGCTACTGGGAAGCTGAGACAGAATTACAAGTTGCCTGGGCAACTTTGTCTGAAAATAAAGAGGGCTAGGGATACAGTTCAGTATAGTGCATAAAGCACAAGGCCCCGAGTGCAATCCCCAATACAGCTATAAGTAAATGAATTTAAATTCAGATAAAAGTTTCTTCCACTTTTCTTAAAGAAATCGTCAAACCTAAGGGTTACCTGTCTTCCCTCAGAAGACCATCAAGAGCAGCAACAGCACACTTAACTACAGAAGGCATTAGTGGGTAAATCTATTTTGTATTTTTTTTTTTCAATCCAATGTGGAATGAGTGTCCAAGAAAAAGGCTGTATGGATCCTCCCCTGTAATTGCGGAAGAGCGGGCGGGGGTGGGGGTCTGGGGGGTGGTTAAGGGTTCTCAATATGCCTCATTTTATCCTTGCACAACAAACATCCCCCAAATACCTGACTTTAGCTTTTACTTATTTGTTTGTTTTATTTTTAGGGGTTTTTTTTGTTGTTGTTTTGTTTGAGGCAGAGTCCCGCCATGTAACCCTGGCTGGCCGAGAACTGACTGGATAGATCAGGCTGGTCTCAAACTCAGAGACCCACCTGCCTCCAAAGTGCCTCAAATACCTGTTTTTTAGACTGTCAACTTACAAAGACAAAGAAATATCCACAAAACATGAGTCCCCCGCTCAAACTCAAATCCAGAATCTAGTCTGTCAAGTTGGTTTCCAGTCTCTGGGCCTAGAGTGATACTTTGTACTTAAGAGATGATTTAATAAATATTAAATGAATCGAATGCAAAATGCCTGGTGCTCAAGTAATGCTAGCTATTACTGCTATTTTAATGACAATTAAATTTTTATTGTTCTTATTAAACGATGCCGTCCCTCCTCCAAGGATCTTACAATTCTAGGAAGAACATCGGATAAATGGAATAGAGAAATGGGGGTAAGAATAAAAACACAACTGGGACACACAGTAGGACTAGGCAAAGGCAAGATATCTTAAACAAACTAACCAAACACAACCAGATTCCAATTTCGCACTTTTCCGGGTAACACACATAATAAACTGTGATTACGATAGTGAGTTTTCACACTTGTGTATGATGGGCAACTGTGTATTCGGAGCATTCTACTGGATTCACTAAACCCTACTACAGAGCAATTCAGGGATCTCATAACCCATTTTTCAGACAGAACAACTGAGACTTGGGGAGCGCCAAGGTCACAGCCTATACGCGGGGGTGGGGGGTGGGGGTAAGGAGCCCAAGCAGTCTGACCCCAGAGCCTGCATTCAACAGGGCCCTCCGGAATATCAGCTCCGCATCCTCCAACATCTACCACACGTCGCTCCAAATCCGGCGTGTTTTACGGGACCGGACTTTCAGCCCCGATGCCGCGAAAACAAAACAATACTTCTCTCGCGGCCAGTCCATAGGGCGCCCGCCAGGCCTGAGCTCCAAGGCCGCTTCACACAGTCCAGCTTAGCACCCGGAGCCGCGAGCCCCACAGGAAGCGCCGGGATAGCCCCGAGGGCCCCGGAAGGCCGGGGAGCCGCGTGACCTTGGATCCAGTGCCCCAATCCCGGCCTCAGTTTCCCTGCCCAGGCCTCCCGCCGGGGGCCTCTATGGAGCCTCCCGCATATGGAGCAGCAGGCCCCTCAACACACACCCCTCAGCCGTCCGCCTTCCCGCCCCACTTACGCTGGAAGGCGGCCGCTCCAGGGACGCCCACCATCGCGGAGCGCAGCCTGTCGCGAGCGCCGCCCGCTTCGACCCTCTGCCTGAGCCCTCCGCAGGCGCAGGCCGGGACCTGCACCGGCCGAACTCGCCCGCACCAGCGCCACCGCCGCCGCTGCTGCCGCCGCCGTTAGGCCGCGCGCCGCCCCGCCCCCAGACGGCCCCGGCACGCCCCCGCCGCGCGCTCCCGCGCGCAAACCAACGCACGCGGAAGCCGGGCTCGAGGGCGCACACGTGAAGCACCGCCCCCTGACCTGGCCCGCCCCTTCCGCGACAGGCTGCGTCCTATCCTGGAGCCGCCTGCGCCTCGACCCGCCTCCCGCGCTCTACGCGCGGCCGCACGGAACCGCCCTTCTCGGAGCTCCACACTTCCGGATGTGGCCTGGGCGGCGACCTAGGAGCGGGGGCGGAGTCCTGGGGCGGGGTTTCGGGGGGGAAGGCTTCAGGTCCCTTAATGCCTTATGCCTTATGCCTTAATGCCTTAATGCCTTGACGGTTGTATTGGGTGTTAAATTGTTCTTTCCTCCTTTTACTTACTTGTTTTTACACTGATTTATTGCATATGTGTGCGTGTATGTGTTTGAGGGAGTGCATTCCAACGCGTGCATGTGAACGTCAGAGAACAAGTTGGGAGCATGCTCTTTCACCCTGTGGATCCAGCAGATCATATTTCAGGCATCAAGCTTGACAGCAAGCATCTTTGCCAAATTAGCTAGCTCGCAGATTTCTACATCTTTTGAGGCTATAGGAATCAAAATGTTTAAAATAACTAGTGGCTGTCATTGATTTCTATATTAGATGAAGAGGATTTGTGAGGTTTGTCTGTGTTTGGGGGGGGCACGTGTATGTGCAGGAGTTTTTTGTTTTTTGTTGTTTTAGGGTTTGGTTTTTGGTTTTTGTTTTTTTTCTCGAGACGGAGTTTCTCTGTGTAGCCCTGGCTGTCCTGGAACTCACTCTGTAGACCAGGCTGGCCTCGAACTCAGAAATCCGCCTGCCTCTGCCTCCCAAGTGCTGGGATTAAAGGCATGCACCACCACCACCCGGCTTGTTTTTGGTTTTTTGACACAGTGTCTCACTTGTAGCTCTGGCTGTCCTGAAACTAGCTCTGTAGAACAGGCTGGCCTTGAACTCACAGTTAACTCTACCTCCCTAGTGCTGGGACTAAAGGCCTGCACTACCAGGCCTGGTTAAGTGAAGGCTTGTTTTGGTTTGTTGAAATAATATCTTAATGTACATTTGGATAGTCTGAACTCACTGACCTAGACCAGGTTAGCCTTGAATCTTAAGCCATACTTCTAAGTCTGCCTCCCAAATGCTTTGTTTATAACACCAGCAGGCCTCCCAAACAGTTGTTTCTGGAAAAAAAGGGTCTATTTTGTATCTCTAGCTGGCCTGGAACACACAGTGTAGCCAAGATGGTCTGGAACTCTCACCAATTCCCCTTCTTTGGCCTCCCAAGTACTGGGACTATAAGCAAGAGTCACTAGCCTGTCTTCAACGGCTGCTTTTATACACTATGCAATTAATCTTCACAGTACCAAATATAGTTTTCTCCCTTTTCTACACATTAGGGAGAGTCTTTCCCACTGGTTTTGTCCACTTATTGCTGTTAGCAAACTCAAAACGTAAATCTCATAGCAACCCAAGAAAGTACTCTGAATATAGGATGAGTTCTCTGCCATTCTCTCTCTCAAAGATTCAAAAAAAAAAAAAAGAGGAATTATAACTAAAATGAAGCCTGCCTGGCATGGAGCACAAACCTGTAATTCCAACCCTTGTGAAACGGAAGCAAAATAACAGCCCATTCAAAAACCAGCCTGGGCCACATAGTGAGACTGTCTCAAGAAAACAAGGTCAGACATGGTGGGTCACACCTGTACTTCCAGCACTTGATTGGTAAAGGAAGGAAATGAGTTCAAGGTTATCCTCATCGCCAACCTGGACAAGCTGCAGTGGGATTGCCAGGTGAAATGGCACACACCTGTAATCCTGTAAAGTGGCACTTGGGAAGAGGATCAAGAATTCAGCTACTTATCTATCATCCCAGCACACTGGAGGCAGAGGCAGGTGGATTTCAGTGAGTTTGAGACCAACCTGGTCTACAGAGCATATTCCGAGAGAGCCAGGGCTACACAGAGAAACTCTGTTTTGGAGGGTTGGGGGGGGGAGAATTCAGTTACAGGAGCTGGAGAGATGATGGCTCAGAGGTTACAGGCACTGGCTGCTCTTCTAGAGGACTTGGGTTCAGTTCTCAGCACCCACATGTCAACTCACATCTGACTGAACTCCAGTTCCAGGGGATCTGACTCCCTCACACAGACAAAAATGCAGGCAAAACACGAATGCATATAAAATAAAAATAAATAATATAAAAAAAGAAAAAGAAAAAGAATTCTATGTATCAAATGTATCATGAAACAGAAAGATGGCTACTATGGGGCCAATCCTTGCTACTGTAAGATCCTATCTCCCAAAAGAAAAAAAAGTAATTCCCTAACATGGACTGATGCCCTAGATTTGATCTCTGGATCTGTAAACAAACAAACAAACTAAACGTTACAGGTTCAGATAGACCTAAGGAAATGGAAATTACTTGGATCTCTGGGCTCTTTCTTTCTTTTTTTTTTTTAAATAATAGTAGTCTGAGTCTTTCTTTCTTATTTATTTATTTATTTACTTATTTATTTATTTATGGTTTTTCCAGACAGGGTTTCTCTGTGTAGTCCTGGCTGTCCTGGAACTCACTCTGTAGACCAGGCTGGCCTCGAACTCAGAAATCCACCTGCCTCTGCCTCCCAAGAGCTGGGATTAAAGGCGTGCGCCACCACTGCCCGGCTTTTTCTTTCTTTCTTCTTCCCCTTATAATATTCTCAGTCTATACCTCAGACTGGTCTGGAACTCCTAACAAGTCCCATGCCTTGGCATCCCAAATTCTGGGATTCCAGACATGATCATACCAAGCCGAATTTTTTTATTCTTTCTTCGCCCCTTCCCCCAATGTTTGTCTTTAGTGACAAGAATAGTAAAGCTGGGTAGGCAGAGAGACATGCGTGCCGCCTGCCATCTGTCTAGGCCATACCACTTCCTCTGCTAGTGAATGATAAACCCAAGGCCAGACCAGACGACACTGAGAGAAGCCGCTTATAGACTTGTGGAGTAACTCCTTTAAGCCATGTTCCTTGTTGAAACACCACTGAGACTTTCTTTCTTTCTTTCTTTTTTTTTTGGTTTTTTTTGAGACGGGTTTCTCTGTGTAGCCCTGGCTGTGGGATTAAAGGCGTGCACCACCACTGCCTGGCTGAGACTTTCTTATGTATTTATTTATGATAGTGGTGTGGTGTTTGTTTGCTTGTTGATTGGTCCCCACCCCCGAAAGATGAAAGATGGCTTTATTATTACAATAGGACTTAGGAATTAGCACTGGGGCCCTTCTTCTTGCCAAAGATACTGGCCTTTCTTCTTCTTCTTCTTCTCCTCCTCCTCCTCCTCCTCCTTCTTCTTCTTCTTCTCCTTCCTCTTCCTCCTCTTCCTCTTCTTCCTCTTCCTCCTCCTCTTCCTCCTCTTCCTCTTCCTTCTCTTCCTCCTCCTCCTCTTCCTCCTCTTCCTTCTCTTCCTCCTCTTGTTCCTCTTCCTCTTCCTCCTCTTCTTCATCCTCTTCTTCTTCCCTTCCTTCTCTGCCTCTTCGTTTTTGGCCACTTTGGAACTTTGTCCTCTCATTTTCCAGCATGAGTCAGGGAACTGTGAACTTTACCTCCAAGCATGCAGCCTGTCAGAGACCAACAGGCTTTGGCCTGACTGGTAGGCCTGAGTCTCAGTTTCCAGGACCCGGTGCCTCAGGCTCCTTAGAAATCAGGTGACTAACCTGAAGTTTTAGAGTGATCTTGTGATATCCTGCTATCGTGTTTTTGCAACAATAAGTGACATCTGGCAATAAGTGACCTTCTGGAACTTCCCCACCCCTGTTACTTCCCGCCTTAAGTGCTTTATATACTGCTCAGAAATAAAGTTCTTTAGAGTTTGATCGGATTATCGTCTTACTCCCAGGTATCTCTGTCTCCTGCCCCTTCTTTCATCTGACAGTTCCCCCCCTCGGACCCTTGTTGAACGTCCCGCAGGCCGGGACAGTTGGCGCCCAACGTCTTGGAGCTCGAGGAACCGGAAAGCACAGCTCTTGGAGACGTCACTCACGAAAAAGCCTGGCCAGCTGGTCTTGGGGACCGCATTGTAGGAGATGTTCGTGGGCCCACCCACCCAGCTGAATGGACTCAGATAGAGAGGTGAGTGATGAATTCCCAGGGACAGTAGTCATTGCGGGAAAGGCTCATAATCTCCCCTGTGTTGAGACAACCTTTGAGAGGATCTCTCCTGTGTTCAGACAGGCTTTGAGAGGATGTTACTTAAATTCCCCCCAAGGCATGAGATAGCGGGTTTAATTTTCTAGTTATAGTCTCCCCTGTTATGGGACAGGCTTTACGTGAGCATGAGATTTTTTTACAAGGAATCAAGGAGTCCCTCAAGACTCGAGGTACTAAGGTTAAAAAGAAAGATTTAAGGCCTTTTTTTTAAAATTTCATTCAGGAAACTTGCCCATGGTTCCCCAGAGAGGGAACCATAAGCGCTGTTCGCTGACGCAAAGTAGGAGATTGTCTGCAGGATTATCAGACATTTGGTCCGCAGAAAATTCCTGTACAGGCAATGTCATATTGGAATCTTAAAAGATGAATAAGTACCTTGTTGAAGGACAAGGTGATGGTAAAATGTTATTTATGTGTTTATAGGTACTGGTTAAAAGTGTTCAGTGTTTATCTTTACAAATGATCGGATAATGTGTTTTCTGTATGTGTTTAGAGTTATGCTAAAATCTAGAGAAGTAAAGGTAATTCTCATAGTTGCTTTTAGTCTTTGGACCCTGACTAGAGATAGTTTACACCCTAGATGTGAGAGAATGTATCTGATAAAACCAAACCTCCCCAACTATCCAGGGAAGGAAAATGAATGTATGCTGTTTCAGAGCTCTCCTGGGGACGAGAGAAGGACAGGAGACGTCCTGACTCTTCTCTGGCCCCTACAGGAAAAATGCACCCCTAGGGACAGAAGGAGATTTGGGAGACGTCCTGACTCTTCTCTGGCTCCTACAGGAGGAATGCTTAATTCTAGTCCTGGGTCTTTTAAGTAGGATATCTGAGTCCCTTTGGGACATCTAATTCTCTTGTATTGTAGGTTTTTGGTGCACCAATCTAACCATGTGTCAAAACTGACCGTTTTTAGCTGGGCAGTGGTGGCACACACCTTTAATCCCAGCACTTGGGAGGCAGAGGCAGGCGGATTTCTGAGTTCAAGGCCAGCCTGGTCTACAGAGTGAGTTCCAGGACAGCCAGGGCTATACAGAGAAACCCTGTCTCGAAAAACCAAAAAAACAAGAAAAAAACAAAACAAAACAAAAAACCTGACCGTTGTATATTAAGTCTGTGTCCTTGTGTCATACAAATGGAAGTCATTCTGTGTTTCATGTTGAAAAGAAAAGAAAAATTGGTTAAAACTTTATCCACTAGCTATCTACCCCTTGATTTAGCTCAATTTGTTTTAAAAGGCAGTCTCAATTGGCCTTTGGAGTCAAGCACAGCCAGAGAAACATTGCCAGAGGCTTAATTGTATGCAAAAGGTGCTCTTAAAGGGGCCAGCAGCTTCTCAGCTTCTATGGTAAGGGAGCTGACGGCTGTTTCTCCTAGAAAAATCTCTATGATTGTGATTATTGGGTTTGGTAGGTAACAAGGTGTTCCTCTCTTGAAATTACAACTAGAAAAAGTTAAATTTTGTCTGATCTAAATAAGTAAATGTGTAGCTACTTCATTTTTGTTTCTGACTGGTTTTAAAAGTATACAGATGTTCTACATGTCTTAGTTATAGATTGTTGGCTTATAAGTCATTAAGTATGATTAAAATTTGTAACCTTGGTAACAGAAAGTGGGCTTAAAACTGGTAACTCAAGGTTGGAGTCATTCTAGACAGCAATACGTGGCATGAGCCAACTCAGGGAAACAGATCTCTAAAGATACGTTTAAATTGGGTAATATTTTATGTAATTCTTATCCTAGAAACCAGACTTATAAAAGATAGGATTTAGTGTCTCTCTGAGGTACTGAAAGCTGCACTGTCATGCTTTCAGATATAAGAACTGGCAGCTAAACCTTGTAATGTAAAAGTAATTAATACTCCTGGTGTTGATTTTAAAAGGAATGGAGTTTAAAACTGAGTTTTGTTTTCCAAAGTTATGACTGTGTTCTGATGTTACAAAAAAAACTTAAAAATTATAATTAAACTGCCAGTGTTCCATTAGCTGCAGCTTGCTGTTCAGTCACAGCCTCAGGAAAAGCAGCAGGTAGAATTTTTGGAGATACTCTAGGAGGAATTCCTTTTGTTACACAATTGGCTTATGAGAATGCTAATGCAGTCTGCAGAGCTGCTGTTTGGCCATACAGAGCAAAGACAGGCTTAGCTGGATATATTCATCTTTGTGCAGAAATCAGACCCTCATACGATCAGGGTCTGGCTACGGCTTGCTGCCTTACAAGGGTATGCTTCCAACAGAAATGAGGGGATGAAGGTTGTTTTAAATGTAGAGGTTTGGGTCATTTTAAAAAATGATTGTTCCAGGAACAGAGGCAGGTGGGGACTATCAAGTCATGCCCCAGGGGTCTGACCCTGGTGCAGGAAGAGTAAAACCGGTGATGGAGGTATGAGTAAATAGACCCAATTAAGAAACATTTGCATTTGAATTGGTGCAAAACTCAGAGCAGCCTCTGCAAAAGCATGTGTGGCATTTCTTTTGTGCTTGATCTTTCCTCTGGAAGGAGGGGTCAGCCTCAGACACCAAGGCATTCACAGCAGACCCTTATCTAGGTGTCATAAAGAATTATGACTGCTTTCTCTAAGGCATTAACAAAAGACTTGCTCAACTTGTTTTAGTTTCCTTAAGGACAAAGAAAGGACAAGATGACTTTGGTTCCTCTGATGTGTACTGAGTTTAATCTATTACTAATAAGAGACCTAACCTTAAATTGGTAATTGAAGAAAGTTTTGAAGGATTAATAGACATTGGAGCTGATATACTCACCTCCAAGGGATTGGTTATTCCATTAATACAAAACAAAGTTCAAACTTAAGATTTATGAAAGGTTAATGAAGCTATAGAACTTATAAAGACATTAGAACCTGGCTTGCCTACTCTAGCTGCCATTTCAGGAAATGTATATAGAATTGTTATGGATTTGGAAGATTGTTTTTATACTGTCCCTTTACATCTTGATGATTACAAAGAGTTTGCTTTTAGTGAGTTTGTAATTTTGAAGAGCCCATGAAGTGATATCATTGGAAAGTTTTCCTCAAGGAATGGCTAAAAGCCTTACATCATGTAGAAGAAGAAGAAGAAGAAGAAGAAGAAGAAGAAGAAGAAGAAGAAGAAGAAGAAGAAGAAGAAGAAGTTGTTTTACTACAAGCTTGTGCTCTTGTACAGCAAGCTTTAAATTTTTAGAGTAGTTGTTGCTCCAGAAAAGATTCAAAGACAATATCTTATTCAATATTTGGGGCCTCAGTTATTATTCCTAAACAAACCGTGGCACAGAAAATTCAAGCATTTTCAAAGTTGTTAGGAGATGTTGATTGACTAAGCCTCAGGCTCATCACAGGAGGACTTAAGCCTCTGTTTGATAACAAGGGGTATCTATTCTAATTCCTCCGGACAGTTAACTGATGAGACACAATAGTAGATAGTAGAAGAAGCTATTGTTCAACAACAGATACATTATATAAAATATAGATCAATTGTTGGCTATTTGTGTTATTGCTACTCATGTGCCCTCAGCAGTTCTTTGGCAAAAGGGACCATTAATATGGATTCACCTTTCTTCATCTCCAAGTAAAGTTTGAACACCCTATTTTTTTTTTTTTTTAATTTTTAAGATTTTTATTAATTTATTTTATGCATGTAAGTACACTGTCACTCCTCAGACACACCAGAAGAGGGCATCAGATCCCATTCCAGATGGCTGTGAGCCACCATGTGGTTGCTGGGAATTGAACTCAGGACCTCTGGAAGAGCAGTCTGTGCTCTTAACCCCTGAGCCATCCCTCCAGCCCCTGAACACCCTATTATGAAACTGTTGCTGTTGTTATACAGAATTATAGAATAGAATCATAAAAGTATCTTGGGAAAGAACCTGGTGAAATATTTATTCCTTATTCCAAACAGCAATAATTGGTTATTGCAAAATACCGATATTTGGCCTATTATATGGGCATACTTTTCAGGGAAAATTGATAATCATTATCCAAAAGATAAGTTGTTGCAATTTGCCTCTATGCATGCTTTTGTATTTCCTGTACATTTACGCATGCAGCCCATAGGAAATGCACTTACTCTATTTACAGATTGCTCATCTAATGGGAAGACAGCATATGTGATTGGATCACATTTTTATTCTCTAGAGTTTCCCCTGCTTCAGCACAAGTAATTGAACTACAAGCTGTAGCTGTTGTTCTTGAAATACTAAAAATCAAGCTTTTAATTTATGATAGCCAATATATAGCTCATGGTTTACAATTATTTGAAACTGTTCCTTTTTTATATACTGCTAATTCTCAAATTTTACAATTATTTATACAAATACAGTTTAATTTAGAGAATGTACAGTTCCTTATTTTGTGGGACATTAAGAGCTTATACTGGATTGCCTGGACCCCTTAGTGAGGGCAATGCCATAGCAGATTTGTATATCAAGAAGGTTATAGGCCTTACACAAGAAATATTGGCCAAACAATCTCATTCTTTACATCATCAAAATAGTACTAGCTTGAAACAATAATTTGGTATTTCTAGAAAATGTTTATGTCAAATTATAAAAGACTTGTCCTGAATGTTCTCAGTTTCTACCTATACCACATAATGTTGTTAATCCTCGAGGACTTATACCTAACCAATTATAGCAAATGGCTGTTACTTATATTTCTGATTTTAGAAAATTAAAACATGTACATGTGACTATTGACACCTTTTCAAGCCTTCTAGTTACAACTGCTTTAACAGGAAAAGCAACTAAAAATATAATCAGTCATTGCCTGCATTGTTTTTCTATGCTTGGTGTTCCCAATCAGATTAAAACAGATAATGGAACTGGCTATTACAGTCATGCATTTGAGACTTTCTGTCAACAATTTAATATTTCCATATTATTTGGATTCTTTGTAATTCTCAAGGAAAAGGTATCATGGAACTTAAAAATAATATCTTCATAAAGTAAAAAAGGGGGAGTTATATCCCTGTACACCACAGAATTATTTAGATCATGCTTTTTACTTTATTTTAAAATTTGGATGCCAAGGAATTCTCTGCTAAGTGTCTATGGCACCCTACAAATAGGCATATTTATGCCTAGGTGAAATGAAAGGATCCACTTACAGGCACATGGCGTGATCCAGATCAGGTATTTAATATGGGGAAGAGGGCATATTTGTGGTTTTTTTTTATAGGATGCTAAAGGAGCATGCTAGCTGCCAGAGTGACTGGTGAGACACTCTGATGCTGGGACAAAGAATGATGCTAACAGTGAACTTGCTGAGTGCCCTGACAATGGTGACAGGAAAACTGTATTGGACATCTGTTCCTGACCTACCTTTGCTTGCCTATATCCCAGATTGGACAAGCTGCCTTGCCTCAAGATTTTCGACCTTGTGGGACAGAGAAAATATAGACTGTAGAAACTGCTTCTGGATATTCTCAAAGACATATTTGGAAGCTAGCTGCAGTTCTCTGTGATGTTATGTTAGCAAGAGATAAAGTTGGAACAAGATCTGTATTTTGAACAAGTGTCAGTATATGTGTTAAGGCTCCTAATATTTTATTAATTGGTCATGTTAAAATTTTGTTTCTTCTACAGAATTTAATGTAAGTTGTATTGATTGTACACTTTTTTTTTTTTTTTTTTTTGGTTTTTTTCTCGAGACAGGGTTTCTCTGTGTAGCCCTGGCTGTCCTGGAACTCACTCTGTAGACCAGGCTGGCCTCGAACTCAGAAATCTGCCTGCCTCTGCCTCCGAGTGCTGGGATTAAAGGCATGCGCCACCACTGCCTGGGGATTGTACACTTTTTAACTGTGTTAGAGTGTTGAAATCTGGCATGTCTGTTATGGTGGTCTATCAACTAGCTTTTGTTTTATTGCTTGTGAGTTTTACAGGACCTTGGTATTCTAAAAAAGGCTTACAAGTACTGGAAGTCAGATTCTAAAACAGAAGCAAGAGAGTAGTGGGCTTGATTATCGCTGATATAGCAGCCTTAATTACATTAATAGCTAGCACCACTGCTTCTACAATTGTTTTGACACAAGAAGTTAAGACAGCTACCTTTGTTAATCATTCAGCAAAAAATGTTACTAATGTTCTGAGTATCTAAGAGGATTTAGATTGACATTTAAAACAACAGGTCGACTCCGTAACATCCAGACCTTTACAAATCCACTACCACTGTCTCGATCTGATTGATCGTGGTATTGAGGTGCCTGAAACCAATAATAATCCTTTAGGAGCTGCATAAAACTCAGATTGATATACGCCTTCTCATGAGCGGCGTGGGCATCAGTAGGGGTGCGAGGCTAAGCACCACAAGGGGAGGACGCTAGCTCTGCTTCTGAGTCCCCTGAGGAGCAAACCTGACTGCATGAGGTTGGTGTTGAAAAGGCATCACCCAACAAGTGAGCCTTGACCCTCTCCTCATAAAAAAAGACAGTGTATGATGATGAGGATCAGGTCCCTCCTCCCCCCCTCTGATTAAGGCCCCCCTGTTTCTAAACAGTTTCTTTGCTATTCGGCTTATTTCTTAAAACAAGAAGGGAGGAGGAGATGTCAGAGACCAACAGGCTTTGGCCTGACTGGTAGGCCTGAGTTTCAGTTTCCCGGACCCAGTGCCTCAGGCTCCTCAGACATCAGGTGACTAACCTGCAGTTTTAGAGAAATTTTGTGATATCCTGTTATCATGTTTTTGCAACAATAAGTGACCTTCTGGAACTTCCCCACCCCTGTTACTTCCCACCTTAAGTGCTTTATATACTGCTCAGAAACAAAGTTCTTTGGAATTTGATCGGATTATCGTCTTACTCCCAGGTATCTCTGTCTCCTGCCTCTTCTTTCATCTGACAGTTCCCTCCTCGGACCCTCGTTATACGTCCTGGGGGTCAGGACAGCAGCCAGCTTCTTTCAGAGCGGTCAGGGCCTTTACACCCTGGTCTGGGGTTCTAGTACACTGTCAGGCCCAGATTTTGTTATCCTTATGTTTGAATCAGGGTTTCCATGTATGACTCTGGCTGGCTTACTACTTGTGGTGTGATAATTCCATAGTCTGGAATTCATAGCAATCCTCCTGTTTCGGTTTCCTGAAGCATTAGAGGTGTGTTCTGCTGCACTCACCTCCTTCACACTTGACCAAGCTTGTCTATGTAACAGAAATTTGCCATGAGTCTGACTTTCTCAAGAAAAAAAAAACACAAAACTTCTTCCAAAAGAGAAGTTGCCTAAAAAGATCTAAGTGGAAGACATGAACAGTTGAGGTCTTGGACACTAGCTGTATTATTAGAATTCATACTGTTTATAAGTTTGATCTGAATGAGCATGCTTATGATGAAAATTAACGTAGAATACAAAAGCATTGTGTTGGGTATGATGGTAAATGCCCATAAACCCAGTACCCAGGAGTTCAAACCAGAAGAATCAAGAATTCTGAACCGGGCTGGAGAGATGGCTCAGCGGTTAAGAGCATGGACTACTCTTCCAGAGGTCCTGAGTTCAATTCCCAGCAACCATATGGTGGCTCACAACCATCTATCTGTAATGGGATCTGATGCCCTCTTCTGGTGTGTTTGAAGAGAGCAATGGTGTATTCATATACAGAAAATAAATATATATAAATATATTTAAAAAAAAAAAAAAAGAATTCTGAACCAAGCCAGGCAGTGGTGGCACACGCCTTTAATTCTAGCACTTGGGAGGCAGAGGCAGGTGGATTTCTGAGTTTGAGGCCAGCCTGGTCTACAGAGTGAGTTCCAGGACAGCCAGGGGTACACAGAGAAACCCTGTGTCAAGGGAAAAAAAAAATTCTGAACCAGTTTGAAGAATAAGGAAGGAACATAATGAGCACCTTGGTCTCTTGTGTGCTGATCTTACAAAGCTGCAATACCACTAGTGGACTAGAGATCCAGATGTGCCTGTTCTGGCTACCACTTAATTCAATGATAGACGTTATCAGAGAGAGCAGGCCCACAAACTTATCAAACACTCCAGACCAAAGAGGGCTACAGCTCCTTCACCTGGATCATACAGTAAAAGGGGCTTCTAACGTTGGCTAAGATGTTGTCACCCATCATCAAGATGTCCACAAGCACTAAGTTCCTAACTCTGTCCCCAGAGCCCCAAGAGTTTTAGCTTACATGAATGACTTGATGAAGCCAGTTATCTTTTCTGGGGACCTAGTAGGTCTAGAATTTACCACCCACAATCACCTTGTATCTTTTTTTTTTTTTTTTTTTTTAAAGATTTATTTATTATTATATGTAAGTACACTGTAGCTGTCTTCAGACACACCAGAAGAGGGCATCAGATCTCATTATGGATGGTTGTGAGCCACCATGTGGTTGCTGGGATTTGAACTCAGGACCTTCGGAAGAGCAGTCGATGCTCTTAACCACTGAGCCATCTCTCCAGCCCCTTTTTTTTTTTTTTTTTTAAAAAAACAAAACCTGCCGCCGGGCAGTGGTGGCGCACACCTTTAATCCCAGCACTTGGGAGGCAGAGCAGGTGGATTTCTGAGTTCGAGGGCAGCCTGGTCTACAGAGTGAGTTCCAGGACAGCCAGGGCTACACAGAGAAACCCTGTCTCGAAAAACCAAAACCAAACCAAACCAAACCAAAACCTGCCTATGTAGCCCTATCTGGCCAGGTAGTAACTCTGTGATCCAACAAGGCTGATACACTTGCCTCTGCCATGCAAATGCTGGAATTTCAGATGTGAAACATTCCCACCCTACTCAATTTTGTACCTGGAACCACCCCAGAGCTTCAGTAGCCCATGCTGGACGTGCCAGAATCGGGCTGCTATGTTAATCTAAGTACCTGCAGAAACTCTCCTAGAACCTATCTGTACTAACTACCTGCCTGCTGCTTTTGCTAAGGTATCTTTGAACCTTGTAGCCTTTCTAACAGGTTCTTAGCCATTCTGTAAGTATCTATCCTTGTGATAGTATATGATCTGAGAACTAACATTAACAATTAAGATTGGACCGAGTGGGTTGTTCTTTCTTTTTTTTTTTTTTTTTTGTTTTTTTCGAGACAGGGTTTCTCTGTGTAGCCCTGGCTGTCCTGGAACTCACTCTGTAGACCAGGCTGGCCTCAAACTCAGAAATCCACCTGCCTCTGCTTCCCAAGTGCTGGGATTAAAGGCATGCACTGCCACTGCCTGGCTGGCTCCAATTCTTATTGCCTATGGGTCCTAGCTCCCAAGCCTTATTTCCCCATATGTAATACTAATTACCGGCTCCCTTATAAACTGATCTCAAGGTGAGAGAATTTTTTTCTGTCAAAGGTAGCTAGCTTCCTGTACTGGCTAGTGAAAGACCCCTCTAAGTCGGGGAGACCCTCACTCAAGTCTCGGGACGGCGCAACCCCCCAAGAACTCACGAAAGACAGTCCTTGTTGCAATCACACAAGGTTTAATTCGGGGGTGGGGCGGTGAGAAGACCAGTGCACTGGGGTCGAACCTGTAACCTACGCAGAGGCAGAGGGGTTCGGCCCCCAGCAGCTGAAGTCAGGGGTATTTAAAGGAAGAAACAACCCCAAGGCAAGGACGGAATCACAACTCAGGAAAAGGATCATAAAACAAAGAAAATTCACAAAGCAAGGGGTGGGGAATGGAAAGAATTTGCATTATGGGGAAGTAAGGATTGTTCTAAGCTATTCACAGGTTAGTTGCACAAACATTTCTGGTTCCTGAAACATTTTGCCTCTGGTCCTGAGGCCAGGTCAAAGTCACCCGTTTATTAGGAGAAAGAATGTCGTTGGGTGGGATTGTTGCCCTCCTCATAAAAGGGCCAGGTCTTACACTAGTTTTGTGGGTCAACTTGACACAAACTGGAGTTATCAAAGAGAAAGGAGCTTCAGTTGAGCAAATGCCTCTATGAGATCCAGGTGTGCCAGGCAGTGGTGGCGCATGCCTTTAATCCCAGCACTTGGGAGGCAGAGGCAGGCGGATTTCTGAGTTCGAGGCCAGCCTGGTCTACAGAGTGAGTTCCAGGACAGCCAGGGCTACACAGAGAAACCTGTCTCGAAAAACCAAAAAAAGAGAGAGATCCAGGTGTAAGGCATTTTCTCAATTAGTGATCAAGGGGGGAGGGCCCCTTGTAGGTGGAACCATCTGTGGGCTGGTAGTCTTGGGTTCTATTAGAAAGCAGGCTGAGCAAGCCAGGAAAAGCACACCAGCCAGTAAGCAGGTTTCCCCCAGGGCCTCTGCATTAGCTCCTGCTTCCTGACCTGCTTAAGTTGCAGTCCTGACTTCCTTTCATGATGAACAGCAGCATGGAAGTGTAAACCCTTTCTTCCCCAACTTGCATCTTGGTCATGGTGTTTGTGCAGGAATAGAAACCCTGACTAGGACGCTTCCCAAGGGCCAATATTTCAGAAGTCTCTACCACCTTGTAAAAACTTTTATATAAATGTTTTAAAATTTCCCCACATGGTAAAATTTTGGTTTAAACAAAGCACCCCATTATTTGCTATACTGGGGTATCCCAGAGTCTTGAGCAGCATACTCGGCAAATTTTCTTCCATTGTTCCACACCTCAGCTTATCATTGAGCACTAGAACTATATCATGACTGGGAATAACAACAGTTTTAGACAAAATTCCTGTCCCATGGAGCTGGCCCACTAGCTGACATTGGGTATGTAATAACAATATTCGGAGAAAAAATAGGCAGGAGAAAATCGAAGAGCGTGGTTCAGGTACTGCTTTTTATAAAGTAGCAAAGAAAGTCTTTTTGTTTGTTTGAGACAGGATTTTCCTGTGTAGCAACCCTGACTGTACTGAATCTGCTCTGTAGACCAGGCTGACCTCTAATGCAGAGAAACACCTGCCTCTACTCCCCAGAGTGCTGGGGTTGAAGGTGTGAACAACCACCACCACCTGGCTAAGAAGGTGACATTTATACCACTGAAACCTGAGGAACATAAAAGAGCTGCCAACTTTGAATGAAGGAGAGGGTAGTGGGAACTGAAGGCCTTCAGACAGGAACATTTGTGGCACACCAAGGAAATTAGTAAAGAACAGGAGACATAGAAAGGGAGGGGAGCTGGTGTGGGACCTGCTGCACCTTAGTAAAGACTATGGCTTTGTTCTAAGTCAATGTTGCAGCCACCAGACAGTTTTGAGATCTCGATCTAAATAGGAAAGAGTATACTGGAGGAAGGCAAAGGGGGAACGTTGCTGGAGTAGTACTCAAAGCGGATGGAAGCAGTGGAGATTTGTAAAGGGAGTGGATTCCGGATATATTTTGAAGGCAGAGGCAGCAGAGTTTGCCAAGGATTTCTTGCGGGGCACCAGAAAGGTAGCTGGGCATGGTGGCTCATGTCTGTAATCCCGGCAGTCAGGAGACTGAGGCAGAAGGATTACAGTATGTTCGAAACCAGCTAAAACTATGCCCCAAGACCCTGTCTCAAACAAAACACAATAAATGATTAGAAGCCTTAATATTTGGAAGGATGGACTAGCCATCTGTTGAGACCATACTAGCTGTAGGATTAGCAAGAAGCATGAATTCAGGTGTGGGTGTCTACTCTGGGATGGCAAGACAGCCACATGGCTATTACTGATATGACTGTTGTGCTTACTAAACTCCAGATTCTCTCCAGAGGTGAGGCGGGGCCTCAGTGGGTGTGGGATTTGTATAACCTGAAGTAGGCTAGACAAGACCCACACAAGCCTTCTGCAGCCGGTGTTGCAGCTGCGCCTCAACCACTGGCAGATTGCCAGTCCTTCCCCTCCCCCCCAAAGCGCATTCCATCTGGCACACCTTCTCCAGGTGTCAGCTGTGCTAGGAACCTCTCATCCCAGGAGGAGGAATGACCTCAAGCTCCCCGGGAGTGGTGGTGGAGACTGGGCTCACTGTTTCCCCAAGTCTTTCCTCCCTCAATTCACTTCCCGGCAATTGGAGGCTCCAGCTGAAGCCAAAGACAAGAGTTGGGTGCAGTCGTTTGCTTTAGAACAATTGAGCCCACCTCTTCGGCGCTCCAGGGCACAGCTGCACACCTGTTCTCCACCCTCTGCCCAGGTGCAGGCCTTCTGAGAACAAAAGAACACCTACTCACCAAGGTCATTACCTTGATGAGGGGAGGGAGGGCTGGAAAAGGAAGACCTCTATTCGAAAAAATTAGCTGAATTAAAGGGTTTGAACCAGCCTCATCCTGCAGAAGTTTCTAGGATGATGATTTATACCTATACTGACTGCTTGGTATGTGAGTCCTTAAGTAGGTTTAGCTTTGTTTGTTTGCTTATTTCTTTTTAAACAGGTCTATATAGTCCTGGCTAGCCTGGAACTAACTAGGTGGCTTCAGACACATCGACCAGAGCCACTGCCTCTCAGGTGCTGAGATTACAGGTGTGTACCAGCATGACCAGCAATCTAGCTTTGTGTGTGTGCAGTGGTGGTAATGGAATTCAGAGCCTGTGTACATACTAAGCAAAGGCTTCACCGCCTAGCTACACTCCCAGCCCCTACTTGTGACTACTGAGCATGTAATATGTGGCTGCTAGTCGGGAGAACAGGAGATGGAGCTCAGTTGGTAAGATGGTGCAAGCCTGTAATCCTTTCACTCCAAATAGTCGAGGTAGGAGGATCAGGAGTTCAAAGTCAGCCTTGAATACATAGCAAAACTCAAGGCCAGCCAGGATTACATCAAGACCTAAAAACGAAACAAACTATTATGTAGGTTTGATGCCTATAACTGAGGCACTAAAGTACTAAGGTTATTTAATTTTAATTTAAATAACCATACTCGCCTAATGGCTCCAGTATTGGATAATGTTCCTTGTTATCTCAGATATCCGGAGGCAGAGACCCGAGTGGCAGCGTGAGTTCTGAACCATCTAGGGTTACAAAAATAGAATTACAGGAATAAAATAAACCCAAAGAACCAGGCGGGCTCTACAGCAGCCTAGCCCTCCACAAAAGAATGGACTATGCAAATTGCCAAAGAATGCAAATCAGCCTCTGATTTGAAGGACAAAAGCCCAGACCTTGTGATCGCAATAGGATTCTCTCGGAGATGCAGGGCGGTTGTGGGGCAAGCTGAGAGACAGGGAGGGTCCAGGGAGGAGGACGTTTAGAGGTGGTGTGGGGCCTAACCAGCTGGTGTTGGCGACCCAAGACATCAGCTGGCTGGCGGGCCCGCGGGCTGGCGGGCTGGCGAGCAGAGACAATGGGTGGGGGTCTGTCCGGAACCTGCCTCCCTTGGCGCCGGGTCCTCTCCCGCACCCTGGCCAGCTGCCGTGGGCACTTTCTGTGGTCTCTGCTGAGGCTTGTGGGGCGAGAAGATCACGCAATGGGTTGGGGGTTGAGAGGGGAAAGGCACGAAGGATGCTGGGAAAACCTATGAGAAGTGGCCTGGGATATGAATGGGGGTTGGGAGGGGGGAATGAGGGTGTAAAACCGGCGGTTAGGAGCCTTTATGAAGGTCTCCAGTGTGACAGACATTGCAATGGGGGATTTGCATATATCCTTCCGTTTGCTACTCCCAAAGTCCCCCTGGTCATAGCAATAATAATCATTATCAACAATAGCAATATGGTGTGTAACGCAAAGCGCCCCCTCCCCCATTCCCCCCGCCGGAGTTGAAGGCTGGTCTCAGCTAATCCTCATGACCGCTTTGGGAGCCAGGGTCTTTTATTAGAGCCCTTTTGCAAAGGAGAAGCCCCTGGCTCTGAACAGTTCAGGGACTTTACAACATCACTGAAATTGGAGGGAAAAAAAGTGTTTCTACTCCACTTGAGTCTCCCACTTCCTAAAGCTTTATCTGCAGAGTCCCAAGACCCTTCTGTGCCTGGGAGAGTTAAGGAAAAGTCAAACTTTAGTGTAAGAACTATTTCTACAAGCTCCATTCACTGTCTACAGCTCATGTGATGTACATCTGACAGCTTGAAACAGGGACCACAAACCACGTGGCTAGTACGACTTATTTTTTAATTTATTACTCTTTAAGAAATTTATTCTGGACATGGAGGCCCTTTATAATGACAGGCTTTGTTATATTACAGTTAAGAAACCTAGGATGGCTGGACAGTGGTGGCGCACGCCTTTAACCCCAGCACTTGGGAGGCAGAGGCAGGTGGATTTCTGAGTTCGAGGCCAGCCTGGTCTACAGAGTGAGTTCCAGGACAGCCAGGGCTACACAGAGAAACCCTGTCTCGAGGGGAAAAAAAAGCTAGGATGGGCTGGAGAGATGGCTCAGCGGTTAAGAGTACTGACTGCTCCTCCAGAGTTCTGAGTTCAATTCCCAGCAACCACATGGTGGCTCACAACCATTACAGATGGAATCTGATGCCCTCTGCTGGTGTCTCAAGACAGCGACAGTGTATTAACATACAACATATAAATTAGTTTAAAAAAAAAAAAAACTAGGTCAGTGGCAAATGGACCTCTCAGGGTTCTGAGCCACCTGGTCTGTGAGTTCCAGCCAGAGCTTACTTTGTCTGAAAACAACAGCAGCAACAACAATGTAACAACAAAAGATGTTTAAGGAGTGAGAACCATTGCTACTCTTAAAAAAGATCTGGGTTCAATTTCTAGCACCCACATGAAGCTCAATACGCTCTGTAATTCCAGTTCCAGGGGATCTGGTGCCCTCTTCTGGCATTCATGGGTACTAGGTTCATCTAGCACACATACATATATGCAGCAAACATATCAAATGTTTTTTTTTTTTTTTGTTTTTTGGCTTGTTTTGTTTTGTTTTGTTTTTTTGGTTTTTCGAGACAGGGTTTCTCAGTGTAGCCCTGGCTGTCCTGGAACTCACTCTGTAGACCAGACAGGCCTCGAACTCAGAAATCCACCTGCCTCTGCCTCCTAAGTGCTGGGATTAAAGGCGTGCGCCACCACTGCCTGGCTGAGAAATGTTTTTTAAAATGAAAAATAGTCTGTTCATATTTATGTAGCTGCCTTCTTCAGAAGGGGGCTGTGGACCCCAAAGTCTTGGCTCCTTAAGGTCTTCCTCCTTGCATCCTCTGATTCTTGATGGCACTTACCCCTAGCAAATCTTTTTCCATTCTGCTTGCAGGAGTGTAATATGGTATTGTGCTACTGGTGCCAAGCACTGGTTTAGGCAGGAGGCATAAAGTAAATGGGTTCTCTGCAAGTATCAAAAAAATCAGCCAGCTGTGATGATTGGTATTGGTGGCATATGACTTTAATCCCAACACTCAGGAGGCAATGACAGAAGGATAGTTTCCAGGGGTATATAGTGAGGCCCTGTCACAAAAAGAGATAAGGAGGGGGAGAGAGACAGAGTATTATCTAGCATCTATCTTAAATAGAGTTCAGAGTCTTATGAATGGACAGAAGCTTAAACATTTGACAATGGAGGCAAATAAACCTGGCCACCAGGGAGTGCTTTCTGGAGAAGGTAATGGTAACATTGGAGATCTAGGAAGTTGAGACACTTCCAGTTAGCCCTGGGTTCTAGTCCCACCACCAAATAAACTGGACATAGTGGGACACAGGTAGAGAAAGGCAGAGTAACCAATTGGTGGTGATATGTGACTTTAATCCCAGCACTCAGGACACAGAGGCAGGCAGATCTCTGAGTTCTAGGCCAGCCTGGTCTACAGAGAGAGTTCTAGGACAACCAACGCTACACAGAGAAATCCTGTCTCAAAAAAACAAACAAACAAAAGCTGAGAGAGGCAGAGCAATCAGTTAAAGGCCATCTTACTGAGTTACATGACACACAGTCCCCAAAAAACAAATTACCAAACAAGTTTCTACACCAGTGGCTTCCTGCATTTGTAGTAAGGGAGCCAGGAAGGAATACATTTGTTACATTTTTAAGTGCTTATCACCATGCTGGAGAAAATTAAAGCAGATGGCAAGTGGGTAGGAGTAGCTTAGGGAAGGCCTTCCACAGAAGGTGATCCAGCCAGTTCGAGGCCAGTCTGGTCTACAGAGTGAGTTCCAGGACAGCCAGGGCTACACAGAGAAACCCTGTCTCGAAAAACAAAAAAACAAAACAAAACAAAACAAAAGACTGAGGGGTGGAATAGCTGAGTGCTACACTGAATTGGGTAGGCAGCATTAACTCCTACAGGCAGCATTAACCCCTACAAGTTCTTGAGTCTCAGACGTGCCTCCAAAGGCTACCAAGAAGAATCCTTATAAAGTAAGAGGAGCTGATGAGTTTTGATGCTGTCTGTAAACAGGCTCTTGGCTGTATAGCCCTCCTTAGCTAGTGTCTCAGCAATCCTCCTGTTCCAGGGCCTTCCCCAGGGCTAGGATTACAGATGTAAGCCACTATACCTGACTTATTTTTTGTTTTATGAGAGGAGTCCCATGCAATCCAGATCGTCCTTGAATTCATTATGTAGTTGAGGTTGGCCATAAACTCCGGATTCTCTGGAGCCTCTGTCTCTCAAATGCTAGGATTACAGGTGTGTACACCATTCCTTTGTTTGTTTGTTTGTTTTTCCTTCTGTTTTTGTGTATGAGTGTTTGCCTGAATGTATTGCATGAACCGCTTGTGTCTGGTGCCCATGGAATCCAGGAAAAGATATTTGATCCCCTGGAACTAGAGTTACAAGTAGTTTTGTTTTGTTTTGTTTTGTTTTGTTTTGTTTTGTTTTGTTTTGTTTTGTTTTTTGGGTTTTTCGAAACAGGGTTTCTCTGTGTAGCCCTGGCTGTCCTGGAACTCACTCTGTAGACTAGGCTGGCCTCGAACTTAGAAATCCACCTGCCTCTGTCTCCCAAGTGCTGGGATTAAAGGCGTGCTCCACCACTGCCCGGCTACAGGTAGTTTTGATCCAACATGTGGGTGCTGATACTAGAACCTGGGTCCTTTACAAGACCAACTTGTCCTCTTAATTGCTGAGTCCAGCTCCTTGGCCAGTCTTCTTTAGGCAGAAAACTGAGAGGTATTGAGCAAAGTTTGTGATATAATAGTTTAGGGCTGGTAAACATCTGAAAAGTGACTTTTAAAAAAAAAAAATCATAAATGTTGCCATGTGTAGTGTCCCATAATTTTAATTCCAAGCACTTGGGAGGCAGAGGTAGGTAGGACTCAGTGAGTTCAAGGACAGCCTGGTCAACATAGTGGGTTCTAGGACAGCCAGGGCTATATATAGACACCCTGTCTCAAACAAAACAAAACAAAACAAAAAAACCAAAAAAACCCCAAATAGATAGATAGATAAAAACACATCTTGTTTCCAATGGGGGAACAGATTTCTTTAATTTCCCAAATGATTTAGGAATAGTCTAGGCAGTTTCCAGGGAAGAAATGATAAAGGCAGGTGCAGTTCTTTGTTGTCCTGACACACTGCAATTGTACAGAGTGACTCCCGAGTCCCAGATGAAGTTGTTTTTCACGATAAGATGAGGCACTGTGACTCACATGTAAATCAATTTGATGTTGAACTCCTGAGCCACAGGATGGAGGATTCCACGCATGCTCAGGTTCAGAAGGAACTTAAAAAGACCAGCTTTGTGCTGGAGCTTCAGACTACGTGCTGAGCTGCAAAGGAGAGAGTTGTGTGTCACAAGCCTGAGTCCAGGTGGAATCCTGAGAGCAAGCCCATGTGTAGACAGGTCAGGATTCTGAGAAGATGCTCCAAAAAATATTGAAATTAAACTGTTGTCTGAGAAAAAGAGGTATTGGTCAAGTTGAACAAATTGTTTGCCCAAAGAAATTAGTTTACAAGAACTCCCTGAGCAAACAGTAGGTGATCTGTTGGTTTACGGTCTTGTCTTTCCAGACAAGAGCCTCTGAAAGAGTCAGTTGACAGAGAGACCTCAGTTCTCAGCCCAGAAGTTGGGTAATATTGAAGATGGTCTCAGTCTTCAGATTAATCCAGTTCCTGTTGATGGGCACTTACGTTTCCCCCAGTATTTGTCTCAGACATCATTGCAGCGATGCTCTGAGCACATTGAGGGAGAGTTTCCAGGGTTCCCATCTGGAACTAGAACAGCTAGGTAGGTGTGAGAATGAGCAATTTCCCTGGAGTCCAATAACCTTGTCCCTGCCTTCCAGAAGGGGAAACCCTCCCTCTGTGATCACTAGAGAAGACAGCAGGAACTCCCAGGGCCTTGCCCACACCGCCTGCCTGCCCACCTGCCTGTCCTCTCTTGTTCTGGCAGATTAATGGTGACCTGTGACCCTGACAGGCTGGCCACACTCCCGGCCAATTTCAGTCTGTCTAAAGGAGTCCCAGGGGTGGTCAGGGCCTGGGGATGTGTTGACCAGATGGGCCTGGGAGCTCTTGGATCAGCTTATCCCAGGAGGCAGAGCAGGTGGGTAGCCCCTAGCACACACACCCCATATTCCCCATCATGCATCACTGGGCTGGAGCAGGAGCCAGATGGTGGGGATGGGGCAGCTTTGTAGCTTCTGGCCTAACAAAGGATCCTCTATACTGCCCCCTCCCTCCTCCTAGCTCAGCCAGTCAAGTCTCTGGCTGCCCAATCGCTCTCCATCCTGGCTTTCTGTTGAGACTATCACTCTTCCCATTCCATTTATGGAGGAAGCTTCCCAGGAAGAGTTCCTGGAGAGCCTTGGACTTGGAAATGTATCTGTCAATCAGAGAGCGGAGAAGTGTGGCCAATAAAGTGTGGCCAGCCATATGGTCACAACCGGTTGCTGATTCAAAGGCAGTGACAGGGTGAAATGCAGCAGAGGGTCAGGTAGGGGTTGGGGCAAACCAGTCAATAAACTGACATTTAGGGGGCCTTCTTCAGTGGCCTCAGAGATTGTTCTGGGTGGCCTTGAGAGGGAGAGGCTTGCAGAAGAGTCTTAAGGTGACGAGAATAAGCCTGGGAGTCGAGTCAGTCCACATTGGCCCCTGAGTGCACACTCTGGGACAGATCACCTGAGGTCTTATAGCATAGTCTACAGATGAGGTGATGTAACGAATGGTAGCATGCAGAAGCCCTCAATACATGCAGGTTTTCCTGCGTCTAGAAAGAACTTGCAGATCTAGAGGTAAGAAAGCCTCCAGGGGAAGAGAGAGAATCCCAGGGCATCTGTAGCTGGTAGGTTCAGGCCCAGACTCCTGAGGACTCCTCGGCTACATGCTTGTGTTCTAGCCTTGACTCAATTTCCTCATCTGTAAAGTGGGTTAAATGACAGCAGTTGCATCATTTTATTCAAGAAGCGTCTTAAAACACAAGACCTACATGATGTGTTTATAAAAATATATAGAGATCTATGTTATGGAGGTATAGGCAGGAGGGTGTGGGGGAAGGGTGTGCAGGCCCGAGCCCAGGCATCCCTTCCCCCTGAGGGAACAGACACATGCAAAGGTATAGTATAGAAATAGAGTTTATTTAGGGCATGGGGAGGGGAGTTAAGAGGGTAGTAGAGGCAGAGAAAGGCAGAGAGAGGAAAAGAGTAGAGAAGTAGAGAGGTGGAGGCCAGCCATGACCACGGAGGCAGGGGGGGAGGGAATGGGGAAAGATAAGGGCAGTAAAAGAGATAAGAGAGAGAGGAGGGAGCTGAGCAGTGGTGGCGCACACCTTTAATCCCAGCACTTGGGAGGCAGAGACAGGCGGATTTCTGAGTTCGAGGCCAGCCTGGTCTACAGAGTGAGTGCCAGGACAGCCAGGGCTACACAGAGAAACCCTGTCTCGAAACCCCCCCCCCCAAAAAAAAAGAGAGAGAGAGAGGAGGGGGCAAGCAGCCCCTTTTATAGTAGGCCAGGCCCACCTGGCTGTTGCCAGGCAACTGTGGGGTGGAGTTTAGACAGAATGCCAACACTACATGTTATTAAAAAATAATAATGTAAGAATGTAGTGAGGAATGAATAAATCATTGACCAGGTGATATATAGACCACACCGAATAACAGAGCTGTAAGGAACCAGTAAAGGGCCTGGGGAGATGTCTTTCAGGCTGAGCTCCAAAAAGATTTTCAGTTCAGACCTGCCTTGGGGTACAGCTGAGGGAAGAGAGGAGGGAAGGCTGCCTAGGGTAGCTGGAAGCCCTGGGCTCCCTTCCAGGCTCTGCCTCTCCTTTGCTGTGAGACTCTAGGCCTCTTGAGAGTACGTGGCTTCGACTCCACCTCTTTCTTTTTCTTCTTTCCTTTTCCTGTTTAGGCATCTGCCATTTCTCAGGAGCCTGTGGTTCTAGAATTTTCTTCATTTCAATCAGAACATGCAGGAGCAAAGGTGAAACTTGGGAGGGAGGCGAGCGAGGTTCTGTCCAGAAGCCAGTACTCATGAAGGGCTGCACTTCAGAATCCCTCTCCACCCCTCACCCAGGGCCCGGGCGCTTTCAATTGGCTCCCTGGTGCCAAGTAAAGTCTATTAATATCAAAGTAATGAGGTAATTACTGTGATTTTGGAAAAATTACCAGTGAATGCTTTTGAGGGAATTTCTGAGGGAAAAAGAGGCCGTGTGAAACATCTGTGAGGAAAAGAAAGAGTCGCTCCCTCCGGCTGAAGCGTGGGTGGTAAGGATGCTCGCAGAACCACAGAAATGGGGAGCAACTGGGGGCCGGGTTCTAGGAAATCCCTGACTTTGGGTGGTGAAAAGCAGTAGATTCCAGTGGGAAGCCCTTAGCTTCTCCCACCCTCCCCCCTCTTTCTGAGACAGGGTCTCCCTATGGAGCGCTAGCTGGCCTAGAACTGGTGATATAGACTAAGCCGGCCTCAAATTCATAGAGACCCACCTGCCTCTGGCTCCTGAATGCTGACACAAAGCAGGGCTGGAGAGATGGCTTAGTGCTTATGAGCACTTGCTGTTCTTGCAGAGGACCTGGGTTCAATTCCCAGCACTCACATGGCAGCTCACAACCATCTATAGCTCTAGTTCCAGAGACTCTGACAGCCCTTCACATAGATATACATGCAGGCAAGATACTAATTGCACAGAAAGTAAAAATAAGTAAGTTATTTTTTTTAAAAAAGATGTTAAAAATTCTTGCTGAATAAAATGGAAAGTTCTTAAAACATAGTAATAATAGTATCAGTCCCGCAGGGCAGTGGTGGCACACGCCTTTAATCCCAGCACTTGGGGCGCAGAGGCAGGCGGATCTCAGAGTTTGAGGCCAGTGTGGTCTACAGAGTGAGTTCCAGGACAGCCAGGGCTATATAGAGAAACCCTATCTCGAAAAACCAAAAAAACCAAAAAAAAAAAAAAAAAAAAAAATAGTATCAGTCCCAATAAAACAGTCCTGAAGAAATTTGAATTAAATATTACCATTATTGTATACTTTTTTGAGGTAGGGTCTCTAAGTATCTAGGGCTAGCTTCCTATTTACTATGTAGCTGGAGATGACCTTGAACTTCTGATCCTGCTGCACTACTTCCCAATGCTGGGAGTACAGGCCTGTGCTGCTGCACCTAGTTTACACAGTTTGGGGACATTAAACCCAGTGCTTCCTACATGTTAAGCAAGCGCTCCGTTAACTGAGCTACACCACAGCCCCTTGGTTTTGTTTTTGTTTTTTCAAAGCAGGGTTTCATGTAGCCTGTGTTCACCTTTAACAGGCTTTGTAGCTGAGGTTGGCTCTGATCCTCTTGCCTCTCTTTTTACAGGCATGTACCAGCATGTTTAGTTTGCTATTTATTTTTGTATGTTCTGGGGGTTGACCTCAGGGCTCCATGCATGCTAGAGTAGCACTTCATCATACCGCGACACAGCAGGAGCCACACTGTTAGGTCTCCATGCCTTACAAGGATACTTTTCTGTTTCCCAAGCCCAGTGTGTCCACAACCATGTTTTCCAACCTGCGCTTGAAACCCTGCTTCGCTAAACTCCTAAGCACCTGTGACGCCCGGCTTCCACGGGATACATTCCTGCACTTAACCTGCCCCCCAGGCTGCTTTGGGCCCCAAGTCCCTCACTCTTCAGGCCAGGTGCTAACAGCCAATGATCTAAACAGCTGTTTTCTGTCACCCTAACCCTGCCTTGTAAAAGGGATTTCAAGGGCTGGAGAGATGGCTCAGGGACTAAGATCACTGACTGCTCTTTCAGTAGATCCTGAAGATCCTGAGTTCAATTCCCAGCAACCACATGGTGGTTCACAGCCATCTGTAATGGGATCCGATACTCTCTTCTGGTGTGTCTGAAGACAGCTACAGTGTACTCACATACATAAAATAAATAAATTTCTTTTCGAAAGCCAGTAGATGCTGACTTAGGGGAGGAAGTCATCCAGCCAGTCCTACTTACACTTCTAAATACAGTTTGCTGTAATCAGACAGTTGTGGAAATGTTTTCTTTTCAGTTCTAACTCTACACCTCTGGCTCTTAGTATTTATTTATTGTTTCTGCATGAGTGTGAGTGTAGCGGACGAGCCAGGACATGCGTCTCTCCTTCCATGGTGGTTCTAATGACAGTGTGCATGTTATTACTACGGTTTTTAGCCACTGAGTAATTGACCTCCCTGGTCCAATTTTATTTAACTTTTTTTTTGAAGTAGTTTTTCATTCTGTAGCCCAAACTGCCCTGGAACTTATTGTGTAGACCAGGCTAGCCTAGACCTCATGCTAATTCTTCTGCCTCAGCCTCTCAAGTGCTGGGATTACAGATGTGTCCCAGCACATTTGGCAGGAATTAAAATGTATGGAAACTTCCTCTCATGGCAGGTTCTTCACAGACCTGACCCAGTTCTTCCACAGTGGCCTCCAGACCTACCTTCCTTCCTTCCTTCCTTCCTTCCTTCCTTCCTTCCTTCCTTCCTTCCTTCCTTCCCTGTCTTGGTTTTATTGATTATTACGGGGTAGATATTCATGATGTTTATGGATGAGTAGAGATGCCGATGTTTCACGGTGATCAGGTGGAGGTCAGAGGGCAACCCTTGGGTCCTCTTCTGTCTTCCCACCATGGGCTCTGGGGATTGAACTCTGGCTTTGGGGGCAAGTGCTCTTACTTGTGGCCCACTTTTCCTTCCTTCCTTTCTTCCTCCTGAGGCTTATGTTTATTTATTTAATTAAATTAATTTATTTTTGTTTTTTCAAGACATGGTTTCTTTTTTTGAGTTATTTAAGTATAAATGTAGAAGAGGGCATCAGATCCCATTACAGATGATTGTGAGCCACCATGTGGTTGCTGGAAATTGAACTCAGGACCTCTGGAAGAGCAGTCAGTGCTCTTAACCACTGAGCCATCTCTCCAGCCCCAAGACAGGGTTTCTTTATATAGCCCTGGCTGTCCTGGAACTTGCTCTCTAGACCAGGCTGGCCTTGAACTCAGGGATGCGGTGGCCTCTGCCTCCCTAGTGCCACTGCCCAGCACCTTTCATTTTCCTAATCCTATTTTACAGATGTGGAAAGTAGAACTAAGGAGACAAATGTTCTGTTTAAGGTTACACACTCTGTCAATAGAAAGCCAGGGCTAGGCCGAGCAGTGGTGGCACATGCCTTTAATCCTAGCACTTGGGAGGCAGAGGTAGGCCAATTTCTGAGTTCGAGGCCAGCCTGGTCTACAGAGTGAGTTTCAGGACAGCCAGGGCTACATAGAGAAACCCTGTCTCGAAAAAAAAAAAAAAAAAAAAAAAAAAAAAAAAAAAAAAAAAAAAAAGAAAGCCAGGGCTGTAATCCTAGTCAGTTTGCTCTCCATCTTGGTTCTTTTTCTACTGTCCCAGTCCCTGTCCTTGAGGGGGATCAGAGGCAGGAAGGGCTGAGATGATGATGATGAAGAAAAAGAAGAAGAGGAGGAGGAGGAGGAGGAGGAGGAGGAGGAGGAGGAGAAGAGAAGAGGAGGAAGAGGAGGAGGAGGAGGAGGAGAAGAAGAGAAGAGGAGGAAGAGGAGGAGGAGGAGGAGGAGGAGGAGAAGAAGAAGAAGAAGAAGAGGAAGAAGAAGAAGAAGAAGAAGAAGAAGAAGGAGGTGGTGGTGATGGTGGTAGATTAGATGGATGTATAATCCTCACAGAGGAGAGAAGAAAGCTCTTCAAAATCAATAATCTCAGCAGACCCACGCTGCAACCCCAGTGCCCAAGAGTCAAGGTATGGAGACTGCAGTGAGTTTGAGACCAGGCTAGGCTACATAGCTGAGTTCAGGGCCCACTTGGGAGCTACAGAATAAGACCCTGTCTCAAAAATAAACAATTAAAAAATAGTAACTATTTCTAAAGCGCTTGTCTAGAATATGCAAGGCTCTGGATTCAATCTTCAGCACCACTAACTAGTGAATTAATGAAGGAGTCAGTAGATAAACAGTGACAATCTGAAGCAGGTGGCTCTCCCAGAAGATGGGAGATTGGTTCCCAGAACCCAGTCAGGTGGCTCTCATCCACCTGTAACTTTAGCTCCAGATCTCACACCCTCTTCTGGCCTCTGAGGGCACCCACACAGACCTAACATCCCCAATCCACCCTTACCCCCACTCCCAATATTAAAGCCAGGCCTAGTAGCACTCAGCTTTGATATTGGTGCCTAGGAAGGCGAAGGCAGGTGGATTTCTGTGAGTTCCAAACTAGCCTGGCTACAAGTGAGTTCCAGGGTAGTCAGAGTTGCACAGTCAGACCAGGAAAAAACCCAAAACAAGTGGGATAGCCGGGCCTTGGTGGCACAAGCCTTTAGACCCGTCACTCTGGAAGCAGAGGTAGGCAGATCTCTGAGTTTGAAGCCAGCCTGGTCTACAGAGTGAGTTCCAGGACAGCCAGGGTTATACAAAGAAATCCTGTCTCAAAAAACAAAAACAAACAAAAAAATAAGCAAGGGAGACCCCATCAGCCAGTGATTCCTGAGTTTGGCAGGCTGAAGAGGATTTTTCCAGTCTGATGCTATGCTGGTAGATCCTTTGTGAAAGAAACAAAAGATAAAGGGGGAGAAGAGGGTGAAGGAGACAAGGAAGAGAGGTGAAAAAGAAGGAAAGGAAGCCCACTCCTTTTCTACTTTGTTACTTATTCCCTTGTTTTCAAAGGGTGTTCTAGACCAGGGGGGGGACCCTGCACCAGGCAGTCCTGGCTGGCTGCTGCCCCCTGCTGGTATTCCCACCACCCAAGACAAAAGTTTTAATTTGAAAGAAAAAGGGTATAGGGACCGCACTAGTTCCCAGGCACTCAGGCTGTCCTGTCCAGCCTCATGGGCATTTTGGGGTGTGGACCTTGGAGGCAGAATCTGTTCGTCCTGAATTCAGCATTAGTCTGTCTGGAGCCCTTCAACAGAGACTTTTTTCCGGTGACTGAGGCTTGTTGAAGTGATGCTCTCCCTGAAATCGTTTAGACCAGGAACCCAAATGATGAACACTTTCCTGGCTTCTATTTTTTTTTTTTTTTTTTCTTTTTTGGTTTTTTGAGACAGGGATTTTCTGTGTAGCCCTGTCTGTCCTGGAACTCGCTCTGTAAACCAGGCTGTCCTCGAACTCAGAAATCCACCTGCCTCTGCCTCCTGAGTGCTGGGATTAAAGGCGTGCGCCACCACTGCCCGGCTCTTGACTCCATCATAAAAAGATGCTTCTTTGGCCTGGCAGGCCTCATCTCCTTCATTAAGTGCACGTTCCTCGGTACCCAAGTGTGGAACCCCAGCTTAAACACCCCCACAGCTCCCCAGAACTGGGGATACTGGCCTGTGCCATTGCTGTCAGACAGCTGCCCTTTAAACACAGGTGAAAGCACCGCACGGTCCATTATGTTAAAACAGACCACATGCTGCAGATTCTGGTATGTTTTCCATAAAGATGCTGAGGTCGCTTTGAGCTACCTTTAATTAAACTTATATAATTATATCCTATATAAACTTATATAATTAATTAATTAGTTTATCTGCTTTTCTTTTTCTTTTGAGACAGGATCTCAATGCGAAATCTTTAAATTAGTATGGGACACAGGATGTAGACCTTGCTAACTTTAAACCTGTGGTCATCTTCCTGCCTCTGCCTCCCAAGTGCTGGGGTTGTAGGCAGGTACTACCATTCCCAGTTCCTTCCTTCATTCATTTGTTTGTTTGTGTGTTTGTGACAGGGCTTCTCTACATTGCCCTGGCTGTCCTGGAATTCATTCTGTAGATCAGGCTTCTCGAACTCACAGAGATTCACCTGCCTCTGCCACCCCTGGGATTAAAGACATACCACCATGCCTGACCTTTTTTTTTTTTTTTTTTTTTTTCTGAGACAGGGTTTCTCTGTGTAGCCCTGGCTGTCTGGTTGTCCTGGAACTCACTCTGTAGACTAGGCTGGCCTCGAACTCAGAAATCCACCTACCTCTGCCTCCCAAGTGCTGGATGGCATATGCTACCACTGCCCGGCTTTTTTTTTTTTTTTTTTTTTTTTTGAGGCTGAGGCTGGATATCATGTAGCCCAGGCTGGCTTTGTTGGTGATGCTCTTCTTGAATTCCTGAGTCTCTTACTTTTTCCTTCCAAGTGCTAAGATTACAGAAATGTGCTATTAGCCAGGCATGGTGGCTGCCTGCATATATGTGCACCAAGTACTTGCCTGGTGCCCATGGTGGTCCAAAGACGGCATTTGTCTCAAGCAATTGTAGTTACAGATGGTTATGAGATACCACGTAGGTGCTAGGACCCAGCCTTCATCCTCTGCAAGAGCAGCAAGCAGTCTTGACTGCTGAACCATCCCTTCAGACTTCTCTCACCTATTTCTGAGACTGGGTCTCACTCCTTAGCTCTGGTGGCCTAGAACTTGCTGTGTAGACCAGTCTGGCCCTCCTCTGCCTCCTGAGTATTGAGATTAGAGACTTGTGCCATCACAGTTGTCTTAAATGGTTTTTAAATCTAAAATAGCATATATTAATTGTGTATGATACTGGATTTCACTATGACATTTTCATATGTGCGTATAATGGATTTTGATCCTATCTTCTCTCCACTCCACTTTCTTGTTCCACTTCTATTCCCACCGATCTCATTCCTCTCCCAAATGCCCCCTTTACAACTTGATTTGTTTGTTTTATTTTATTTGAGACAGGGTTTCGCTGTAACAGTCCTGGCTGTCCTAACACTCACTAGGCTGTAGACCAGACTGGCCTTGAACTCACAGCGATCTGCCTGCTCTGCCTCATGCCCAGCTAACAAGCTCTTTATGAGTTGTAAAGCGTGGTGATGTGCTGTGTGTGGTCCCTCACAGTCATGAGGGGCAGATTCTTGGGTGTCATGGAGTATTTACCTCCCCTGGCCTGTCCAATCATCTGCAGTAGAAGGCAAGGGTGCCAGGGCACTCACTGGCGATTCTTAACACGGGCTTTGTTCTTGGAAGGCTTATTGGCTAATGCCCAACAGCACCATTTTTCGTGTATTATGAACATCATGAAGGATGCCTACCTTTTCTTGTGCTATCAAAAGTTTTCGGATTTCTCCCTCATTCATTTTTCTTGTCTCTTTTTTTCACAAGTACACTGACTGTTTACCCAGCACATATTTTTAAATTGTATTTTTATTTATGTATGTCTGTGCATGTGTTTACAGGCTCGTGAACACTTGCGTGATGTGCTGGCTCCTGTACGGAAACAACCTGTAGGGGCAGGTTCTCTCCTGCCAGGTGGCTCTTCAGGATCAACCTCAGGTCATCAAGTCTGGTGGCAGGTGCCTTATCCACTATGCCATCCTACCTTTTACATAGGATCCTGTAGCGGGGCAGTGGTGGTGCACACCTTTAATCCCAGCACTTGGGAGGCAGAGGCAGGTGGATTTCTGAGTTCGAGGCCAGCCTGGTCTACAGAGTGAGTTCCAGGACAGCCAGGGCTACATAGAGAAACCCTGTCTCGAAAAACCAAAAAAAAAAAAAAAAAAAAAAAAAATGTAGCTCTGGCTGGACTGGAACTCCATATGTGGACAGGCTGGTCTTGAAATCATAGAGATTTGCTTGCCTCTATGTCTGGTTGCTGGGAATAAAGATGTCTATTACCATTTTAGGCAGAAGCATCTTAATTTTTTTAGTTTCCGGAGATCTGATACTCCCACACAGACATGGATTCAGGCAAAATGTCAATGCACATAAAATAAAAATAATTAAAAAAAAAACAAAAACAAAAACGAGCGGACTCTTAGTAGGAAATGCCACACCTGCATTTAGTCCATTCTCTTTTATTGGCTTGTGTGGACAGTCTTCCAGCTGTATTGAGACTCTGTCCTTGTCATTTTAGGCTTAAAATCACCCCAGAGATCTGGTTGGCTTGATCTACCACTTTCCTGCCTTCACTTGTTTTTCTTTTTGTTTTGTTTTGTTTTGTTTTGGTTTTGGTTTTTTCGAGACAGGGTTTCTCTGTGTAGCCCTGGCTGCCTGGAACTCACTCTGTAGACCAGGCTGACCTTGAACTCAGAAATCCACCTGCCTCTGCCTCCCAAGTGCTGGGATTAAAGGCATGCGCCACCAATGCCCAGCTTCACTTGTTTTTCAAACAGCTGTTCACTTACCTCATCTAGGCTGGAATTCCATATCAGGACTGAGGGAGGATCTGTCAGAAACTTTAGATTCTTTCCTTTTTCTCCATTCCTGAACCCCCTTTCTTCCTCTCCACCCCCAACTTTTTTTTTTTTTTTTTTTTTTTGGATTTTCAAGACAAGGTTTCTCTGTATAACAGTCCTGGCTCGGCTGGGCAGTGGTGGTGCACGCCTTTAATCCCAGCACTTGGGAGGCAGAGGCAGGCCGATTTCTGAGTTCGAGGCCTGCCTGATCTACAGAGTGAGTTCCGGGACAGCCAGGGCTATACAGAGAAACCCTGTCTTGAAAAAACCAAAAACCAAAAACCAAACCAAACCAAAACACCACCACCACCACCAACAAAAACAGTCCTGGCTGTCCTGGGACTCAATTTGTATATCAGGGTAGCTTTGAAATCACAGAGATCTCCCTGTTTCTGCTGGGATCAAAGACTTGTACCACCGTGCCCAGCTTTTTTGTTTGTTGTTGTTTGAGACAGCATTTCACTGTGAGTCTCTGGCTAGCCTGGAATTCACTATGTAGATTAGACTAGCCTCCAATTCACAGAGTTCTGGGAATAAAAGCACGAGTCACAACACCTGGTCTTATTTTTATATTTGGAGAAAGGGTCTCTTGTATTCTATACTGATTGTCAACTCATTATGTAGACCAAGGCCTTGAACTCCTGGTCTTCCTTCTTTCCCCCCCAGCGCTGGTAGTATAGGAATTCTTTTTTTTTTTTCGTTTTTCGAGACAGGGTTTATTTGTATAGCCCTGGCTGTCCTGGAACTCACTCTGTAGACGAGGCTGGCCTCGAACTCAGAAATCCGCCTGTCTCTGCCTCCCAAATGCTGGGATTAAAGGCGTGCGCCACCGCTGCCCAGCCTTCTTTTCTTTTTTTTGAGACAGTCTTACTATGTACCTTTTGCTGGCTTGGAACTCAAGCTGCCTTTAAACTCATAAAGCTCTATCCTGCCTCCCTCTTCTGTCTCCCAAGTGTTGGTATCTTTTATCTTACATTTTTTGAGATGTATTAATTTGTATTAATTAGTTAACTAATTAATTAATTTTGCTTGCAGATATATTTGCGCACCACATGCATTCCTGGTGCTTACAGAAGCCAGAACAGGGTATTGGATTTCCTGAACTGGATGGTTGTTAGCCATCATGTGAGTACTGGGAACCTAGGCCTTCTGGAAGAATGATCAGTGTTCAGGGACATCTCTCTAGCCCCTTAAAGAAAAATACATTGCTGTGTGTGTATGTGTGTGCACTTGAGCACAGGAATGTGTGCGTGCTATGCGTGCTATGTATGAGTGTATAGGGTATGCACCATGGCACACGTGGAGGTCAGAGGACAACTCGAGTTAGTTCCCTTTCCACCATCATGTGGGTTCTTGGAAATAGAATTCAGGACACAAAGATTGTCAAATTCCTTTACCCTCTGAGCCATCTTACCAGCTCTCTTTTCTTTTTTTGAAAACGTAATAAAAACAATGTAGTGTGAGGCCTGTCTGTGTGAATGCTAGACAGTTTTCAGAAGTTGGCTCTCTTCTGCCACCTTGTGGGGTTTGGTGGAGTGAACTGAGCCATCCGGTCTGCACACAGCCTCTCCACCTTGTGGGGTTTGGTGGAGTGAACTGAGCCATCCGGTCTGCACACAGCCTCTCCACCTTGTGGGGTTTGGTGGAGTGAACTGAGCCATCCGGTCTGCACACAGCCTCTCCCGCCAGTGAGCAATCTTACCTGCCCACTTTTTGTTTGTTTGCTTTTACTTGTTTTTGAAGCAGGCCCTTATATACCTGGAGTTGTGGCACACTCCTTTAATCCTTGTGTTTGGGAGGCAGAGGCAGGTGAATCTCTCTGAGTTTGAGGCCAGCCTGGTCTACAGAGTGGGTTCCAGGACAGCCAGAGCTACATAACAGAGAAACCTTATCCCAAAATACAAAACCAAACATTACTACGTAAGCTAGGCTTCCCTCAAGCCCACAGCGGTCCTCTCGAGTGCTGTGATTATAGAGATGAATTACCAAGCCTCACTGAATCAGCGTATTCTGGGTTCCAAAACCTTTGGCCCTTTTCCTGGCCTACTCTAGCAATTTGCTCGATTCAGAATCTCACATGCTAGAGAGTTTGAACTGTGGACTTAAGAATTCAGTGTAGCTGGGCAGTGGTGGCGCACACCTTTAATCCCAGCACTCAGGAGGCAGAGACAGGCAGATTTCTGAGTTCGAGGCCAGCCTGGTCTACAGAGTGAGTTCCAGGACAGCCAGGGCTACACAGAGAAACCCTGTCTCGAAAAACTAAAAAAAAAAAAAAAAAAAAAAAAAAAAGTTCAGTGTAAAGGAATGTTGGCACCCTAAATCCTGACATTTAGAAAGCAGAGCCTCCATTTTACAAGAGCCAATTGACTTCACCTGATCTTAGGCAAACTCTCCTACCTTGAGCTTTCTTTCTTTCTTTCCTTCCTGCCTATTTTTTTTTTTAAAGATTTATTTATTGTATTTATATGAGTACAATGTGGCTGTCTTCAGACACCAGAAGAGGGCATCAGATCTCATCACAGATGGATGTGAGCCACCATGTGTGATGTGTTTATAAAAATGTAAAGACATATATGTTCCCTGGAGGTGTGGGGGAGGAAGGTGTGGGGGAGGAAGGTGTGGGGGAGGAAGGTGTGGGGGAAGGGTGTGCCTCAGCAGGCCTCAGCATCCCTTCCCCCTGAGGAACCAGCCACACACTAAGGTATAGTATAGAAATAGAGTTTAGTTAGGGCATGGGGAGGGGAGTTAAGAGGGTAGTAGAGGCAGAGAAAGGCAGAGAGGGGGAGAAAGTAGAGAAGTGGAGACGTGGAGGGGGGAGAAGGGAATGGGTGAGAGGTAAGAGATAAGAGATACAAGAGAGAGGCTAGAGCAAGAGATAAGAGGACGAGGAGGGGCAAGCAGCCCCTTTTATAGTGGGCCAGGCCCACTTGGCTGTTGCCAGGCAACTGTGGGATAGAGCTTAGACAGAATGCTAACAATGTAGTTGCTGGGAATTGAACTCAGGACCTTTGGAAGAGCAATTGGTGCTCTTAACCATCTCTCCAGCCACCTGTCTGTCTGTCTGTCTGTGTTTACATGTGGGGCCCGTGGAGTGCTTGTGGGGATCAGAGGACAACTTTTGAGAATTGGTGCTCTCCTATCTGGTGGGTCTTAGGCTTAGACACATGTGCATTACTGCTGAGCAGTTTTATCAGTTCCCTGCCCCTCTCTCCGTCTGCCTCTGCCTCTCTCTCTCTCTCTCTCTCTCTTTCTCTCTCTCTCTCTCTCTCTCTCTCAGATAGAGTTTCATGAAGTCCAGGCTGCTCTCCAACTCCTGATCCTTCTGCCTCTACCTCTTGAGTACCACCTAACCTGACTGAAGCCCTCTATAGTGCCTGTGACAGCTGCGTCTCTAGCCTATGATCGTCGGTCTCAGCAACAAGAGATAATACATTCTAGTTAAGAGCCATTTCTACTGCCCAAGTCCACAAAGAGGAACCCAGACTTACAGCTTTGCTGTTTTGAGACAATTGGTATGTAGAATGACCTTAAACTTGGAAACTACCTCAGCCTCCCGAGTGTTGACCATAGAAAGCACTTACTGGGTGATGTACTCAGTCATAGCGGCTCTCATTATGAGTGCTGGGAGCCCAGGAACCCTGCTCCTGGTCCTGGAGCCTGTGCAGAGGAAACTCACTGTCTGACCCGGACTTCACACTTGCTTTCATAGCTTGAGGCAGTAGTGCTTCAGTGGCTGGCAATTCCCTTGTGGTTTTCTTTTCCTAGCTCCTCCTATCTCTTTGGAGTGAACCAGTTTTCTCTGGGAGCTTTGCCCAGGGGTTTGGTAGGTAGCCAAGCCAGGCGTGTGTGTGTGTGTGTGTGTGTGTGTGTGTGCGCGCGCTTCCGCGCTTCTGTGTATGGTCAATTTCTAGCTACAGCTGACTAAGTGGGGGAGTAGAACATTCCTCTGACTACACATTGATGAGGTAGCTGACAGGGCAGGAAAACAGATGATTGGCATCACTGATGCTATGTGATCATGGACACACACACACACAAGCCACACACACACACACACACACACACAGCACACACACACACAGCACACACACACACATACACACACCCCCCCACACCCCACACAGACACACACACCACACACACACATACCACTCATACACACACCACACATACCTCTGACACATAATTTTCTGGTTCTACACTTTCTCCTTCTCTGCTAGCTGCTTGGTATACAGATGCCTACTTGCCCACTTCCCCTTTCCTCAGCTCTGTTCACAGAGAACATTCCCTAGGGGTGGAGCTCTCTATTAAGGTTCCTTCCCAGAAAGTCTGTCTGGGCTTCGTTAAGCAGGGCAATACGTGGGGGGACTTTTAAGGGTCTAATTCCAGACTTGGTCTTGGGAAAGGGCCTCAGTTCCTGGTGGTGTGTGCCTTCTCTTTCTTTCTCTCTCTCTCTCTCTCTCTCTTTCTTTCTTTGTTTCTTTCAGACTGGGTTTCTCTGTGTAGTAGTCCCAGCTGTCCTGGAACTCACTCTGTAGATCATGCTGGCCTCAATCTTAGAGATTTACCTGTCTCTGCCTTCTGAGTGCTAAGATCAAAGGTGTGTACCACTACTACCACCTGTTGTTGCATTTTAAAAATTTAAAACAGGGTCTCACTCAGTTGTTCAGGCTGGTTTTAAACTTGTGATTCTCCCATTTCAGCCTTTCTGAGTATCTGAGATTACAGATCTTTCTTAGTAGGCCTAGTGTGTCATTCAATATATATTTTTAAAGACTTATTATACACACACACACACACACACACACACACACACACACACACACACACACACACTTTTGCTGTCTTCAGACACACCAGAAGAAGGCATTGGATCCTATTACAGATGGTTGTGAGCATGTGGTTGCTGGGAATTGAACTCAGGACCTTTGGAAGAGGAGTCAGTGCTCTTAACCACTGAGCCATCTCTCCAGCTCTTGTCCTTCAATATTTACCTTAAAGTCTGGAGTTCAATTCTAAGCATATATATGGCAGCTCAAAACAATCTTTATTTTATTTTTATTTTTAGGTTTTTCGAGACAGGGTTTCTTTGTATAGCCCTGGCTGTCCTAGAACTCACTCTGTAGACCAGGCTGGCCTCGAACTCAGAAATCCGCCTGTCTCTGCCTCCCAAGTGCTGGGATTAAAGGCGTGCGCCACCACTGCCCAGCCAAAACAATCTTTAATTCTAGTTTCTGAGATCTGATGCCCTTTTCTGGCCCTTGAGGACTGTATGTGGAACACAGACATCCATAAAGGCAAAACACCAATCCACATAAAATAGGGGGCTGGAGAGATGGCTTAGTGGTTAAGAGCACTAGCTGCTTTTCCAGAGGTCCTGAGTTCAATTCCCAGCAACTACGTAGTGGCTCACAACCTTCTGTAATGGGTTCCGATGCCCTCTTCTGGCATGCAGGTATAGTTGCAGATAAATCACAAATAAATAAATAAATATTAAAAGAAAAACAAATAAAAATTAAAATAATTTTAAAAAGTATAACTTGGAACTTGATATGAACTCTAGCTAGCCTAGCTAGCCTAGAATTAATTCATGATCCTCCTGCCTCAGTCTCCAGGGTGCTGTGATTACAGATGTATGGCACCTTGCTTGGTCCGGTAGGTGCTCAGTTAGTGAACAGTGAAGTTATCTCCTGCTGCTATGCATGCAGCACAAGGGAGCAGGACAGATATGAGCTTGGAAGCCAGAAAGACCCAGGTTAGAAGAAAGGTCTGCTTTTAGTACTCCTGTGTCTCAGTTTCCTGGTCAATAAAATAGCAACAATGTATTGGTTAGGCAGGATTTAAACAAGGCACAAATGGTAGCATACATCAGCCAGCTCATGTGCCATGCAAACACGGATAAGTGACATGTAGCAAGCCATGTACCGCGCCCTAAAGATGGCGCCGGTTCCCTGCTGTCGCGTCTGCACACCTAGTGATAAACAAGTCCATTTATGGCTGTGCCTGATATCGCCATCTGACATCATGGTTGGGCAACCTATCTACTAGCTCCATGTACCGCGCCCTATAGATGGCGCTGGTTCCCTGCTGTCACGTCTGCTCACC